>JAZKJV010004097.1:0-350218 GCA_037367405.1 Ottelia alismoides
TTAGTTCGTCCCGTCGCCAGGCCTCCAGCGCAACTGCACGGGCGCTAGCAGCCGCCACACCTTAGCCTGCGGTGGTGTTCACGCGGCTGGCCTCCCGACCCCACCGGTGTCGTCGCCAACGTGCGTGAGGCGATCCCGTGACTCCTTCTCCGCTCGCACCCTGGCCCCAGGCAGCCATCGACCGCACCGCCAACCGCTCCTTGAGCCCGCAACAGCCCATCGGCACAGCCTCACTGCGCCCCCACGTGCCCTTGCACCACCACCCCAGTCTGGTGCGTCACACTTGCACCCGCCCCGCGTCGCTGGCCATCCGCTACCCCTTTGCCACGCGTCAGCCTTCCAGGATGCCCTCGCTAGCGTGATGCGCGCGCCGCCGCCCGCTGTAGCTCCGTCGCCAGCATGCTCAAGCGCCCCTATATCCCCGTTGTGCCCTAGGCGTGAGAAGCAACGTGGGTTCCTTTCTTGGAACCCACGTATGAGAAAGTTTACTTTATTTATTTTTTTATTTTTATTTTTTGTGAAAATTGTAGTCTCTATCCTCTAAGTTTCTTTATTGCAGAAGTGCTCCTGTGCACACTATAGTTTGTTTATTTCAATTCTTTATTGCAAAGACACCCTTGACTTTGAATGATAATTTAGACCTGAAAATAGCATCATTTATGTTAATGAAAAATAGCATGTTGTAGTGCAACTAAATCTTTACCTTTTGTCTATTTATTTGCATTTTTGTGATCATCAGATTATTTATTAAAAATGAGATGTTGAAAATCAATGATATTTTGCCTATTTAAGCTCTGAAATCGTATAGCCATATTTATTACTATAAAATTGTGAAAAAGTTGTAGACGATGCATCTAATTGTACTTTAATTACGATCTAAGTTTCATTTAAATTGGACTTGTCGTTTGCATAAAATATACTCTAGAGAGATTTCTTTAATTGATTTTTTAGTTAAATCCATGAATAAAATTTTTGAGAAATTTCAATTCTCCTGGATTCCTGATTAAAATATCTATTTGAGATAAATCGCTTTCTGGAAATTTTGATTTTGTGGATTAATTAGGAATTAAATACTAGAAGTCACTCTGTTTTCATTAAAAAATCTTAAAAAATCATAAAGTGTAAGAAAATTCTAAAAAATAGAATGTCGTCATTTCATCATATTTAACTTCAAGTAAAATTTTCAAAATTTTTGCGTATCATTTGCACGAAAAAATTGATAAAAACCACAAAAATATTTGTGTTATTCATTTGTGCATTTTAAATCCAAAATTCCAAAAAAAAAATACATTTTGCATTTGTTGTTGGATTAAATTTTTAAGAAAAATTAAACTTAGCTGATTTGAATTAATTTCACATAAAAATTTAATTTGGCTAGATCGATTATTTTCTTGTTAACTTAATACAATTCGTATTTTATATTTGGTATTTTTATTGCATAAAAAATTTTAAAAAAAATCCCACTTGGAAAACCGTAATCTAATCCCTCTAACTTGATCCTGAGTTGTTCCTTTGCCTCCTTGAGTCGACCCTAAGGCTTGCCCAGGTTAAATAAACATAAAACCGCACATTAATTTCATTTGACGATTCATCGATTTGTGCGTTAATTTTTTTATCGATCCGGATTTATCTGATTACAACGAAATCGTCAATTCGATACCATAGAAAGGGTAGATTCCAGTTCAATCAAATGGTGATGTTGCCGGGGAGACAAATGGCTTAGGATCACTTTAAAAATTTGGATTTACGTTTTCCATTCACTCGGGTAGTCTGACCCCCGAGCCATCTTGTAGTTATCCATTTCTTCTTTAATCATTTTTCTGACCATTTCTTTATATATCTCTCTCTAACATTTTTGTATCTTTTTGTGCGAGGGCTCGGTGGACTTGGAGTGGTTTTCTTGAAGTAGACGCATCTCGACGTGCATCGGAGGCTGACGACTCGTGGATCAAGTCGGCTGTTGAGATATCAAAAAGATGTTTTTTTAACTTGTAAAAAAAAGTGTTTGCATTTAAAGCGGTTCCCGTTTGGGATCTCATAGGTGTAAGTCATAATAAAACGTGTCCCGTGTGTTGTGTGGTTGCTTTACGTAGAATAGGTCCTACACTTGCATCTCTTAGAGCTTCCTAGAACAGTTTGTGCTCATAATATTTTTCGACCACACTTCACCATTAAAAGACGCACTTAGACCACATGACTTTAGCCAAATTTGAATCCATTCTTCACTCGCTAATAGAACTGCCTGTCTAAGAGCGGCTTCTCATTGATTGCATTTCATTTAGTGTAAAATTTCAATTCAGTGTTGCATCATGCATTGTAGAGAGCTGGAGGAACTGTAAGTATTCTTACTCGGGCATTCATCATCGTTTTCTCGATTGCATCGGCTTTTTCCGATTCTCTCTCTCTCTCTCTCGATTTTCTATCCTAGGATACAGGAATTGGGATTGGATGGTAGACGTGATTGCTTGTGTGGATTAATGTCAGTGATAAAAAATCTCTAAAATCGGGACTTCTAATTGAACTTGACAAAAAAATTTGACTTAAATCAACCCTTGTATGCGGGAGAGTAACCCTGTCCTTGTTTTCAGGCTGAGTGAGGGTACTTGATTATGTGTGAACACCTTAAGGCTAAGGCAGAGCCCAAATCCCCGCCTTTCATATCACGTATCGATTTATCCTAAAAAAATCACGAGTTGATTTTTCAGATTCACTGACTAGTACAGGTAACCCTCCGCATGTTCGAGGTAGTTAGGTGTAAATAGCGGTACTTCGTGACAAGTTGCTAGTAACCCCCTGGGGTGATATTCCAGCCTTGTCAGCCTCTGCCTACTTGCGTAGGTAGTTAGGGGCAAGTATTTGAATCCATCAACTTGGGATATGAGCGAAGAAAGGAAGGCGTTGGTATCTAAGGCGACAGGTTAAACATGGAGAAGTATCTAAGGCGACATGTTAAACATGGGGAGACGCCATCCGGCTTTTTAGCCAACTCCGTATAGGCCACGTAACCTTTGCTAACCTTTGCTACTTGTCTGAAAATTTGCACTTAAAATCAACCAGACTAATCGGACTCGGTTTCAGGTCCTTCACCATATTGAGTGTGAAATCAAGGTTTGCTCTTGCGTTTGCCTTTGTGTTTGTCCGTGTGTGTTATCCTGTGTAATTGCACATTTTCTACCTCGTTCTGCTTACATCCTTTCCTCCTCAAGATGTCAGGATATTGGTCCCCATACCCTGTGACCTCTGGTCATTCTTCCTCGACCATAAACCGTTCATCTTTTCTTTCTCCTTCTTTCATCTATCCTCCGCCGCCACAGGAGACCCTTACCCGTGGTCGGTTCCACCTCAACCCGATTATGAAGTCAGAACTTCGACTGACTTCTCCATTTCTTCGCATTTCTCACCTACTCCATATTCTAACACTCCGAGTCCACTTCCACCTTGTGTTGATTGTCCTTACTCTCGAGAGCTTGCAAGAATTAAAGAATCGAATGAAGAGCAAGCCACAGCTGAGCCAGATGATTGGCAAAATTGTATAACCCCACATACTTCACTCTCACCTCAAGTAGGGACCATACAATAATTTACATATACACATCCCGAGTTGACCTTAGGGCATAACTTGGTCGATCCAACAACCCACATGGACAGACCTGTACATCATGATTTCCCAGACTTGATTGGCTTTAGTGATCAAGCTTCCATTAACCAGCCTTCATGTCACACATTTGGGGAGCCTATACATTCACAGGAGTGGACTCATGAGCTAAACTTACCAGTCCCCCGTTCATTGACTCCATCATATGAGGCTCCGACCAATATCTGCCATTCGGATGGTCTATACTCGACCGAGGATTACATTCTATAGTCGAGGGATGTTGAGTATGACACCCCAATATCTCAGTGGTATCCTCCAATTGACCATAACTCTCCCATGATTTGTCATGAGAATTTTATGGAGGATGACAGCTCTAGACTTATTAAGAAAAATGAATCATTTGGTAACGAGTTGAGAGATGCCATGGAAATATTGCACTCAATTTCTTCCAGCCTGGGTATGAAAGTAGAAAAGGAAGTAAGTAGATCTGATGTTGAAAACCGAGCGAGCATTAGGGAACCCACACCGTTTGTATAGCTAGAGTCCATTCTATCTCCCTCTTCTACTAACCTCTTACCCTTCAATCCAGAGTCTGATCATTCATCTACCAAAAATACCGAAAAATTGAAAAATAAGAAAAACACATAAAAATTAAAAATGAAAAAGACTTAGAAAAATTTGATCCTACCCTAAGGGAAGGCCACAGATCACTTCCCCGACCTCAAGAGATTTGTAAAGAGTAAATTGATGACCAAGAGTTCGGGTACTAATAGAACAAGGACTAAAAGACACATAGTGTCTATGGCCACCTCCTTGGTGATGGGGAGAAAGACCAAGAGCCGCAGAGTGAAGCGGTTGCCCCGAGTTGAATGTGGAAGCAAAGACATTATCTTCACCCATGCAAGAATCGATAATGACTCTCCGATAAATATCCTCTCGCCCTCTGTGTTTAACAAGCTCAAACTCAGGCCAATCAGAAAGTTGAGAGAGATCATTCAGTTGGCTGATCGATCCATCAAACGGTCTAGAGGAAATATTTCAGTCATCGTTACTTTCCAAGGTTCTCTACTCCAGGGAGATTTCAAAGTCATTGACATTGAGCACCGAGGAGAGTTCACCCAGTATCAGATTATTCTCAGGAAGTCATTCTTAGCCTCAGCTAATATGACTAAAGATTACGAGAATCAGGAGATCGATTTTTCAGCATTGGGAGCACTCCGACCTCACCCATTCTTTGATACACTTTACTATAAGGTGACCCGCACATCCGCTGACAGTCGTGACCATCAAGAGGTAGATGAGTCCCACCTCTCTGCTACACACGAGAGACCGACTATCTGGACGACCGTTGGTTCTAAGACTCCCCACACCTCCACTTTATCAACTGCTTGCACCACCACCGTGACAGCTTCTAAGGAGGACTCGCTTCCAGAAGCTATCATTAAATCGGACATGACCTTTGTTGATTGCCTTGACCATTTTGATGATCCGACACAACAGCCCAATAATGCCAAGCCAACTGAGACCACTAGCACCAACCCGAGATGCGTGCTGACCCTTCAGGAATATTCTAATCTATATGGTGACTCATCTGGTGAGGAACCCATGGTCAGCACCACACCTGGACCTTCAAAGGAAATAACCAAGACTATATTGACTCCACATAAAAACAAGGTTGCTCCCTCTTCTAGTTGTCTATCTAGTGAGAGGAAGTTGAGAATTGATTCCTCGAGATGTTCACCCGAACCTCTCAAGGCGCATTGCTCTCATCTCCCTCTCAATGATTCAGGTTCTAGAAAACCGACTAAGAAAGTTTCCTTCAACATACCGGAGAAGGAATTTTCTGAGGAGTCATCATCTGGTTCGGATAAGGTGATTTATATGAGTGAGCTCAATTCAGTTGTTCTCAAGCCTTATCTAAGCAAGCAGTCGTGTGTCGACCCTCGTTGGACGATCCCTACACCTCGCTATTATTAATCCGAGGATTATTCCGACAGCGACACATATGTATATTATCCACCTCCTTGCATCTGCAAGAAGGTTCGTCACAAACCTTCTTAATCCTTGTATATTCTCACTCTTTCTTGCATATACTTTCTCTCCCTCCCTTCCCAATGATTTTAGTCACTCACCCCAGCTCCATATCGTTTCATTTTATGACTATACTTAGGATAACCAAATCCTAACTATAGTGGGGAGAGTGACCCGTGTCTATTCATTGTACATCCTCCAGATCACATCGGTTCTCATACTCACTCATCTCCTATATTTAGGCTGACCAGAGCCTAAGTATAGGGGGACCGATGCCCACCTTGTATATACTCATCCATTTCCCCTCTTGCCCTCGTCCGCCCCATTTTTTGATCTTTTTCTACACTTAGGCTGCCAAAGCCTAAGTATAGGGGGCAGAGCGACTTCTATAGAGTTTGTAATTTTAGATCTCCTACGCTTAGCACAAGATATGTCTTTTCATCGCTTTTCGTGCTCTGAGGAGGGCGTGTATATATTACATATATACTTTACCCTTAGCTCGTACTTTTGCGTATTTTCGCGTATTTTTAGATATATTATGCAATAAGTACAGGGTGGGTAAAAACTGAAAAAAAAATACATGCATACTTGTATAATATATATAAAACAAAAAAAAATAAAAATAATACTTTTGTAAATTTTGTTGTAAAATAGGATGTATACCAAAATCAAATCATGTATACTATGTATATTATGTACAAGTTGTATAAACTAAAAATTGTTGTAAATAATAAAAATTGTTGTATACCAGCAAATAAAACAAAACGGCTTATTATTTACTCTTTCATATCATCCTTGCATTTCAAAAAAAATTCTTGCATTTCATTCATCTTTGGAGCATGTCATCTGCATCTCATCTGCATATGCAAGGTGAAAAGCTAGTGGGTTCTGAACCAAGTTATGAATAGATGTTGAGGATGGACTTGATTTGACCTTAATCCACCAAATTTCAGACGAACCTTGTATGAACTGGAGTTAAGATTTCTCAGGTCAAGTGACTTAATTCTTTGAGTCCGCAAGTCTATGTTCACATGTCATCTTAATCAGTCTAAGTAGAATATCTCAGGCACACGCATGATTCTTTTAGATAAAGACCTAACTTGGACAAACACAATGCACATAGCTCTTCATTGATGAGGTGGTGAGGAGGTAGAATCCTTTAGCTTGGAGTAGTACACGGGTGGAAAAATGTGTCCTCCTCTAGGGAGGGTAGTGCATCTCAACCTAGTCTGGTGGTGTTGACGTCTGAGGACGGGACACTGTGGGTTGCAATAATGCTTCAAAAGAGGGATAGTATACTGTCTCAAGAGGAAAAACTCCTGTTGTACATGTTGCACATTGTATATAGTTCAGAAAACAGAAAAAAAAGAAAGGAAAAAAGAAAAAATGTAAGAAATCCAAAAAAGTAGACATCCTAGATAGAAAATAAAATACCTGTGGGAGTATGTATATTAGCAAAAAAATGCAGCTGGATGACTTGCCTACACTGGTCAGGCATCCCGAGAAAGGTAGCTACAGTGGCTACCGTCCATTCTTTTCTCTACGTCCTCCTCTTGAGCTGGTCGCACTTGAACTTAGAAGGGAATACCCCGCTCCCAGAGGAAACATTTACTGGATCAGGTACTTAGAGTTACCATGTTAGAGGAGGTTGCTTCTTAGCCATTTCTAATGTGGAGAGCTATTTATCACTTACACAGTACAAGTGAGAATCATAGTCATCAGATATTTGCGTATGAGAATTTGTTCTGACCAGACTGTTGAGGCATCTTGAATAGCTTACTTGTGGAACTTAAAGTTCGTTAGGTCTTAAGTTCAGATCCCAATAAGGTTCAGCCACACAAGTAATCCAAAGGTCGAGTCAAGCCCCATTTTCAACTTTTCTTCATGACCTTGATATGGAACCCAATCTCATTTCACTCTTGCATTTTATTTAGTTGCTCGGGGACGCGCAAGGTTTAACTATAGGGGGTTGATGAATCTGTGATTCATCACTCTAAAAGTTGAAAATAGAGCTTTGTTCCCGAGTAATTAGCTGCATATTTCCACTTATATTGCATAATCAGCATTCATGCATGCATTGATAACGTCTGCATTTTAGCATTCATATTGCATAAATAAGAAGCCCAATTCACTTGTAAATATTCACCTGTATATTCACCATATTTCACGTATTTGTATATATTTTATACTAACTCCAAATACAATAAAATCAACTCTATAGTGCAAATATTACTAACACTGATTAAAGAAAATATCAAAAAAATACTAACTTTTATGATTGACTAATAAAACCCCAATCCAAGTTTGAAGCTAGGAGCCTTAAAACGCACATATCTATCTCATACAGTGTCTTATTTAGGTCTACTCACTTTTAAAGTAATATACATTCAGAGACCTTTAAAACAAGACCAATTTCGTTAAAATCGGAGCTCATATGCAAAACTTGGCTTTTGGGCCCCTCTTGTATATTGTACATATTGACCAAAATTCCCTTGCATTTTCTTAATTATTAAAAATATAAAAAATAGATTAAATTGTAAATATTCATCTCATATTTCCTCTATTTTTATTTTGATTTTTCTCTTATTTAAAGTGACAAAAAATCGCAAAAGATAAAATGTGGTATCTTATATGTATAAGGTACCACCCAAAAATACACATTGTACAGATGATTTCATTTGATTTTCGACCATTCACAAAAGTTGTAGATCTCGTCGAGACAATCAACTTTCATGTTGACCACTTTTTTATTTAATCTCTTTTGTTATTTCTTTTTTTTCTTTGCATTTAATTTTTGAATTTTCTAGGAGTGGCATCTGCCCGCTCCTAGAGCCGCCACATGTCACCCCATTTTTTATTATTTTCGGTATTATTTTATTATTTTCCGATTTATTATTATTATTTTACTATTACTATTTTAATTATTTTTAGTAGCCAACTATATTATTTTATTAATTATTTACTTTATCCACCTTTTTACCTCTTCTCCCCTTACTTGTCTTCCACTCCAAGCCATCAACTCCCCATTACTCCACTCTCTCCATCTCTTTTCCAACTTCCTCCTCCTCTTTATATTCTCATCTCCTCTTCAATTTTTATCATCTGTCATTTTAGAGAGAAGTGAGGTCAAGCCCCTTTAACCTTTAGGTGACAGCTATAGGAGACGAGTTGAGCGACGACAACGTCAAGGCGAGATCCGGTGGTCTGCACTACTGTCACGAGCCTCACAACGCTTGTTGAGCTTCGGAGCACCCGCCATCTCCTTGAAGCGATGACAAGCGCCGTAGATTGTAGCTCCCCCATATTGCGAAATTTCAGGTAATATTATCTATCTTCGCTTAGTCATTTTTTTTCTAACATTATTCGTTTATCTTGTTCATTACACAAAAACCACATCATCATCTACCATTATCACCACAAATCCATCACAATCATCACACACACAAACACTTTTTCTTCATTGCATTTTATTTACTATTTACGTTAAAAAAATTACAAAAAAAATTACAAAGAAAAAAATCAAAAAATAAATAAAAAAAGGAGAACACGAGGAAGCAGCTGCCACCCCCCCCCCCCCCCCGCCTCCACGTCGCCATCGCTGGCGGCCGCTCCGCCATCACCTCCAAGTCGTCCCGCCGCCAGGCTGCCAGAGCAACTGCACGGGCACCAGCAGCCGCCGTGCCCCAGCCTGCGGTGTTGTTCGTGCGGCGTGGCTTCCCGACCCCACCTACGTCGCCGCCAGTGCGCGTGAAGCGGTCCCACACCACTTTCTCCTGCCACAGCCTAGCCTCAGGCCACCGTCAACCACACCGTCGACCACTCCTTCAGCCCGAGGCAGCCCAGCCGCACGGCCTCGCCGCATCCCCACGTGCCTTACGCCACCACCCCCAGTCCGGTGCGTCGCACCAACAGCCGCCCCGCACCGTTGGCCATCCGCTACCCCTTTGCCACGCGTCAGCCTTCCAGGCCGCCCTCGCCAGCATGACACGCACGTCGCCGCCTGTCGTAGCTCTGTCGCCAACCCGCCTCAAGCTCCCCTACATCTCCATTGTGCCCTACGTCTGAGAAGGTCTACTTTCATTATTTTTTATATTTTTTATTTTTTTGTGATAATTGCAGTCTCTATCCTGTAAGTTTCTTTATCAGCAAAAGTGCTCATGTGCACACTATAGTTTGCTTATTTCAATTCTTTATTGCAAAGACACCACTGGCTTTGAATGATAATTTCGACCTGAAAATAGCATCATTTATGTTAATGAAAAAAATATTATATAGTAGTGCAACTAAATCTTTACCTTGTGGCTATTTATTTGCATTTTTGTGGTCATCAGATTATTTATTAAAAATCAGAGACTGAAAATCAAAGATATTTTTCCCATTTAAGCTCTAAAATTGCATAGCCACATTTATTGCTCTAAAAATTGTGAAAAATTTGTAGATGATGCATATAATTATGCTTTAACTACTATCTAAGTTTCATCGAAATTGGAGTTGTCGTTTGCATAAAATAAATTCTAGAGAGATTTCTGTAATTGATTTTTAATAAAATCCACGGATAACATTTTTAAGAAATTTCAATTCCCTTAGATTCGTGATTAAAATATCTATTTGTGATAAATCGCTTTCTGGAAAATTTGATTTCGTGGATTAATTAGGAATTAAATACAGGCAGTTACTTTGTTATTATTAAAAAATCATAAAAATATCATAAAGTGTAAGAAAATTCTAAAAAACTAGAGTGTCTTCATTTCATCATATTTATCTTCCAATAAAATTTCCATAATTTTTGCATATCATTTGCATGAAAAATTGCATAAAAAACCCAAAAAAGTTTGCATTTTTCATTTGTACATTTTAAATCCAAAAATTCCAAAAAAATAATATTTTGCATTCATTGTTGGATTAACTTTTTAGGAAAAATAAAACTTTCCTGATTTGAATTAATTTCACATTAAAATTAAATTTGTCTAAGTCGATTATTTTTTTGTTAACTTAATATAATTTGTATTTTGCATTTTGTATTTTTATTGCATAAAAAAATAAAAATATCCAACTTGAAAAACCGTGATCCAATCCCTCTAACTTGATCCCGAGTTTTTCTTTTGCCTCCTTGAGTCGATCCTGGGGCTTGCCCAGGTTAAACAAACATAAAACCACGCATTAATTTCATTTGACGATTCTTCAATTTATGCGATTAATTTTTGATCGATCCAGATTTATCTGACTGCAACGGAATTGTCAATTCGATACCATAGAAAGGGTAGATTTCCGTTCAATCAACGACGTCAACGACCGACGGCTCATGATCTAGATATGGTTTGAGCCGCTGCCCGTTAACACAAAAGGTAGACTCAGATGACATCTCAGATATGTCGATACTCCCATTGTCATGTACCTTTCGGACCAGGTATGGTCCTTTCCACTTGATCTGTAACTTCCCTGGAAATATTTGAAGCCTGGCATCAAACAACCATACTCTCTGATATGGCTCAAACTGCTTGTGGCTGATATGAGAATTATGCCACTCCTTCACTCTCTCCGTATAATGTAGGCTGCTTGAAAAGGCTTCATCTCTAAGCTCCTCCAGGGCTGCCAATTCTGCCGTTCTCTGGTCTCCTACACTCACTGGATCCAAAAGTATCTCTGTAACTGCCCAAAGTGACCTATGTCTCAGCTCAACAGGCAAATGGTAGGGCTTGCCATTAACGGGGTGAAAGGGAGATGTACCCAAAGGAGTCTTGAAGGATGTCCTATATGCCCACAAGACCAAGTCCAAAAGCAGTGACCAATCCTTTCGGTCAGGGCGGACGACCTTCTGCAATATAGTCTTGATCTCCCTATTCAACACTTCAGCAAGACCATTGGTCTGAGGATGGTATGGAGTGGATACTCGATGGTCTATGCTGAACTCGCTAGCAAGGGGCTTTACCTTGTTGTTGACGAAATGAGACCCCCCGTCAGATATCAAAACTTGAGGTACCTCGAACAGTGAAATGTTATTCTTCCTCAAAGATCGGCATACAGTCCTAGCATCTATGGGTCAGGAGGTGATGGCCTCAACCCAACGACTTACATAATCATCTGAAGGATATTGAAAATCCTCAAGTGCATCGCGGAAGCGTACTGATCGCATCGTATGTGATCGGGGCTACTAGTCGCCCTAGTCGCTAGATGCAGCGGAATCTAAAATTTTAAAACTAAATATGAAACCAAATGATCTCGAGAACATTTCTCGGATCATTTCATCAAACCACAAAGTATAAGGAATACCTCTTGAAGCGTAGTTGCCATCGTGAGATCCCAAACAAGAGATCCTCCTGTCTTAAGTCCGATCCACGAAGAACGCACTTGCAGGCACGATGATGAGTCGCGTTCCTCCCGCAATCCTCGATGAAGATCCAAGTAATGGATCCCTTGATTTCGTTAAACGAAATCTGTCATCTTCCTTTAGAGTAAGCAACTCCAAAGAAGAAGGAGATCCTCGAGTCGTCGAAGGCGAAGGCAAGATGCTCTCCTCCTCAATACACAAAGTGGACGGCCACTTGAAATTGAGAGAGAGAGAGAGGCTAGACGAGAATGAGAGAGAGAGAGTAGTAGGCTTCTACAACTTTTAATGATTTACCTAGAAAGGCTAGGCTAGCCCTCCTTTTATATTAGTTTAGGATGCAATGGATCTCAATCCATGGGACACATAGATCCAACGGCCATGCTTGGTCTATGTAATAATCAATGGCTATGATTGTTGTTGGCTAAAACCAACAACATCAATTTATATTTAAATTTAATATATGTTGCAATATTATCAACACAATTTAATTTAACATAAATTAATTTATCAAGAGATAATGTGATAACAAAAAAAGAGAGGCAACAAACCACCCTAAAATATAGGGGGTGTCATCTATGACTAAGTCATAGTTGACGCCACCTTTTATTTTCGTGGTAATTTTATCTCATTTTATTTTATCTTATTATTTATTAATAAATTTTGTAATAACAATTATCACAAAGTTATCCATCAAATTAATTCCAAATTAATTTGTGAATATTTCAAGCATGCCATTGAAAAATATGTGAATCATATTCACATCCCAAACTAATTTGTAAATTGCATTTCCAATTAATTAATGTGAATCCAATCCACATTAATAATTAACAAATGTTATTTCCATAAATTCTCTCCTATATATATATTATAAATCATATTTATAATACACATATACCATGGATAGTATTATCCACATTCTCAAATCCTTGATAATTAAATACCATTTAATTATCTTGGATAATTATTCTCACAATATGAATCCTATTCATATTATGCTTGATAATTAAATCTCATTTAATCATCAAGTCCTTCTTGCTTGGATATGCATTTCATCAAATGAATTATTCTTGAACCCTTTCAAGAATATTGCCGCAGATACTTGGAGATAAGGACAGGGCGATTGTATTATTCCATGTATAGTGACTTGGATATTGAGATCTTATCTCAAATCCAGATCTTATGAACCTCCCACAGATGCTTGATTAAATCAAGACCGCAAATCTAATCTTCTCATTGAATCTGAATCTCATTCAGATCAATGTCCAACACTTGGACTAAGATCGGATTGCTTCTCTGGTGAAAGGAGTCACTAAAATCTAGACCTGTTTCATCACTCCATCGGAATGGAAGCGTCATGGATATACAATCGTTTATGATCACATCACCCTCAGGTATTCCCAATACCTGTACATCCTATATACTGGAAGACCCATGGTCAACCCGAAGATCAAGATCAATTGTACACTGTCTTCTTCATGGTTTGATCACTAAGTTTCTCAATCTTGGTCATTGGGAGTTGGTATCGATCATATGCTTTCCCAAAGCATATATCATACCTTCATATTCATGTCATGCTTCCAAAGCATGATGACCATGCATGGAATTTGATCGGTCCCAATACCTCATGAGTGAGCTCATGTCTTTCGATTCATAAGTGAACCTGTATAATCCCTTTGAGAGATCGTATTGCTCATATGCCCTTATATGCACACCAGCTCACCGGTGTATAGACCTTGGCTAGGCCATCAACCTATTGGTCTGCCAAATGTACATACTCAGACATATAGCAATACATCTGTCTCCGGTCAGAGGATGCGTGCCTATGATGTGACAGCATTCAACATAGGACATAGGTTATCTCGATTTCGTTAAGTCAACCCATTGACCTAACTAATCTGACACCTCCGAATCATTATTCCTATGGAGAGGACCTGCATCAAGAGGTCGGTCAGATATCAGCCTATGTGAGAAAGGATTGCCATCTCCTACTCAGGGTGGACATCATCTCTTAACAATCATTTGACGGTGCTTGATGAGTCCTCTATCTAACTCCTTAGATATTCATCCAAACACCAGCCTCTATGATTCATTTAATGAATCAACAGCTATATGATCATCAAGATGGCCATGGTATATAACCCTAATTGTACAGAGGGACCTTATAGTGCATTCATTCATATAATTTCAGAAAGGGAGTGAAACATCAATAACTTTTATTGATAAACATAAATATTACAATAACATTTATGGTAAGAATTGTTCGTCTAGGGCTCACATGTCCAACAATCTCCCACTAGCCCTCAGAACCATTTAGTACAATCCGTAAACCCATACTCATTACATGCTGGTCAAAAACCTTTTGTGTCAGAGGTTTGGTAAGAGGATCAACAATGTTGTCGGCAGAGGCCACCTTGGAGATGATGATATCACCACGCTTTTGAATCTCCCGAATGATGTGGTATTTCCTTTCCACGTGCTTGCTCTTTTGATGGCACTTGGGTTCTTTCTCTTGGGCAATGGCTCCGGTGTTATCACAGAGTAACAGGACGGGAGCATCAGTGGAAACTATGCCATGATCCAAGATGAACTTGCGCAACCACACCGCCTCCTTTGCAGCATCCGATGCGGCAATGTATTCTGCTTCTATTGTTGAATCCACCGTAGTGTACTGTTTCTTGCTTCTCCAGCTCACAGCACCACCGTTCAATAGGAATACAAACCCTGATGTCGACTTTCGATCATCAATATCCGACTAGAAGTCTGAATTTGTATATCCTAAGATTTGGAGATCACCATCCCCATAGACCAAGATGTAATCTTGCGTCCATCATAGATATTTGAATATGTTCTTTACTGCATTCCAGTGTTTCTCTCCATAGCAGGATTGGTAATGACTTACCACTCCCACTGCATGGCAGATGTCTGGCCTAGTACACATCATGGTATACATCAAGCTTCCTACAGCTGATGCGTAAGGGCATCCAGCCATGGCCTTCCTTTCCTCAACACTTCGAGGAGCCATCCCTTTGGATAGATGGATACCATGTCCTAAGGGGAGGAATCCTTTCTTTGAACTATCCATACGAAATCGTTCAAGAATTTTCTTGATGTATCCATGCTGTGATAATCCCAATATTCTCTTTTCTCGGTTTCTGAACAACTTGAGGCCTAAGATGTAAGAGGCTTCTCCAAGATCTTTCATCTCGAATGTATGGGATAGCCAAATATTCACACTGGTCATCATTCTTGTATCATTCCCAATGATAAGGATATCGTCTACGTAAAGCACGATGAACGCGATGGTGCTCCCACTAAGCTTCTTGTACACACAAGGTTCATCATGATTTTGCACAAAATCATAACTCTTTATGGTTTCGTCAAATCTGATGTTCCAGCTACGAGAGGCTTGTTTGAGCCCATAGATGGATTTCTTTATCTTGCACACTTTACCATCCTCAACTATGAAGCCCTGGGGCTGCTCCATATAGATATCCTCCTCGAGGTATCCATTGAAGAAAGTTGTCTTGACGTCCATCTGCAAGATGTCATGGTCAAGAGATGCACCTATAGCTACCAGTGTCCTGATGGACTTAAGCATGACCACAGGAGAGAATGTCTCATCGTAGTCGATGCCTTCTCTCTGTGTGTAGCCCTTGGCTATGAGCCGTGCCTTAAAAGTCTGTACTTTCCCATCAGGTCCCCTCTTTCTCTTGAAGATCCATTTACACCCAATGGGTTTTACCCCTTTAGGTGGATCCTATAGGGTCCATACACCATTCTTATGCATGGAGTCAATCTCTGACTTCATTGCTAGCATCCATCTATCCATGTCATGATCCGCGAGTGCTTCATCAAATGAAGAAGGATCATTGTCAGTTTCACCTGACACATGGAATCCATACCTTTCAGGTAGTGCAACCACCCTCGAACTTCTTCGAAGAGGTATGGGTGTTTCATCTTTATTTATCTCTTCAGTTTCTGGTTCAGGAATCTCAGAATCCTCAGAGGATTCAATGAGTCCCTCTACTTCATTTCTGTCTTGACCTTTAAGGAAATCATCCTCCAGAAACTTCACATCCCTAGAGATAAAAACCTTTTGGGTCTCAGGGTCATAAAGCTGGTATCCAATACCATCTTTAACATACCCAATGAAGTAGCACTCACGAGTGCGAGATTCTAGATTACTTGCGTCCACGTTCTTCGCATGGAGCAAGCACCCCCAAACCCTCAAGTGTTTAACACTAGGTTTGGTCCCATACCAGAGCTCATGAGGAGTCTTGAGTACAGACTTGCTAGGAATCTTGTTCAGGATATAAACTGTAGTGTCTACTGCATATCCCCAGAAACTAAGTGGTAAACGTGCCTTACTAATCATTGAATGGATCATGTCCATGATGTTCATGTTACGTCTTTCAGCAACACCATTAAGTTGGGGAGTTCCAGGGGGAGTGAGATTGGAGACAATTCCATTCTCTTTAAGATATTCCTTGAATTCATCTGAGAGGTACTCACCACCTCGGTCAGACCGAATCTGTTTGATCTTCCTATCGGTTTGGTTCTCAACCAAAGCCTTAAACTCTTTCAACTTTTCAAAAGTTTCAGATTTATGACGTAGTAGGAAGATAAACCTGTATCGTGAATGGTCATCAATAAACGTCAAATAATATCGATATCCATTTCTAGTCGTAGTACTAAAGGGACCGCATACATCCGTAGGTATTAGGTCAAGAATACCTTCGCATCTCGTAAACTTGTTACGGAAAGGCATCCTGGTCATTTTACCTCGAATGCAATGTTCACAGGTAGGTAAAGATTGAACCTGTAGAAAATCTAAAGGTCTGTCCTTTATCAATCTATTGATCCTATCAACAGACAAATGACCAAGCCTTTGATGCCAAATCATATTCGAATGATTTTCATTTTCCCTGGATCTCTTAGGTTTTTTATTATCAGTGGTAGTGACATTTATGACACATTCATCAATGCACAATTCATAGAGTCCACAAGAAGTCAGAACACCTTCCGCAATAAATTTATCATAATGATTAATTTAATCTAATTTATTACAGAACAGGAAGGAGTATCCATGTCTAACAAGCTTATATACAGATATCAAATTCCTCCTGACTTCAGGTACATAAAGACACTCTTTAAGTACTATGACTCTACCACTAGATAATGATAGTCTGCAGGTCCCGACGGCGACTCCTGCAACACTTGCATCAGATCCCATCTGGATGAATATCTCCCCATGCTCCAGATTCCTAGTTTCTTGAAACAAATGCAACGAATTGCATACATGAACAGAAGCACCAGAATCTACAACCCAACTTCCTTCTCATCCAACGAGAAAGCTAGTTTCAATGATGAAAGTAGATTTCATACCTGCTGGGGCTTTACCTTTGTCAGCAGACGTCAGGTAATCTGGGCAATTACGCCGCCAGTGCCCTGGCTTCTTGCATTGGAGACAGACATCAAACTTTTTCGATGTCATTAGTGTGATAGCACTAGAAGATGAACCAACTTATTGATTTTTCTTCTTTCACTTCGAGATCGGGCCCTTCCGAGAACCTTGCTTCCGCCCGCGCTTTCCTCTCACTTGTGCAACCATTGCACTAGTAGAGGGGTCGTCCTTCCTCATGACGTCTTCCGCAGACTTCAATGCATGTAATAGCCCAGCGTTAGTGAAGTCACCTTTGTTCATGTGGTAAGACACAACAAAGTTGTTGAAAGACTTAGGGAGCGACAGGAGAATGAAATCAGCTTGCATTTCAGAATCCAAGTAGGCTCCCAGGGTTTCCAACTCAGAAAGGTACCTAAACATTTTGAGTACGTGTTCTCTGACAGAGGTCCCTTCCTGCATCTTGCAGTGAATAAGCTCTTTCATCATATTGTAACGTTGTGTGCGGTTTATGTCACCGAACATCTCCTTCAGATTCAGCATAACCTCTTGGTAATGGTTCATTTCCACATGTTGCTTCTGAAGCACATTGGACAATCACCCAAGGATGTAACACCTTGCCAGATTATGGTCTTCATCATATTTTTCATTATATGATTTATCTTCAGCAGTCTTAGGGTTTGCTATCTTGTCCTTGCTCAGCACATAAGAGACGCGCTCCGCAGATAGGACAAGATCCAAATTTCAGATCCAATCCGAATAATTTGGTCCGGTCAATTAGTTGACCTCCAGGAGCCTGCAAAGTGGGTTCAGGGACTTCATTTTCTGAAATTAAGAATGCACTATATTAGAATATATAAATAATTATATATTTATTTTTAAAGAATTATTTGATTAAAGCATTTTTAATCAAATTCGTCTTGCCATGTCAACTTTGAAAGATTACTCCCTTATTTTTCTTTCAAAGTAAGAGATACACTTACCGCTATATCTCAAGCAAGATCTGTGATCTCTTTTCCTATCTTTGTCACATCCCAATAATATGAGAACTTGCGATTCCGATAAAAAGAAGTGGGAATTCATTCCGCCTTGCAAGTCCAACTTGCATTCCCAATTCGATCTTTAGCACCTGGGCCCACCAACCCTAAGATGATGTTGACCCGTTGTAATTGAACCAACCGTCAACATGCTTAAAACTCACTATACACAATCCAATATCGCCCCAATAATATGAGGACTAGATATTGGGGTCACTGCGTATACGACCTTACTCTTTCGAGAAGCAAAGAACCCGATCCAATTAAATCATACACAGAATCTGTCACTTCAGACAAGCATCTCCTATACACAACAACTGGCGACGGAATCCTTTGCCTTGACGGGAGACCATGGATGTCACTTATGTGATCCTCCATCTAATATTCAAATTTTACAATCAATTATCGTGAATCATATTCACATAATTAACTCTTCCAAGGGAAATACACATCTATTCATAATAGAGTGATAATTGGATATAATTAATTTAGTCACATTAAATTAATCACTAATCCAATCATCAATCAACAAACTTGATTATTACTTGAATAGTAGGTATAATCTCAAAGTATGTATTATTCGAATTTTAATAATTAGAAAAATACACTCCGACTTCTCCGGCATTATCCAGTCCCTACTCGCTGTCACGACCAGTACCGACGAGAGTGGGACGGACCACATACGTTGCAACCCGCGACCCCAATGCTCTCCGACTAGGCACCATATCCATCTCAGGAAAGGATAATACCAGATAGATCATCATGTACTTTGAGATGCTCATTGGTTTTTCAACCGAAATTATACCATATAATATACATCAAAACAATTTTGATTATATTATAAGAATATTTGCTAAACAAATCCCCAATCCTATTCAACAAGATGGTTATTCAAGTAAAAGTTGTTCTTCAACTATTGTAGGATAAACTATGGTTTTTCATGAAATCAATGTTTGTTGATGGATTCATATCAACCAATGATCAAGATCAATTATCTTATCATCATGGTTAGACAAATGTCATTCAATGAAATAATTATTTCTTTAAATATTTCACAAATATTTATCACTAATTATTTCAAAAAATTGACAATTAATTTTCATCATCATATTTGAATGACTTATCACAAGGTTCATGATAAAAAAATGTCAATTTCCAGCAGTGACCCCCAATCACTAAAATTAACTTATCTTGATCAATTTAAATCCAAAAATTGCAAAATCAGTTTCCAAAGATTGCCAATTTGATTTATTAAATAACCCAAGTGATAATTCACGCATTTTGAGGAGTATCAAAACTGTAATTAACTCATTAATCACGTTTTAATACGCAGTCCCCGCAACATTGAATACATGTATATTCAAAAGGTCATATCTTGAGCAAACGAAGTCCAAATTTCATAAACTCAGATACTATAGTTTCCTTAATTAATGGGGAACAAAATACAATTGCAAATTTCGTGTTTAAACATCTTAAACAGTACTGGAAATTTCAATTAGACAGAGGTGCGAAAAATGAAATGCAACAAAAATTTCGCGATCCTTTCAAAACCTAATCATTCAAGGTCTATGGATCATATCCAAAACCTTATTCAACCTGGCTCTGATACCACTTGAAGTATATTGAAAATCCTCAAGTGCATCACGGAAGCGTGTTTATCGCATCGTATGCGATCGGGGCGACTAGTCGCACTAGTCGTTAGATGCAGCGGAAATTAACATTTTAAAACTAAAGATGAAACCACGTGATCACGAGAACACTTCTCATATCGTTTCATCAAACCACAAAGTATAAGGAATACCTATTGAAGCGTGGTTGCGATCGTGAGATCCCAAACAAGAGATCCTTCTGTCTTAAGTCCGATCCACGAAAAACGCAATTGCGGGCACGATGATGAGACACCTTCCTCCCGCAATCCTCGATGAAGATCCAAGCAGTGGATCTCCTGATTTCGTTAAACGAAATCCCATCGTCTTCCTTTAGAGTAAGCCACTCCAAAGAAGAAGGAGATCCTCGAGTCATCGAAGGCGAGGGCAAGATGCTCTCCTCTTCAATACACAAAGTGGACGGCCACTTGAAATTGAGAGAGAGAGAGAGGCTAGACGAGAATGAGAGAGAGAGAGAGTAGTAGGCTTCTACAACTCTTAATGATTTACGTAGAAAGGCTAGGCTAGCCCTCCTTTTATATTAGTTTATGATCCAATGGATCTCAATCCATGGGACACATAGATCCAACGGCTATGCTTGGTCTATGTAATAATCAATGGCTATGATTGTTGTTGGTTAAAACCAACAACATAAATTTATATTTAAATTAAATATATGTTGCAACATTATCAACACAGTTTAATTAAAAATTAATTAATTTGTCAAGAGATAATGTGATAACAAAAAAAAGAGGCAACAAACCACCCTAAAATATAGGGGGCATCATCTATGACTAAGTCATAGTTGACGCCACCTTTTATTTTGGTGGTGATTTTGTCTCCTTTTATTTTATCTTATTATTTCTTAATAAATTTTGTAATAACAATTATTACAAAATTATCCAGCAAATTAATTCCAAATTAATTTGTGAATATTTTAATCATGCCATTGAAAAATATGTGAATCATATTCACATCCCAAACTAATTTGTAAATTGCATTTCCAATTAATTAATTAATGTGAATCCAATCCACATTAATAATTAACAAATGCAATTTACATAAATTCTCTTATATATATATATATTATAAATCATATTTATAATACACATATATCATGGATAGTATTATCCACATTCTCTAATCCTTGATAATTAAATCCCATTTAATTATCTTGGATAATTATTCTCACAATATGAATCTTATTCATATTATGTTTGATAATTAAATCACATTTAATCATCAAGTCCTTCTTGCTTGGATATGCATTTCATCAAATGAATTATTCTTGAACCCTTTCAAGAATAATGTGCTTTCTCCGCCGATACTTGGAGATAAGGACAGGGCAATTGCATTATTCCACGCATAGTGACTTGGATATTGAGATCTTATCTCAAATCTAGATCTTATGAACCTCCCACAGATGCTTGGTTAAATCAAGACTACAAATCTAATCTTCTCATTGAATCTGAATCTCATTCAGATCAATGTCCAACACTTGGACTAAGATCGGATTGCTTCTCTACTGAAAGGAGTCCCTAAAATCCAGACCTATTTCATCACTCCCTCGGAATGGAAGCATCATGGATATACAATCATTTATGATCACATCACCCTAAGGTATTCCCAATACCTGTACATCCTACATACTGGAAGACCCATGGTCAACCCGAAGATCAAGATCAATCTTGCACTGTCTTCTTCAGGGTTTGATCACTAAGTTTCTCAATCTTGGTCATTGGGAGTTGGTATCGATCACATGCTTTCCCAAAGCATATATCATACCTTTAAATTCATATCATGCTTCCAAAGCACGACAACCATGCATGGAATTTGATCGGTCCCAATACCTCATGAGTGAGCTCATGTCTTTCGGTTCATAAGTGAACATGTATGATCCCTTTGAGAGATCGCATTGCTCATATGCCCTTATATGCACACCAGCTCGTCAGTGTATAGACCTTGGTTAGGCCATCAACCTATCGGTATGCCAAATGTACATACTCAGACATATAGAAATACATATGTCTCCGGTCAGAGGATGCGTGCCTATGATGTGACAGCATTCAACATAGGACTTAGGTTATCTCGATCTCGTTATGTCAACCCATTGACCTAACTAATCTGACACCTCCGAATCATTATTCCTATGCAAAGGACCTACATAAAGAGGTCGATCAGATATCAGCCTATGTGAGAAAGGATTGCCATCTCCTACTCAGACTGGACATCATCTCTTAACAATCATTTGACGGTGCTTGATGAGTCCTCTATCTAACTCCTTAGATATTCATCCAAACAACAGCCTCTATGATTCATTTAATGAATCAACAGCTATTTGGTCATCAAGATGACCATAATACATAACCCTAATTGTACAAAGGGACCTTATAGTGCATTCATTCATATAATTTCAGAAAGGGAGTGAAACGTCAATAACTTTTATTGATTAACATAAATATTACAATAGCATTTATTGTAAGAATGGTTCGCCCAGGGCTCACATGTCCAACATTAACGGCCAACAGAATGTACTCGAATCCCTGACTCTTAGGGAATGGACCCATGAAACTGATGCCCCATGCGTCAAAAACCTCATAGAAATGAATGGGTTGCATTGGCATCATATCATGTTGTCCACAAGTGCCCATCCTCTGACAGTCAGTACATCTCTTCACGAATTCATCAGAATCCTTGAAGAGAGTAGACCACCATAGGCCGGATTAGAGCACGGTGTCGTTCTCCTCCCAAAGTGATGTCCTCCTGTCTCCAGCTTGTGGCAATAGGTGAGGACGCTATGGTGCTCCTCGTGAGGAATGTACCGTCGCCAGACACTATCCCGTCCTTCATGGTAAAGGATGGGATCCTCCCAATGGTAAGACTTGGCCTTCGCTAGGAAAGTCTCAAGTCTCTGCCTGGGACAACCTTGTGGAACTTTCTTGGCAACAAGATAGTTCACAATGTCAGCATACCATGGGAGCGAGGCGATAGCAAGGATCGCCTCATCTGGGAAGGTCTCACATATTGGTTCAATCTGCTCAGAATCCTCAAGATCCTCTAATTGGGAGAGATGATCCGCCACCACATTCTTGACTCCAGGCTTATCCTTAATCTCAATATCAAACTCCTAGAGTAGAAGGATCCATTTAGTAAGTCTTGCTTTGGCATCCTTCTTTGCCATAAGGTACCTAATGGCGGTATGATCTGTGAAAATGGTTACTCTAGATCCAATGTTGTACAATCTGAACTTATCTAGGGCAAAGACTACGGCTAGCATCTATTTCTTTGTGAATGTGTAGTTCCGCCGTGCCGCATCCAATGTTCAGCTAGCATAGTGAATGGCAAAAGGCAATCCATCCCTCCTTTGTCCTAGCATGGCCCCTACGGTAAAATCGGAGGCATCCGTCATGATCTCGAATGGGAGAGACCAATCAGGCGACTGAAGGACAGGAGCCTCAACAACTAGACTTTTGAGAGTCTCAAATGACGCACGACACTTATCATCAACTATGAACTCGGTGTCTTTGGTCAGCAAATCAGTCAACATCCGGGCAATCCTGCTGAAATCATGAATGAATCATCGGTAGAAACCGACGTGCCCCAGAAAAAACTGTAACAGTCGTAAATTGGATGGTGGATTGAGTTTTCTAATGATATCCACCTTGGCCAGATCAACCAATGCATCATTGTAGGACGCGGTCTAGGCACTCAAATACCTCCAGGAACTCACCCACATGTCCGAAAAGATGGACAACATACACCTCTGGAATGTCACCGGAGCGTTGCATAGACCAAAGGGCATGCGTCTGAAAGCAAACGTCCTAAAGGGACAGGTGAATGTGGTCTTGTCCTGGTCCTCTGGTGCAATGGCCACCTGATTGTATCCGGAGTACCCGTCAAGAAAGCAGAAATAACTCTTCCCTGCTAGACTCTCTATAATCTGATCAATAAAAGGTAACGGGAAATGATCCTTCTTGGTGGCCTGATTCAATCGTCTGTAGTCTACACAGACCCTCCAAGAAGTGGGTACCTGGGTAGCGATCTCCTCTCTAGACTCACTCACAACTGTAGTGATGCTTGTCTTCTTGGGCACCACATGTAATGGACTAACTCACTTGGAGTCAGAGATGGGGTAGATAAAATCGACACTCCACCGTTTCGAGATTTCCTTCATGACAACCTCTCGAAGATTCGGGTTCAGCCACCGCTAGAAATAACACAACGGCTGGACATCCTCTTTGAGATAGATATGGTGGGAGGAGAGGGCTGGACTTATCCCCTGGTGATCAGCTACACTCCATCCTATCGCCTTGCGGTTATTTTCAAGAATCTCCATCAGACGAGATTCTTGCTCTCCAGTCAAATCAGCTGATATAATGACTGGGTGCATCTCATGCTCACCTGCAAGGAACCTATACTTTAGCGACAGCGGCAAGGTCTTCCGCTCTGGGCAACTGGAGCTGATGGATCTTGTCTCTAAAATGTCTGAGTGAATGCAACCAAATCTGCATGGGAAAGTGAGAACTCTCGCTGAAAATCAGAATCTGGTGAAGACTGCTCTGCTGGTGTATCGGTACTCTGAATCAGCTCGGTCTCCACCCTAGCTGCTGGCTCTGTGGAAATCAGACACAGAATCATGTCATCATACTCTGCCCAATAAATGTATGACTTCGAAGGATCTGAATCTGAATCAAACAAATCTACTGCCTCGCTATCGGGAACCTGGTCTGCTGCCTCAAAGGTGTCCTCTACTAGGAATACGCTCTCTAAAATCTCCTCTACTGGAATCTGTGCATCAGCAGAGTCTGAATCTGAGAGGATGGCTCGTGAAATAGGATCTACCCAAACTGCCTCATCATCTGTAATCACAAAATCACACTCCTGGTGGACGTCTCTCTCTACCTTTGTTCTCTAGTCTGAATTTGTGAGCGGCTCTGAGTAAGCTGAATCTCGTGCTCTAGTCTCATCTATTGTCTCTATTTGTATACTCTCGCCCTCAATGCGAAAGTACACCTTCCCACTATCATGGTCGGACATTGCCTTGGCTGTGACCAAGAACAGGCGTCCTAGAATGATGGGGGTATTGGTCACATACTCAAGGATCTCCATGTCCAACACTACTAAGTCCATGGGGTGCAGGACCTGAATTGTGACGACCACATCCTTCAGTAGCCCATTTGTCCTCTTTACAGATCGATCAGCAAACTGAAGGATCGTCCTGCTCTGTCTAAGAGGGCTAAACTCGAAGCGGTCAAGTAAGGCTGCCGAAAGTAGGTTAATCGAAGAACCACTGTCTAATAGAGTCTGATCGAACCTCTGCTCATGTATGTGACATTTGACGTAGGGAGCTCCTTCATCTGGCCTCTTGGCTGGCAGACGATTCTGGATGGTGAAGCAGGTGGCATGAGTGAGCACATGGATCTCTGACTGGTGGTTCCTCCTCTTCTTGCGAATGTTGGTCCTCTCTCTAATGTTCCTCTGGAAGACTGGGATGTGCTCTAAGACCTCCTCTAGAGTCAGTTGTATCTGGAATCTGTCTATAATCTGCTGGCGGAACTCGAGCTGATGAGACTTTTTAGGATTTTCTTTTTTGGTCCCCTTAGCCAAGCGGAGTGCTTGGGGAACGGGGACGGCTGGGCCCTCCTCAGATGGAGGGCTGGGATCGGGTAGTTGCTGCTGTGACAAGATAGAATCCATACACATCTCCAAGCAGAACAGATGGACTCACAACTGAATAACCCTTTCCTTTATTTGCAGAATCATCCTGAGATACATAAATAGAGGGAAATGCAACAGAAACAGAAATGGTAGCCTCAGAACCACCTACGGCATCCTGGTTCACGACGTCGGTACCACGCTCTGGCTTAGCATCAAAACTGGTGGCATCGACACCACCCTGTTAGCCTCTCTGGAGACCATGCAACATCAGATCAGAGACCAGGGGTCTTTCATGATAGATATGCGTCGTGAGATGGAGTAGTTGCGAGCCGACAGAGATCAGCGTAGAGCTGCAGTCGGAGGAGGAGGAGACATTCTAGATGACAGACTACCTGAGGAGCCAATACAGGCAGCACAACCGACGCGACCGATGAGAGAGTTGCACAACCCCCGCAATGACGCCATTCTAGTGACCCGAAACCCCGAGCGACTAAGGGTAAATTGTGTCACGAGTTGTTTCGACCTCAATCACTCGTCTCGGAATCAATCAAGAATCAAGGAAGACCACCAATAAAGAAATCAGGCAAGCAAATCAAACAAAGAAAAATCTTGCTATTTTATTTTACCAGGTATAGCTACAAGGGTCGAACTCAAGGAACACGGTATGGTAAACCTACAAAGTAGTCGGAGATCTAAAGACAATTATTTTTGGTGGTTTTTATGTTTTTAATTTTTTTGGAATTTCTGATATTAAGAAAAAGGATAAAAATACTCATAAAACCTCAATCAAGCAATTATTAAGCACATCAAAAACACTCAGAAAATTCAAATGAAAATATTTTTGGGATTTAGAAATATTCATATGATTTTGATATTTTTCTTGGATTTTTCTTATTTTTAGTTAATTTTATAAAAATGAAACAAGGCTGAAAATCCAATACGATGTGCAGACATAATCTAAAGTCTATTTAAAAATACCTAAAAAGCTATAAAATTCCATAAACAATTTTATTGTAAAATAAAGATAAAACTCTAACTACAGAAACTGGAAATGCATTTTTTTGAATTTTTAAGAATTTTTAATGATTTTTCTAATTTTTTCAATGTTTTACAATTTTTATGGTTTTTATAAATCCAAATATAATGAAAATTGGGTACAATAAAAAGCAACTCACAGCAATTTTTTTAGAATTTTTTAAGAGTTTTAAATATTTTAAGTAGATTTTCTAACTGGACAGAAGCATATTTTAAGGTTTTTGAATTTTTAAAAATATCAAAGAAACAAAACGAGCCCAAAAATTCATAGAAACTTTTACACTATGGCAGAAGCCAGGTAACCAAATTTTATGAAGTTTGGACGGAAATTTCTATTTATTCGAGCCAATCAAACATACACAGCATACAGGGACCTAGATGCAAAGAAAGTAACTTCTAAGGACTAAAGAATAACACGTAGGAAAAGCGTTGGGGCCCTATTGCAATTTTCACATAATATTCAGCACATGTCCAAAACAATCACGCACAGGGGTATAAGTGCAAATATGAAAACTAAAATATCAAATCATAACATCAATTAAGTTCTAGGTCATACATGCAAATATACCAAAAATACACGTGACGATGCACGTGCAACCATACAGGAAGGACCAAAGTATAAATACTGAAAACAATAGGGGCTTAAATGCAAATAGTCCACAGTATACTATTTATTTCACAGACTAAACGACAAATAAAATAAAGGTAGGTATATGGGAGCAAATTACCCAAGCAGGGCATGCGGCTCACGTGGGGGAGATAGGTGGTGTGCTCTAGTAGGCAGGAGACGTACGGCTCTAGCACTGCCACCTAGCGGGTCCGACGGTGGAGAAGGCTGCTGTAAGAACTCCTCCCCGGCGAAGTTCGTCGAAGAACTGGTGGTAGTCAGGGAGTCCGATGAACGACCAGGAGGTGGGGCTCGACTCACGACACTCCTCCGCATCGAGTGCAGGTTTGGGATGGAGCATCCGTCGGTCGGATCTGCGGGAATGTAGTTGGGACCTAGGATGGTTCCGACGAGGTGAAGCGGAAGCAATCTGGGGCATCTTCACATGCGACTCGACCTACGGGGTAAAGCACCTGCTCGGAGGCATGCTCCGGCGATGGTTATTGGACCTAGAACAAAGTGAAGCGACGATGGGAGGCGAAGGGGGGATCTAGCGATGCGTAGGATGGAACCCAGACCACATCCTGGATCGGATATCCAAGATTTGGGTGATCAGGCTACGGAAGAGGGGTGGCCATGGATAAGGGAATCTATATGAACGTGAAGATGGTTCTGATGGAGCTCCGACCATCGGGTCGGAGATGGCGGAGGAGTGCATGGATGAATCTAAATAAATAAAGCTGGGATCGAAATGAATTGTACATGATGGTCATAGGTTGATCCTGAGCTCCAGGAGGTGAGGTCAGTGTGGGTCGTCGCCTCTACCATGCTGCGGAAGGCGAGGTGGCTCGAACGCGGTGGAGGTCAGGCCACGTGCATCGAGCGTCGGCTGCAACCACTCTCTCCGGCCACCAAAGGATGCTTCCGAAAGCTGTCACCAAGGGGAAGGTCTCTAGGCAAGAAAGAGGGAGTGCAGCGCGAGCTACAGTACTGGGAAATGGAATGAAGGATTTATGCTCGTTCCCAGGTGGTGAAGAAGATCGGGCACGGGCACGCGAACCGAGAGAGATCCGCTCTTCCCAAGTGATCCGCAAGGGTTGTGGATCCAAGGGGAAGAGGTGGATGGTTGAATCGGAGCGAGAGGTGATCGGATCGGTGACGGAGAAATAGGAGAAGTTGGGCAAAAAATCGGATCCGGGTGAAGACCGGTCCGGGGGGGCAGTTGACCGAGGTCAACAGTCCCCTTGGACCAATCAGAAAATTCTGAGTTCAAAATTATTAGCAAAATGAATTAAAAATTGAAAATGATTTTATTTTAAAATATGTTCAACATGAAAAATGTTCCTTATTTTCCAAACTATTATTTTGTGATTTTTAATTATTTTTTTGAAAAATAAATTAAGGTAATACATTATATTACATTATGTACATAAATAAAATATTTATTTATTTTTATTTTATTTTTTATATTATTTATTTTTGTATAAATAAACCAATTTTATATTTTATTTTTTTACAACATAAAATTTTGAGTATAAAATAATTTTTATTTTATTTTTATTGTTTATTTACAATTGTTAAATAAATAGGTATATGTTACATATGTTCATGTAGTTTATACAAGGTAAGAGAGGGAGAGCAAATTATTTTTATTTTATTTTTATTTTTCTAATTATTATTTTATTTTTAGGAATATATAAAAGGTAGCATAAATATATTTTTATTTTGATTTTTGCGAAAATAAAATACTTATATAGATAGAAGGAATATGTACAAGGTTGAGTGGTCCTATCTCTCTCTACTTATTTTATTTGGCGATCATGCCCATGTTGGGCCCTCTCTTGGTATTAGGTCACTCAATATTTATTCTAAATATTTCCCGCTTTTTTTATTCTTTATTCTTTTATTTTTGCACCAATACATGCTAATTATTGGTATTTAACACATGCATGCTTATTGATAACTTATTGTATTTACAATTATTTACATGATGCTTTGCCAAAATATCTAGCTAAAATAAAAGAATAAAGAGTGATGAATGGGGATTCATCACCACCCTATACTTTACTTTTTCTATTCCCTTAGCAAACACTTATTTGAAAACGAAGTGGAAAAGAAGAAGAAAAAGAAGGGAAATCAAGGTTGATTATTTATCATTATCTGTACCAGCATGACCGGAAACAAGAACCTCTCTTGCTAGAGGTTCTTGAACAAAACCGCAAAGCAATAGGCTGGAGCATGTCCGATCTCTATTGGATTAATTTCACCTTGTACTCACATTATATTTACCTTGAGGAAGGTGCCATACCCTCCCGTGAGTTCCAACACAGGTGAATCCAAACTTACAGGACATGATTATGAAATAAATAGAGAAATGGTGTGATGCATGATTTATCTATCCCATCTTTGATTCCATGTGGGTGGCATCACATCATGTAGTCCCTAAGAAGGCTGGACTCTTGATAGTTGCCAACTCGGAAGGAGAGGAGATTGCTACATGAGTACCCAAATCGTTACATGTATGTGTGGGTTATAAACACTTGAATTCCCTAGCGAAAAAGGATCATTTCCCCATAATTTTCATTGATCATTTTTTAGAGAGACTTATGGGGAAATAATTCTTTTCCTTTTTGGATGGGTACTTGGGCTACAATCAAGAAGCCAACGCTCTAGAGGACAAGGGAAATACAACATTTACATGTCCATTCGATACTTACGCATTTAGGAGCATGCCCTTTAGGCTATGCAATGCATCGGGGATTTTCCAACGGTCCGTGCTTACGATATTTATCGAGATGGTGGGAGATTTCCTAGAGATCTTTATGTATGACTAATCCATCCATGGTGATTAATTTGAATCTTGTTAATCTCATCTAGATCGAGTCCTCAAAAGTGTAGTGATGTGAATCCGGTGATCTCTTGGGAGAATTATCATTTTATGGTCCAAGAGGGTATTGTGTTAGGGTACATCATATCCAAGAGGGGAATGGAGGTTGAACATAGGCAAGGTGGATGTAATTAAGAAACCTCAGCCATCAACCAAAATCAACCAAGTGTGATCGTTCCTTAGTCATGCCAGGTTTTATTGAAGATTTAAAAGGATTTTTCAAAGATTTCCCGACCGCTAACATATATCTTAGGAAAAGATACGAAGTTCCTTGTAGATCACATGTGTCTTGAGGCCTTCGAGCTCCTTAAGAGGAAGATCATGGATGCTCCTATCCTGGAGTCCCCAGATTGGTCTTTTCCCTTTGAAATCATGACAGGTGCTTTTGACTTCATAGTTGGGGTCATGTTTGCACAGAGGAGTGAAGGGATTCCGTTTGTTGTCCCCTATGCAAGCAAAGTATTTGATCATACTCAAAAGAATTACACTATCACAAATAAGGAAATGCTTGGTGTATTGTTTGTCTTGGATAAATTCATGTACATATTTTAGGATCCAAGGTCACCGTATCCACATATCACACATCCATCAAGTACCTCATGTAAAAGAAGGATGTGAAGGTGTGCCTTCTTAGTTGGATTCTACTACTCCAGGAGTTTAATTTTCATATTAAGGATACACCTGAAGTAAAATGTGGGGGTTGATCATCTGTCCTACGGAACCTTCCCCAATGAGTCAATATGTTCTATAGACTCTCTCCCATGGTATGACAACATGGTGAATTTCTTGGAGACTAGGATAGTTTCCCATGATTTTCTCAAGCAGCATTGACCGACTCAAGTTGGAATCCAGGGAATGCCATTGGGAGGATCTGTTTGTTTTCTTCGAAGGTCCAGATTGTGTATGGAGGAGGTGTATTCCTCAGGAGGAATACATGAGTGTCCTCATCCACTGCCATTCCTTGGAGGCAGGAGGACATCACTTTGGGAAGAGGACCACTTGGAAAGTGCTCCAATGTAGCTTGTACCGACTAACCCTTTCTTGTGGTGCATATGCATTTGTTCGGTCGTGTCCAATATGCTAACGAATGGGAGGGATCATTAGTCCTAAAGATAAAATACACATGCAAGCCCTAATTATGGTTGACATTTTGATGCATGGGACATATATTTCATGGACCCATTCTCCAATAGCCACGGTTATGAGCATATTCTATTGGTGATAGATTATCTCTCTAGGTGGGTCGAGGTTATCCTAGCCCTAGCCACAGATAACAAGACTGTATGCCAGTTCATGAAAGATAATATCATTTCACGGTTCAAGATCCTCAAAGTCATCATATATGATGGGGGTAGCCAATTTATTAACAGAGAAGAGAAGAAGTTAACAAATGACTACAACATCAAGCATCGTGTTGCTAGTCCATATCACCCACAGTGAAATGGCATGGAAGAGGTGTCGAATGGGGAGGTGAAGGGTATTTTCCATAAGCTAGTCAGCCCTGACAGGAAGAAGTGTTCCAACTCTTGGATTAAGTTCTGCGGGCATACTGGAATGCTTACAAGACCCTGCTTGGAACCTCCCCATTTAGGATTGTATATGGAAAGCCATGGCATTTTCCCGATGATCTGATTTACAAATCTGAATGGGCATTAGAAAAAGTGAACTGAAAGCAACATGAAGGACGGCATAGTAGAAAGATGGATCTAAATGAGCTTCTAGAAATCCTAAACAAGGCATATGATAACATCGTGATCTATAAGGACATAATCAAGTGTTGGCATGATCAACATATCAAGAGCAAACATTTTGTCCCAAGGTAGAAAATATGCTTATTGAATGCCATGTTGAATATTTTCTTGGGAAATTCGAAGTACAAGTGGATGGGACCCTTTATTGTTAAAGAAGTGCACACATATCACTACATATAAATTTCAGAACTTACAGATGGTACACGATCATTACTCATAAATGGGCAACTGCTTAAGCATTTCTTAGGATCAGATGAGCAGTTGGACCATGTAAAATAGAGATCTCATTCATGTGTATACCAGAATCTCACGATCCACTCATAGGGAATGCATGATACCTTACTATTCCCGACATATCCAAGCATCTCCTTCCCCAATATCCATTTCTCTATATATTGCACAACCCCATCAATTCTTACACTTACTCCTTATGTACCTAGGCCAACTAGAGCCTAAGTATAGGGGGGGTCGATGCCTGCATTGTATATTCATTCATGCATCCATTCTCCTCTTGACCTTGACTACCCCATATTCGCTCTTTTTTTTATACTTAGGCTGACTGGAGCCCAAGTATAGGGGGCAGGTCGACTTCTATACTTCTACTCTTTTCAGTTTCTTACGCTTAGCATGATCTATGTCTCTTAATTTTATTCTCTGAGGACAACACATACCAAACTGGGGGTGTATATATTGCATATATATTTTATCCATATCTCATGATTTCACGTATTTTATGTATATAATATTCGATAAATACGGGATGGGTAACCACTTTCTAAAATGTTTCGAAAAAACAAGTTGTAAAATATGTATAATCTTGCATAAGTTATTGTAAACAATACTTGTATTGTAAATTGTTGTAAAATTAAGCGTATAAAAAAAATTTTTTTGTCAAATAAAAAGTCTTGTCATTCATTCATTTAGAAAAAAACAATCAACCTAAAAAACAAGCACTTCTTTCATTTGCATTTCGTAATTTCAAGAGCATATCATGGATATGCAAAGTGGAAAGTTAGCGGATTCTAAACTGAGTCATGAATAAAAATTGAAGGTGGTTTTGAGATGGACTTATCCACTTAAATTTCAGAGGAATTTCATTGAGAAGTAGGATTTTAGAAACTTCAGGTCTTGGACTTAATTCTCCAAGTTTACAATACAATGTCAAGACTTTAACTCTTAGTGTCTAATCCGGTCGCCTCATTCTGGGTAGACTCTTGGATAGGGTGAAGGATACGGTATAATCCTTAAGTGCATCTTAAAAGCGTGGGGATTGTATTATATACGATCAAGGACGACTAGTCGCACTAGTTGTACAATGCATCGGAATTCAAATTTTTATGTGATGAAACCACATGATCCAAAAATACATCTCCGATCGTTTCATGGAAACCACATAATAGATAAAGGAATACCTCTCGTAGTAGGGTTGTTATCAAGCCTCTAAGAAAAGATACCTCCTATCTCAAGTCCGATCCTCACAGGAGACACTTGTGATCGTGGGGATGGGTCGCATGCTTCTCACAATCCAAGATGTTGACCCAAGAAAGAGAACTCTTGATCTCGTCCCATGAGATCAAATGTCTTCTTTGTGAGCGAAACACACCAAAGATGATGTAGAACCAAGGGTGGTTGTGGCGATAGCACAATGGCGAAGTGACAAAGGTGACTTCTTCTCTCTAGGGTTTAGGTAGACGACCACCGAAAGGGAGAGAGAGGGGGGGATAAGAATGAGAGAGAGAGGAGAGAGCTTGATGTCCCAAGAGTTTGTGGTGTTATAAATTAGGAGAGAAAGGAGTTTCTCTTCTTATATAGGGTGTTGGGAGTCCATGGATAACAATCCATGTACTATATAAAATCAATGGATGAGATTGATTTGTGCTTCTTTCATTGGCCAAGATTTTGTTGGATAAACAAAACAACAATTAATTTAATTTAGATTTAATATATATTTATAAATCAATATAATTTAATCCTAAAATTAAATCCACAAAACTTGGAGATTTCGGAAAAGGAGATTGCCTCCTTCCATAATGGTGGAGTGGATGGCTACCTTTTTCTAATATGAATTGGTGGTCGTCCCCCTCTCCTATTAGGAAGGGGACAATCTCCATGTAATCTCTTTGATTACATTATTCCATATATCTCCAATATTTACAACATCAATTGTTGTAAATTATTCTACAAAAATAATTCATAATTATTTTGTGAATATTGCTATCTTGCCATTAAAAATTTGTGAATCACATTCACAACCCAAAATAAAATGTGATTTACATTTTCAATTAATTATACAATGTGAATCCAATTCACAACAATAATTAATCAAAAATATAAATCATAACGAGCTCTCTCTAATAAATTATAAATCACATTTATAATATATTATGAATAATTGGACATTATCATCCACATTATTCATATCCATAATAACTAAATCACATTTAATTATATTAGATCATCATTCTTGTGCATTCAAATATTGTGAATCAAATTCACATTATTCATGTTAATTAAATCACATTTAATTATCCATTTCTCATTCCTTAGATATAATTCAACTATAGAATTATTCTTTAACCTATTCATGAATAATGCACTTTCTCCACAGATACATGGAGATAAGGACAGGGCGAGTGTATGTTCTATGTATAGTGACTTGAATATTGAGATCACATCTAAAATCCATATCTCATGGACCTCTCACACATGCTTGATTAGATCAAGGCTGTAAACCTAATATTCTCAATGCATCTGAATCTCATTCAGATCAATGTCCTACTTGGATCAAGATCTTACTTCTCTACTGAGAGGATTCACTAAAATCTAGACTTGTTTCATTACTCCCTCGAAATGGAAGCATCATGGTTATACAATCGTTTATGATCACATCACCCTCAGGTATTCCTAATACATGTACATCCTGCATACTGGAAGATCTATGGTAAACCCAAAGATATAAATCAATTTTGCACTATCATATTCAGGTTTCATCATCAAGTTTCTAAATCTCGATCATTAGCAGTCGGTATCTATCAAATGCTTTCCCAAAGCATATATCGTACCTTCAATTTCTTGTCATGATTCCAAAGCATGATGACCATGCATGAAATTTGATCGGTTCCAATACCTCATAAGTGAGTTCATGACTTCTGGTTAACAAGTGGACATGTATGATCACTTTGAGTGATCGTATTACTCATATGTCCTCATATGCACACCAACTCGCTGGTGTATAGACTTTGGTTAGGCCATCAACCTATTGATATGCCAAATGTACACACTCATATATATAACAACACATCTATCTCCGGTCAGAGGATGTGTGCCTATGTTGTGATAGTATACAACATAGAACTTTGGTTATCTCGATCTCGTTAAGTCAACCCTTTGACCTAACTAATCTGACACCTCCGAATCTATATTCCCATGCGGATGACCTTCATCAAGAGGTCGGACAGATATCAACCTAATGAGAAGGATTATCATCTCCTACTCAGACTGGAGATCATCTCTTAATAATCATTCGACGATGCTTGATGAGTCCTCATATAACTCCTTAGATATTCATCCAATCACCAGCCTCTATTATTCAATTATTAAATCAACAATTGTATCATCATTAAGATGGCCATGTTATATAACACTGATTATAGAGAGGGACCTTATAGTTCATTCATTCATTTAATCTCATAAACGGAATGAAAGAATCAATAACGTTTTTTGATTAATCAAAGATTACGATGAAAATTATTGTAAGAATGGTTTGCCTCGGGCTCAAATGGCTAACAATCTCCCACTATCCCTAAGAACCATTCGGGTACAATCCTTAAACCTATATTCATTACATGTTGGTCGAAACGTTTTGTGTAAAAGGTTTGGTAAAAGGATCAATAACGTTGTCGGCATAGGCTACCTTGGTGACAATGATGTCATTATGCTTTTGAATCTCCTGAATGATTTGATATTTCCTTTCCACGTGCTTGCTATTTTTATGCCATCTAGGTTCCTTTGCTTGGGCAATGGCTCTCGTGTTATCCTAGAGTAACAGGATTGGAGTATCAGCGGAAACTATGCCAAGTTCTATGATGAAATTGCACAACCACATCTCCTCCTTTGCACCATCTAATGCGTCAATGTATTCGGCTTATGTTGTTGAATATGTTGTAGTTTCCTTCTTCTTTCTTGTCCAGCTCACAGCACCACCGTTCAACATGAAAACAAACCCTGATGTTGGCTTTCGATCACCAATATCTGACTGGAAATCTGAATCTGTATATCCCAAGACTTAGAGATCACCATATCCGTAGACCAAGATGTAATCTTGCGTCCATCTTAGATATTTAAAAATGTTCTTCATTACATTCCAGTGTTATTCTTCGTAACAGGTTTCGTAACGACTTACCACTCCCACTGCAAGCCAGAAGTCTGGCCTAGTGCACATCATGGAGTACATTAAGCTTCCTACAGTTGATGCATTGGGGTATCCAGCCATATCCCTTTTTTTCTCAACACTTTGAGGAGTCGTCCCTTTAGATAGGTGGATACCATGTATTAAGGGGAGGAAATCTTTCTTCGAACTCTCCATATGAAAATGTTCAAGAATTTTCTTAATGAACCAATGTTGTGATAATCGTAATATCTTTTTTTGTCCATTTCTAAAGAGCTTCAGACCCAAGTTTTAAGAGGCTTCTCCAAGATCTTTCATCTCAAAGGTATGGGATAACCAAATATTAACACCGGTCATCATCCCAATATCATTCTCAATGAGAAGGATGTAATATACGTAAAGCATGATTAACACAATGACGCTCCCACTAAGCTTCCTGTACACACAAGGTTCATCAGGATTCTGCACAAAATCATAACTCTTTATGGTTTCATGAAATATGATGTTCTATCTAGGAGAAACTTGTTTGAGACCATAGATGGATTTCTTCAGCTTGCATAATTTATCATTCTCAATTATGAAACCTGGGGGTTCTCCATATAGATATCCTCCTCGAGGTATCCATTAAGTAAAGTTGTCTTGATGTCCATTTGCCAGATGTCATAGTCAAGAGATGCAGCTATAGCTAGTAGTGTCCTGATGGACTTAAGCATAGCTACATGAGAGAACATCTCATCATAGTCTATGCCTTCTCTCTATGTGTAGCCCTTGGCTACGAGTCATGCCTTGAAATCCTCTACTTTCCCATTCGGTCCCCTCTTTCTCTTGAAGATACAATTACACCCAATGGGTTTTACACCTTTAGGTGGATCCTCTAGGGTCCATACACCATTCTTATGCATGTAGTCAATCTCTGACTTCATTGCTAGCATCCATCTATCCATGTCATGATCTATGAGAGCTTCATCAATTGAAGAAGGATCATTGTCAGCTTAACTGACACATTGAATCCATACCTTTCAGGTAGTTCAACCACCCTCTAACTCCTTTGAAGAGGTATGGGTGTTTCATCTTTATTTATGTCTTCAGTTTCTGGTTCAGGAAGCGCAGAATCCAATACCATCTTTAACATATCCAATACCATCTTTATTTATCTCTTTTGGGTCTCAGGGTCATAAAGTTGGTATCCAATACCAACTTTAACATATACAATGAAGTAACACTTATGAGAGCGAGATTCTAGCTTACATGCATCCACATTTTTCATATGGATCAAGAAAAACCCCAAACCCTCAAGTGATTAACACTAGGTTTTGTTCCATACCATGGGTCATGAGCAGTCCTAGGTTTATATATGCTAGGAATCTTATTCAGGATATATATTACACTCTCTATTGCATATCCCCGGAAACTAAGAGGTAAATGTGCTTTGCTCAACGGAACATGTCCATGATGGTCCTGTTGCGTCTTTCATCAACACCATTAAATTGGGTGTTCCAAGAGAAGTGAGATTTGATACAATTTCATTCTCATTAAGGTATTCATTGAATTCATCTGAGAGGTACTCGCCACCTCAGTCATATCGAATCTATTTGATCTTACTATCGATTTGGTTCTCAACCAAAGCCTTGAACTCTTAGAACTTTTTAAAGGTTTCAAATTTATGATGTAGTAGGAAGATAAACCCATATCACGAATGGTCATCAATAATGTCAAATATTATTGTTATCCATTTTGAGTCATGGTACTGAAGAGACCACATACATCGGTATGTACAAGGTTAAAATACCTTCGCATCTTGTAACCTTGTTACGTAAAGGCATCCTGGTCATTTTACCTCGAATACAATGTTTGCAGGTAGGCAAAGATCAAACCTATAGAAAATCTAAGGGTACATCCTTTATCAATCTATAGATATTATCAACTGATAAATGACCAAGCCTTTGATGCCAAATCATATTTTAATGATTTCCATCTTCTTGGATCTTTTAGGGTTTTATTAGTGGTAGTAACATTCATGACATGTTCATCAATGCACAATTCATAGAGTCCACCAAAAGTCAAAACACCATTCACAATATGTTTATCATGACGATTTATGACTAATATTTTACAAAAAAGGAATGAATATCCACTTCTAAAAAGTTTAGATACATATATTAAATTCCTTCTGACTTCAGGTACATAAAAAAATTCTGTAAGTACTAGGACTCTTCTGCTAGATAACGATAGTCGATAGGTCTTGACAACGACTACTGCAACACTTGCATCAGATCCCATCTGGATGACTATCTCCCCTCTTTCGAGATTCTTAGTTTCCTGAAATAGATGCAACATATTGCATAAATGAACAGAAGTACCAGAATCAACAACCCAACTTCCTTCTCGTCCAATGATAAAGTTAGTTTTAATGATGAAAGTAGATTTCATACCTGCAGGGTCTTTACCTTTGTCAACAGACTTTAGGTATTTCGGTGACAAACATCGATTTTCTTCGACGCTGTCAAAGTGGATGCTGCAGAAGATGAGTCAACACCTTGACTCTTCTTCTTTCTCTTTTGAGTCGGGCTCTTCCGAGAACCTTGCTTCCGATCGTGCTTTCCTCTAACTTATGCAATCGTTTCACTGCCAGAGGGGCTATCCTTCCTAATTTTTTCTTCAACATACTTTTATGCAGCCAATAGCCCAGCATTAGTGAAATCAACTTTTCTCATGTGTAACGTGACCACAATGTTGTTGAAAGACTTAGGGAGTGACAATAGAATGAAATCAACCTACATGTCTGAATCCATGAAGGCTCCCGGGGTTTCCAGTTAAGAGAAGTACCTAAACATTTCGAGTTACATGTTCTCTGATAGAGGTCTCCTCATACATCTTGCAACAAATAAGCTCATTCATTACATTGTAATGTTGTGTGTGGTTTACGTCACCGAACATATCATTCAGAGTCAACATGATCTCTTGGCAAGTGTTCATCTCTACATGCTGCTTTTGAAGCACATTGGATAATGAACCCAGAAGTAACATCTTGCCAAATTTCGATCTTCATGATAATTTTCATTACAAGATCTTTGTTCCGAAATCTACAGGTATGTGTATTTGTACTTTGTTAGCTTATAAGAGATGCGCTCAGCGGAATGGATAAGGTCCAAATTTCGGATACAATCCGAATAATTTGGCTCGGTCAATTAATTGACCTCTAGGAGCCTGCTAAGAGGGTTCATGGACCTCGTTTTTTGATATTAAGAGTGCACTATATTTTAATATATAAATAATTATATATTCAATTTAAAATCTTTGATTAAGGAATTTGTAATAAAATTAGTCTTGTCTTTTCATCTTTGAAAGTTCATTCCCTTAATCACTTACAAAGTAAGAGATATACTTACCTCTACATCTCTAGCGAGAACTGGTATCTCGTCTTTACCTTTGTCACATTATAATAATATGAGAACCTATAACTCAGATAAGGAGAAGCAGGAACACATTCCGCCTTGCAAGTCCAATTTACATTTCTCAATTCAGTCTTTAACACCCGGGGTCCACCACCCCTAAGGTGATGTTGATCAGTCATTAATTAAACCAATAATCAACAAGATTAGAACTCTCTATGTGCAATCTGATATCACCATTATAATATGAAGACCCAATATTGGGGTCACTGCGCATACGGCCTTACTCTTTTGAGAAGCAGAGAGCCCGATCCAGATGCTCTAGTATGTAAAAGTTGTCACTTTGGAGAGGTGTCCAACATACAATCCTTGTCGACGAAACCCTTCTCCATGACGGGAGACCATGGATGTCACTTATGTGATCCGTCGCCTCATATTCAAATTTTAATTATTTATCATGAATTGCATTCATATGATTATTTCTTCCAAGGTAAATACATATCTATTCATAATATAGTGTTTTAATTTAACATAATTAATTTAATCACATTAATTCAATTATTAATCCAATTCAATCAACAAATTTAATTGTTACTTGAATGGATGGTATAATCTCAAAGTACGTATTATTTCGAAGATTAATAATTATAAAATACATCATGATCTCTCCAACATTATCCCTTCCCTACCCACTATCTTGGCCAGTTTCAGTGGGAGTGGGACAGACTGCACACGATACAACCTGCTACCCCAATGCTCCCCGACTAGACACCATATCCACATTGGGAAAGGACAATGCCAAATTGATCATTATGTACTTGAGATGATAATTGGTTTTCAACCGAAGTTATACCATATAATGATAATCAAATCCATTTTATTATAGGAAATTTGCTAAAAAATTCCCAATACTATTCAAGTAAGTTTCTTTGTTGGAAAGATGACCGTGTAACCAATTGTGATCTAGATCATATCTAATCAATTATTGGTTGAGGCCATGTCATTTAAGGAAATAATTACCATAAAATATTTCTAAAGTATTTATCCATAAGTATTAAAGGAAATTAACCATTAATTTCACTTAATGATTAAATCACAATCACATGGTTCTTGATTAGAAATGTGATTTCTAGTAGTGACCCCTACTTACTAAAATTAGCATATCGCAATCAATTTAAATCCAAATCATGCAAAATAAGTTTCCAAAGATTTTTACTTTGATTTTAATAGAACCCAAGTGATTAAACCACATTTATAGGTGTTTCCAAATAGTAATCAATCTTTTAATTATGTCAAGATATGCCATCCCTGAAACAGTTGATGCATGTTCATTAAAATGATCATAACTTGAGAAATCGGGTTACAAATCATGCAAACTCAAATACCACACTTTCCTTAATTAATGGGAAACATAATACAAGTGATATTTTTTGTTTAAACATTTTAAATAGGTTCGAAAATATTCACTAAACAGAGATGCGGAAATGAAATGCGATAAAACTTTCATAAAATCTAATGAACCCAAGTTTTCCTAGGTTTATGGATCATATCCAAAACCTCTGACCTAAGTCTCTAATACCACTTGAAAGACATGGTATAATCCATAAGAACATCACGTAAGCGTAAGAATCGTATCGTATACGATTAAGAATGATTAGTCGCACTAGTTGTTCAATGCAGCAAAATTTAAAAGTTTCATGTGATGAAAATACATGATCCAAGAACACTTCTTGGATTATTTCATCTAAAACACATAATAGATTATGGAATACCTCTTGTAGCGTGGTTGAAATCAAGCCTCTAAGAAAAGAGACCTCATGTCTCAATTCCGATCTTCGGAGGAAACGCTTGTGAGTGCGGGGATATGTTGTGTGTTTCTCGCAATCCAAGATGTTGATCCAAGCAAGAGAACTCCTGATCTCGTCGCACAAGATTGAACATCTTATTCGCATGTGAAATACACTAAAGAAGATGGAGAACCAAGGGTAGACATGGTGAAAGCGCAACAGCGCAAAGATAATGGCGACTTCTTCTCTCTAGGGTTTATGTGGATGGCCTCCCAAAGGGAGAGAGAGGGCGTGATAATGAGAGAGAGAGAGAGGAGAGAGAGATTGATGTCCCAAGAGTTTTCGTTGTTCTAAATTATAAGAGAAAGGGGTGCCTCTTCTTATATAGGGTTTTGGGAGTCCATGGATCACAATCTATGGACTACACAAAATATATGGATAAGATTAATTTGTGCTTCTTTCAATGCCCAAGATTTTGGTTAAAAATACAAAAAAAATAATATAATTTAGATTAAATATATATATTAATAATCAATATCATTTAATACTAAAATTAAATCAATTAAACTTGGAGATATTTGAAAAGGAGATTGCTTTCTTCCATAATGGTGGAGTGGACGACTACCTTTCCCTAATATGAATTGGTGGCTGCCCCCTTCTCCTATTAGGAAGGGGACAATCTCCATGTACTCTCTTAGATTACATTATTCTATGTATCTCCAATATTAATAACAACAATTGTTGTAAATTATTCTTCAAAAATAATTCATAATTATTTTGTGATTATTGCAATCTTGTCATTCGAAATTTGTGAATCACATTCACAACCAAAAATAAAATGTGATTTACATTTTCAATAAATTATCCAATGTGAATCCAATTCACACCAATAGTTAATCAACAAATATAAATCATAACAAGCTCTCGCTAATAGATTACAAATGACATTTATAATATACTATTAATAATTGGATACTACAATTTTCATTATTCATATCCATAATAATTAAATCACATTTAATTATATTGGATCATCATTCTCATGCATTCAAATAATGTGAATCTAATTCTCATTATTCATGATAATTAAATCACATTTAATTATCCATTTCTCATTACCTAGATATAATTCAACTATGAATTATTCTTGAACCCATTCAAGAATAATGTTCTTTATCCATATATACTTGGAGATAAGGACATGGCGATTGTGTGTTCCATATATAGTGACTTCGATATTGAGATCACATCTCAAATCTAGACCTCACGGACCTCTCACAGATGCTTAATTAAATCAAGGTTGTAAACGTAATCTTCTCGTTGCATATGAATCTCAATCAAATCAATGTCCAACACTTGGACCAAGATTAGGTTACTTATCTATTGTGAAGAGACACTAAAATCCAGACTTATTTCATCACTCCCTCAAAATGGAAACGTCATGGTTATATAATTGTTTATGATTACATCACCCTCAGGTATTCCTAGTACATGTGTGTCCTGCATATTGGAAGATCTATGATAAACCCAAAGATATAAATCAATTTTACATTGCCATCTTCAGGGTTTTATCATCAAGTTTCTCAATCTTGGTCATTAGCAGTCGTTATCGATAATATGCTTTCCCAAAGCATATATCATACCTTCAATTTGCTTCCAAAGCACGACAGCCATGCATGGAATTTGATCGATCCCAATACCTCATGAGTGAGCTCATGTCTTCCAGTTCACAAGTGAATATATATGATCCCTTTAAGAGATCATATTACTCATATGTCCTCATATGCACATTATCTCGTCGGTGTATAGACCTTGGTTAGGTCATCAACATATTGGTCTGCCAAATGTACACACTGATGCGGCTAAAATTGATTTACGGCTTTTTAGGAGAAAAGGTTGTCGGTGTAGAAAAATCGTAAAAGGATCCTAGTCGATCAAACAAAGATCGGTTTTAAAGAAAAACCTTACACTAATTATTTAACTAGGGAAGTGTGTCTGGGTCAAACACAAGGAGGCAGAATAGGGTACTTTGATTTTTTTAAGAGAAAATATATTTGTGATTATTTTATGTCTTCTTAAAGCGATCAAGGAAAAAGCTACAATTTTATGGATTTTTTTTATTTTTCTTTAATTTTATTTGATTTATTCTTTTCCAATTTTTATTTATTTTTCAAAGTGGTATTTTTCACACAATTTATTTATGATATAATAGGTGAAATATAGAAGAAATATAGATGATATTATATAGTAGATAAAACAGTTGAGCAACGGGCTCGAACTACATACAAAAACAAATCAAAATGGAGACAACTGACGACAAAGCAAATCACGATGAAAACACGTCGAAAATACACGAAAACTACTGAAAACCTCGCGGAGGTAGTTATGTAACTACCCCAAGAAAATCTACAAAAAAATATGTCAAGAATAGGTCCAAAACTCCCCTACTGGCCAAGGGTATAAGTGCAAGAAAAAAGAAACTAAAAGTACTGTAAATTGGTCCTCGGCAGGGACTGTTTTGTGAAGAAAATATGAAAGTTTACATTAAGGTCCCTGCGCGGGGACCTAAATGTAATATCTGGAAATATTCGGAGCTTTCTGTAAATCTGAAAGTCTTCTGGGCCCTTTTACCGGTTCAGATCCAACGGTTGAGATTATAACATGTAGTGTGATCTGGATCGTCCCCTGCCTCCACGTGTCAACAGCATGTGCGGTGGCTGTTCTTGGGTCGTTCTTCAAGTTCTTCGCGGGTGGCTGACGGTGGACTCTTCTCTGAATTTTTGCCGGTGACTGGAGATGATCTAGGGCCTCCAACGGGGCCAGAGGTTTACCTCCTCTAACCCTCGGGCTCGCCCGCGGTGGATGGCGGTCGGCGATGGCTCTAAGCGATGACGGAAGCTCGATGAAGGTGGCGGTCTACTTAGCCTGGCGTCTGATGGTCAGGTTGTTACGTCTGCTTTGAGTTGTGATTTCGTGAAGATGAAGAGCTCCAGATGCTTTGAAAATTGCTACTGATGATAGTTGGATCTGCAAATCATAATTTCATGTGCTCGATTTGCGAGAAATTGGCCAACAAGTTAGGTTTTTGCAAGATCAAAGATTGTTGTTTCCAGACTAAGTGAAGTGTGCGCGAGAATTGTATGAAAAAGGGAAAGTGATTTGGATTGAATTCGAAACGATTTTGGAATTGACTTTGATTGTGCGTCTAAGATGGTTGATTAAACTAACTAATGATGTGCTTAGCCACACTAATCGTGGCATGAAACTCGAGAAGAAATTTGATAAAGGTGGAGGAGTACATCTGGGACAAAGAGTTGTATTTACCTATGGTAGCTGCTGCGATGGCCGATCTTCACCGGAGCTGGACGCGTACGTGGCGGCGATGCAAGGGTTGACTAGCGCCTTGGAACCTCCTCTGATCTCCCTTCCTCCACGCGAGGTAGCCTTCGGGTGTTGTCACCACCGGAGTGAGGCGGAATCGAGAGAGGAGGGCACGGGTTCGGCCAATGAAACTAGATAGCTCAGGTGGTTAGGAAAAGTTAGTTGCAAACTGCCAACTTTGCGGGTATAAATAGGTAGATGTCGTGATCCCCAAGTTAGATCTAAGGGTGGCCGAATGTCTAGGTTGTTAGGGGATTGTATCCAAGGGTTTAGATCATCAAAAGAGGTTGGAATGCGTGCATGAAAATTCAGTGAAGAAGGCTGGGTGCAACAACTTGCAATACCGGCTTCTTGAAGAAGATGAACAAGGTGTTGACACATGTCAGCACTTGGTTGGCCAGATGCACGAAATTTCTTGTAAATTCAATATTAAATAATAAATGGTGTTATTTTTAATAGGTGTAAAAACAAGAAATGAAGATAATTAAATTATCTAATTTATGGAATAATTACTCTTTATAAATAATAAATATTATTCGAAATATAAATACTATATTAATAAATTTGTATAGAAAAATAGGTTTTGGATTTTTAATTTAATAAATAAATATTTAAATACTAATTTTATATTTTAATTATTATAATGATAAATAAGAGTTGTGTGAATTTTTAGGGATTTTAATAAAATAAGTTACAAATATTAATAAATATAGGTATAAGTTATCCAGTTCATTTTTACCTATAAATTAGGGTTTTTAATTTTATTAAAATAATTAATAATCTCCAAAAATTCTGAAATAAATTAGGGTTAAATTAAAATATCATGAAAATAATTAGAAATTATAAATTTATTAAAACTATAAATAATGTGTTCTACATAAAATAAATAGCCCAAAAACCCCGTTGTCATTTGGTCCCAAAACCGACTTTTTGCAAATGGACTCCGAATTCAATGAGACCACCTCTATTAATTAGAGAATTTTATTTTATGAACTTTAAAGGTGAGTAGAGTGAAATTGGAGTTCGTATGAAGAAGTTATGATGTTTGGAAGTTGAGATTTTGACAATTTATAAGTAGGATTTCTTGGTATATATACAGGTTGTATTTTTAACCTATTTTATATTGTTATACACATTTTTAGAAATATTTAGGAAGAGTTTGGTGAAAAATATGTACATATCTATTAATTAAAAATCAATAAAGTTTTGTATTTATTTGATAATAGTGAGAAGTACATGAAGTGTGTCTTAATTTATTTTTAGGGTTTTCTTTCCTTATCTCCCCCTACTTATTGGTTTGTCGACCAATCCATGCTAACTTGGTCTCGGGGTTAGGTTATAAATATATCTTGCAGTTATATTTATATTTATAAGTCATAATGTACATATATACGTATCTCCAATCTGCCTTATTTTCTTTTCGTTGTTCTTTATTTATTTACGTGATTTTGAAGCTTAAAAGTGAATATTTATTCATGAATGAAGTTTGAATAAAAGATGGGAATTAATGAATATTTACATGCATTTGTTAAGGGTTTTAATACAAAATGCAACAGAAAAAGTTAATGAATCATGGATTCATCAACCCCCTATACTTAAACTTCACTTAGCAAACACTTATTTGAAAAGTAAGTGAAAAAGAAAGAAAGTTAGAATGAATTCTTTTCGTAAACCAATTCATGAGAACAGACAAAGGACAGAGCTCGATCTGGTCTGAAACAAGCATTTTGTCAGAGCCTTAACTAGTATTAGGATTTTATCCTCAACGGTCCTCAAGTTCCAAAAATCCTTATTTAAAGATCACCTCATCGGCTAGTTCAGACTCACTTATTCATTTTGTAAACTCTATCATCCTTGAATTCAATTTGTAAAATGTGTGAATTGATTTAGCTCTTCCTGCTTAGAGAAATGAAGAAACCGTCCATCCCGGCTATACACTTCTATTGCTTCCTCATCCAGCTACTATTTCCTCGGGGAGGGAGGTATTCCCTTCTGAGGTCAGTTCGTGCTATGTCCACAATCAAGTATAGAGAGAAGATAGAAAAAGGAGAAAAGAAATGGAGTGCGGCCAGTGTAGATGCATCTCCTTGTGAAGCTCAAGCGGTGTAGCTAAGTCTCCACTAAGATGTGCAGGCATTTTTGGTGGAAGCTTGGACCATTGTGGTTGTATTTGTATTTGGTGGCTTCTTCTTTGATTTAACTTTGTAATTTGCTTGCACTGCATTCATCTCTTTGTGCCTCGACAGATATAGCATCTTTTGTTTCGTCCCTTTTTTGAGGTCTTAGAAAAATTGTGTCAGCAGATCCTTCCCTCATCCGAAGCGACTATCGCAACCCCAATCTCTCCCGTCTTCAGACTTCAGTGCCGCAAAGACAAGGATAGAAACCCACTACCAAGATGTACTGCCCTTCGTAACTCCATGCAAGTTGAGCTAAGTGCAGAGTGCATGTGTTCAAGATTAGTTTAGTGGTGTAGAGTTGTACGGATGACACCAAATGGTCTACTTAAGCACATATGACTTGATTTCCTGAATATGGTCTTATGCAACCTAAAGATTTTAAGTCACAGACCTGAAGAGTCTAAATTCCAGATCCTAACTAGGCTCCTTACAATGGAAGTTAAAAACTGTGATCAAGATCCATCCTTTATACTAGACTCAATCCTTAATTCCAGAAATCAAACTTATTCTGAAAAATGTGAAAGCAAATGCAACCATGTTTTTGTGAAGTATATTTCTGAATTTTACTCATTTTTATGGATTTTCTTATTTTTACAAACAAGTTTTTGTTTATGAATTTTACAAGATATATTTTATTTGGGTTAACTATCTAATAAATTTTACAGATTTTATCTACAGAGACTTTTACAAGGATTAAATGTTTTTTACACATGTTTTAATAAATAGAATTTTAAATAAGTAGTATACAAATTTTAAATAAAAATTTTAATTACTGATTTTAGATACAAGTTTTAGACATATATTACTTATTTACAATGATATTATAAATAATAAATAAATAAATAAATAAATTTTAAATTAACCCTTACCCACTTTTATGGATTTTATAGATATAGAAAATACATAAAAGTACGAGTTATGGACAAGTACATATACAATATATACGCACCCCCCTATACTTAGCTTGAGCTATGTCCCCATAGCATGGAAAGAGAAAAAGGAGGACATAACCCGTGCTAAGTAAAAGTGGGTGAAAAAGACTTTACGAAAACATGTCACTCAACCCTCCCCCTATACTTATGATCAGGTAATCGTAAGTATAACGTGAGAGCAAAATAGGGATGGTTGAGTGAAAAGAATATATAACAAAAGCTCAAAAGGAATAAAGAATACGAGATCATCGAAAACACTCGTTCCCCCTATACTTATGATAAGGCATCCTAAGTATAGAAAAGAGTGTAGCCAAATATTGGAGACCAGTGATTTGTGAAAAAGAAAGGATATACAAAAGAATTAGAACAAAATATAAAACATCAATCAGCAGGCAATCAGTACCCCATATACTTAGGATCCGGTATCCTAAGCATAGAAGACGAGCAAAAATGGGGACAATTGTAGTCTATGAAGAATATACAAGTGTTGAGGATCTCCAGAAATCGAATGGCTCAAAGGCATTTGTACAGGATGAGATGAAGTGAAAGAATGATCGTGATTCATGTACAAAATAGATCACTTCAGTACAGGACAGATTATCAGTAATCTCAACGAAGTGCTTCAACATCTGCCCGTTAACCATGAACGGTTCTGCACCAAGCGACACATCTGTTATTGCTATACTTCCGTTGTCGTGCACCGTTCTGACTATATAAGGTCCTTCCCACTTGCTTTTTAATTTGCCACGAAAAATTCTCAATCTCGCATTGACCAGACTTTCTGCCCAGGGACAAAGCTCTTGTGCCGAATATGTCTGTCATGCAATTTCTTCACTTTATTCTTATAAATGAGAGTGTTCTCGTATGCTTGATTTCGAATCTATACCAGCTTATTCAGATCTATCTTTCTCTTGTCTTCTGCTTTCTGTGTTTCCAATAAAATTTCTCGAATAGCCCATTCAGATATTTTCATGATCTCTATGGGCAAATGGCACAGCTTTCCATAAACCAATCTAAATGGTGAAGTAGCTAAGGGAGTTTTCTATGCAGTACGATATGCCCAAAGAACCTGATCTAGAAGCTGTGACCAGTTCTTCCTATCCGGTCGTACTAGTTTCTGGAGAATTGATTTCACCTCCCTATTTGAAACTTCAGCCATGCCGGTCGTCTGTGGGTGGTAAGGAGAAGCTACTCTGTGATCTATATCGTATTGCTTCACTAGCTTTTTGACCTCCTTATTGATGAAATGGATACCCCCATATGAAATAAGAATACGTGGGATCCCGAACCGCAAAATAATGTGTTCCCTTAGGAACTTGCAAACTATCTTACTGTCTGTGGTTCGTGCCGGTATAGCCTCCACCCATCTACTAACATAGTCTACATCGAGAAGAATGTACTCAAAGTCGTTGCTGGAAGGGAACGGTCCCATGAAATCTATGCCCCATGCATCAAAAATCTCACAAATAATAAAAGGTCGCATCGGCATTGCATCTCTAGCATTGAATGTCCCTACTTCTTTCTGACAATATGGGCAACTCTTCACAAATGTGCAGGCATCTCTAGTAAGAGTTGGCCACCATAATCCGCTCTGAAGTACCTTCTGCGTTGTCCTCTTCTCGGAGTGATGTCCTCCTGCTTCTAAAGAATGACACAAAGCGATGACACTATTATCTTCCTCCTGAGGAATACAACGCATGTAAACATAATCCGGTCCTTCACGAAAAAGAATCGGATCCTCCCAGTGGTAGTATCGTGCCTCAGAAACTAGTTTATCACCTCGGTTATTTGGCCAACCTTAAGGACTATTCTGTGTGACCAGAAAATTTACTATATCGGCATACCATGGAAGTTCGATAACCGCAAAGATGCTTTCGTTAGGAAATCTCTCTGCAATCTCTAGCGTGTACTCATCTGAAGTCTGATCTGTTTGTAATCGGGAGAGGTGATCAGCTACCACATTATTTACCCCAAGTTTATCTTTAATATCCAAATCGAATTCCTGAAGTAAAAGAATCCATCTAAGAAGGCATGCCTTAGCATCCTTCTTTTCCATCAGAAACCGGATAGATGAATGATCTGTGTAGATTGTGATTTTTAAGCCAAGAAGATAGGATCGGAACTTATCTAGAGCGAATACCACTGCCAACATCTCCTTTTCTGTCACTGTGTAATTACGCTGAGCATCGTCTAAGGTTCTGCTGGCATAGTGGATGGCAATGGGAAGTCCATTCCTCCTCTGTCCTAATACAGCCCCAACCACAAAATCTGAAGCATCCATCATGATCTCGAAGGGTAGAGACCAATCAGGCGGTTGTAGGAGAGGAGCACTGATAATCTTTTCTTTCAATGTGAGGAAGGCATTAAGACATTTATCATCTAACAATAACTCTATGTCTTTGCCTAATAATTCAGTTAACGGTCGGGCAATCTTAAAGAAGTCTTGGATAAACCGTTGGTAAAAGCTTATATGCCCCAGAAATGACCGTAATTGTTTGATGTTGGATGGTGGTTCGTGACGCTTGATGACATCCACCTTATCAGGGTCAACCTCCATGCCTCACTGGGAGATGACGTGCCCCAACACGATCCCGTGAGTAACCATAAAAGGGCTCTTTTCCAAAGACAGAACGAGATCTACCTTACAACACTTCTGAAGAACCTGGCCTAGGTGTGCTAAACAATCATCAAAGGACTCACCATAGACCGAAAAATCATCCATAAAAACCTCTAGAAAATCACCGACCATATCCGCAAAAATAGCAAGCATGCACATTTGGAAAGTAGCAGGAGCATTACACAATCCAAAGGGTATCCGTATAAAGGCATACATGTCGAACGGACATGTGAAGGTGGTTTTCTCCTGGTCTTCAGGAGCAATTGATACTTGGTTGTATCCGGAGAAACCATCAAGGAAACAGAAGTACTCCTTCCCTGTCAGTCGTTCTATGACCTGGTCTATAAAAGGCAACGGGAAGTGGTCCTTCTTCATCATGGCATTCAATTTCCTGTAGTCAACACACACACCACGACGTGGTTACTCTCTTTGGAATCTCCTCTCCACTCTCATTCTTAATCATCTGAATTCCTGACTTCTTCGGGACAACATGTAATGGGCTGACCCATTCAGAGCTGGAGATGGGATAAATGAACCCTGTGTCATACCATTTCGTAATCTCTTTCTTGAAAACTTTTCGTAAAACCGGATTCAGCCTATGCTGAAACTCTCTGGAGGGTTTGCTGTCATAATCGAGATAGATGTGATGAGAACACAAAGCATGATTAATCCCGTGGAGATCAGATACAATCCACCCAATAGCCTTGTGGTTTCTTTCTAGAATCACCATCAGACGATATTCTTGATCGTCGGTCAAAAATTAACTGATAATGACCGGAAATTGTTGATGTGGACCTGCAAGGAAAGCATATTTCCTATTTGGTGGCAATGTCTTTAGTTCTGGTAAGGTAGATTCTGATTCTGCTCAAGTATCATCCGTATGAGTAATGGGATCCGTATCGGTTGCGGATTTGTCGGCATTCTGATTATCCACCATGTCAATTTAATCTAGAGTCGGATTACAGAAGATGTTCAAAACATCATCTGACTTGCTACTATGCTCATCCTCAGACTGATAATAGGAAAACAACTCAGCTAAATGAAGTTCAGTATCTCGATCATCTGAAGTGGAGGAATCGTGTAAAGTCTCTGAATATGAAAGATCTGCCACAAACTCCTCAGAAGTTTGATCCCCTTGCTTCTCATCATCCAGACTAAAATCTAAAGTACCTTTCTGAAGAATCGCCAACCGTAGTCTCGGACCCATCCTCTGTTAGGAAATCTTGGGTCTCTACTTGATACCTTTCGAGGTTGTCAAGACGGACCTCATCCATGTAATCGCAGGTGGCTAAAGAACTCAAGAAATCCGAAGATGCATCAGTATATGTGTTGAATTCTCTCGCCATCTCTATATGTACCTTCTCGCCCTCAGCACGAAAAGATATCTTCCCTGTATCATAATCGAAGAGAGCCTTTGCGGTTTCTAACAAAGGTCTCTCGAGAATAATCGGGGTAAGGTGTAACTGTGTAGGGCAATCCATGTCCAGGACTGTAAAGTCCACTGGGAATTGCAGACCCTGTATGGTTACGATAACATTCCTTAATCTACCCTTAGGTCTATTTACCGATCTATCAGCAAACTGAAGGATCACGTGTGATTTGTAAAGAGGACCTAACTCGATCTTATAGAGTAAAAAAGAGGGTATCAAATTGATCGATGAACCGTTATATAAGAGAGTGCGATCGAATTCAACTTTTGCGATCTCGCATCTAACATAATGTACACCTGAGTCCTTCTTCTTCTTCGATAACTTATTCTTAATAGCACAAGATGTAGCTTTAGTCATAACATGTTTCTCTGTACGGGATCTCTTTTTCCTACATGTGGTGCATCGGTTTTTCAATTGATTCTTAAGCGTAGGAAAATGATCTAAGGCATCATGAAGCAGGATCTTCAAAAAGATGTGATCTTTGAGTAACCTTTATGTCTCTGGAGTCACAACATTCTTTTTGTTTTTTTCTTTCCTTTTCCAAACAGAGTATCGGGAAAAGGAACAATGTTAGGAATCAGAAAATTAGAATTTTTATTGTTATTAGAATCAGCTTGTACATCGAGAGTTTCAGAATTATGTACAAAACTCTCTAAAACAGGGGAAGATATATTTTTCTCAGGAGTATCTGCATGATCTGGCGTATTGTCATCGCCTGATTTGCCAGTGTCCATGTCAACTGTATCGGTATCGCTCCCGACTCTTCGATTGTCCTCATCAATATGTTGGTTCTCCTCTTAAACATCAGATTCTTGCGTCTCATGGATTTGCTCGTGCTCCTCGTCAAGTGCCCGCTCTTCTACTCCAGCAGGTGCTCGTGGCGATCTACCGCTCCTAAGACGAATGATGTTAGATAAAAATTCAGGAAAAGAGATCGTACCTGTAGTGCCAACCTGATCTGTATGCCTCCTCTTGTTATTCGGGTTCATCTGAGGCTGGGCTGGAAGAGTGGTCTTTGGTGAAGTTAACTCGTCCAGACGACGGTTAACTTGCTCCATCTCGATCTTATGCGCAATCTGGAGCATACTCAACATATCCATGATTTGATTTAGTGCTTGGCCATGTGAAGACATCTCAGGTTTGGTGTGGTGGCCCTGGCTCTCTATTCTCTCCTGCCTTGGCGTGTAATGCTGTGAGGTGGAAGGCTGAGAGGATCTCTGTGGTATAAAGGAAGACTGTTGTTGCTGTTGATAAGGATATGTCTGTGAATGGTTAGCAGGGTACTGATATGAATGTGGTCTCTGATAAGCATGCTGGTGAGACTGCTGCTGCGTGTAATTTTGTCGGTGCTGGAAATATGGACGTCCATGCTGCGGATGACCGTATGGCTGCTGCTGTTGATGCGGTATACTCGGTTGCTGAATCGGAGTGTACTAAATCCCATCTCGAGAGTGGCTTGCGGCTCAACCTCCATATCTGTAGCACGGGTGATCTGGCCGGGATTAGCATGAGACTGATCCTCATGCCAATCAATCTGCGGAGTCTCTGGCTCGCTTTGTACATAGTGAATATGACGGGTGGGCGGAGCGGGTAAGATCCTCCGTGCTGGTTGTATGGTCGAAGAAGATTGGCTCTGCTGGTACTGGAGTTGAAGATCGGAAACCTTCTTTGAAAGATCACTCAGCTGTTGAGGTAGAGATGAGAGTTTCTCCAACTCTCGCAACGGCTGTAAAACCTGAACTTGCTTCTGAATCACATCCACCAACGTTAACTTCTCACTAATAAAGCCTATGTTAGTGTTGGATTCAGATTCTGCGGTATTAGCCACCTTGTGATGCTCTCGGTGATGTGGTGGCTGCGGGGCTTTCTAAAATGCCCGAGTAGAGTCGACGACTCTCGAGTTCTCAGCCATCCCTTCGAAGATGGCCCAGACTGACTCGGCATCCTTGTTCAAGTAACTGCCGCCACATGAGGCACTCACTAGATCCTGGATGTCTGGCTGGAGTCCTCCGAAATAATTCTGAACTAGAACCTTCATCGGTATCTCATGATGTGGGCATCTCTCCGTAAGATCTTTGAATCCATCCCATGCCTCATGGAAAGATTCATGCGGATGTTGCGTAAAGTTGGAGATCTGAATCCTCATCATGTTCATCCTCCCCAAAGGAAAATATTTACACAGGAATATGGACTTTATATCGTCCCATGCAGAGATTTCCCTTCCCAGATGACTCAGCCAGTAAAGTGCTTTATCGGCTAAGGCGAAGGGGAAGGCTTTTTGGTGGACAGCCTCCTGCGTAACTCCTGGATAACTAGTCGTACCGCAAATCATCTCGAATTGCTGTAGAAAGGTAAACGACTCCTCTATAGCATTCCCGTAGAACTTGGGAAGCAGTGAGATGAAGGACGACCTCAATTCGTATGGCCCTTGATTCGGCGGTAGTCGAATCCAATGATGGAGCGTTCTCGCGCCCAGGTCATACTCTTCCCTTAAAGTAGCGGGAACCACTGCAGGAGGTAATTGGTTCCCGGCCCCTACTCGTAGCACGGCTATCTCAGCCCGCAACTCGTTCTGAGTTCTAAACTGTTCTCGGATCTGGATGTTCATCTATTGGAGAGTCTCGAGAATACCTGTCGTAACGTCTGCGGCTGGATCCGGTCTTCCTTCATGATGCTCCTCAGCTGTTGGCCTCTCGTCTGTTGCTGGTCCTTTGCCACGAGCCATCTGCTTCAAAACGTCTAGAAAAGAAAAGCTCTCGTAAGAACTCAGCGAAAATTCGGCTAGAGATGATGATGTATTGAGGCGAGGGTCTGCCTCAATAGTCTGGCCAGGAGGCGAGGGAGTCTGGGTCTGACTCTCCTCGAGATCAGATGGGACCAGCTTGGGAAGAGAGTCACCCCAAGCTTGTGAAGATGTACGAATGACGGTGGATGCTCGAAAGCTCACGGAGTCTGAGCAGAAAAGACGTCGAGACATCATCTTCAATTTCAAGAGAAAGGGAGAACACAAATCGTGATTCAAGAGAGAAGGAGAAATACGTAAAGTCGCGCTAACTCACGCCCCACAGGCAAACACAAAGCAAACCCCATTTTCACCAACACAACCCGATGATGACCGTAAAAGTTCGGCCTTTTATCTTGCCAATTTTAGGGTTGTAATTTGGAAACAAGTATAAGCAGTTATCGTGAGCTGTACGAGCTGATAGGTGCCCGAATTTTCCTTGCGATATTGTCCCGAGTCCTTACAGAAAATCACATGCTCTCAGCCAGTATGGAGGCAAGTACGGACCGTTTTCGGCTACCCGTGTTGCTTGAGGATGGAGCCTTATGCGGTGTCCTCTAAATCCCCCACTCTGCTAAGTAAACTCGGACTGTTTCCGGCTACCTGAGCATACCCACTGAAAAGCAGTGATCAGGTGTATGAACTAAGTAGTATTTTGAAAGAAATCGAGTTTATATTTAAGGGTCGTCTCTCGCTCGCGTACTCTGAAAAATTGTGTGGGGATTACTCTCCCAAGTCAAATGAATCTTACGTTTATTTTTAGATCTGATATATTAGCAGTCCCGATTTTATCTTGGGGTTTTAGTTTTTTTAAATAAATGTCTGTTTTTTTATTTTCTTTTTTATGAAAATCCTAAAATCATGCACCTAGGTTATAAGTCCTAAGACTAACTACGTAAGCACAATAAGATAGAAAAAAACTCCTAAGCAAACATCTATCGAAAAAGCCGCGGAAAAACTGTCGAGGCGAGAAAACCGCGGTGGGTGCCCTGATCCATCGAATACACGGTATTCGGCAAATCAGACCCCGAAAAAAATGGAGGGGGGTTACAAGTCGGGATGTCCTAAGTGGACCCCTTCTACTAAAGTTCGATACAGCTTTCTCTCTCTCTTACAAAATTACACTAATTAATTTCTGCCCTCTGCAGTCGACTCGTAAAGAAGGAGTCGACCTCTGCTCTTTCAACTGTCTTGGCTTCGTAAGAAACCGGCTGATCTTGCAGACCCTGCAAAAACTAGTTAGCGGCTAAAGAAGTTCAAGAGATGATTCGAGAAAAACCGTAAGAAAAACCGAAGAAAAAAAACGACGAGAAACAATAAGAAGAGAGAAAATAAAATCACAAAAGATGTAAAAAAATCAAAATACACTAACGCCTCCCCGGCAACGGCGCCATTTTGATGCAGCTAAAATCAATTTACGGCTTTTTAGGAGAAAAGGTTGTCGGTGTAGAAATGTCGCAAAAGGATCCTAGTCGATTTAACAAAGATTGGTTTTAAAGAAAAACCTCACACTAATTATTTAACTAGGGAAGTGTGCCTGGGTCGAACACAAGGAGGCAGAATAGGGTACTTTGATTTTTTTAAGGGAAAATATATTTGCGATTATTTTATCTCTTCTTAACACGATCATGGAAAAAGCTACAATTTTTATAAAATTTTTTTATTTTTTTATTTTTTAAATTTTATTTGATTTTATTCATTTCCAATTTTTATTTATTTTTCAAAGTGGTATTTTTCACACAATTTATTTATGATATAATAGGTGAAATATAGAAGAAATATAGATAATATTATATAGTAGATAAAATGGTCGAGCAACGGGCTCGAACTACACACGAAAACAAATCAAAACGAAGACAACTGGCGATAAAGCAAATCTCGATGAAATCATGTCGAAACTACATGAAAACTACTGAAAACCTCACAGAGGTAATTGTGTAACTACCCCAAGAAAATCTACAAAAAAATTATGTCAATAATAGGTCCAAAACTCCCTTACAGGCCAGGGGTATAAGTGCAAGAAAAAGAAACTAAAAGTACTGCAAATTGGTCCTCGATAGGGACTGTTTTGTGAAGAAAATATGGAAGTTTACATTTAGGTCCCTATGCGGGGACCTAAATGCAATATCTAGAAATCTTCAGAGATTTCTGTAGATCTGAAAGTCTTCTGGGCTCTTTATGCAAAAGTTCTACCGGTTCAGATCCAACAGCTGAGATTATAACGTGCGGTGAGATCTGGATCGTCCGATGCCTCCACGTGTCAAGAGCCTGTATGTTGGTAGTTCTTGGGCCGTTCTTCAAGTTCTTCGCGGGTGGCTGATGATGGACTCTTCTCCGAATTTTCGCCAGTGACTAGCGATGATCTAGGGCCTCCAACAGGGCCAGAGGGTTAGCTCCTCTAACCCTCGAGCTCGCCCACGGTGGATGGCGGTCGGCGATGGCTCTAAGCAGCGGTGGAAGCTCGATGAAGGTGGCGGTCTACTGTTCCTAGCGTCTGATGGTCAGGTTGTTACCCCTGCTTTGAGTTGTGATTTCATGAAGATGAAGAGCTCTAGATGCTTTGAAAATTGCTCCTGATGAGAGCTGGATCTGCAAATCATAACTTCATGTGCTCGATTTACGAGAAATCGACCAACAAGTTAGGTTTTTGCAAGATCAAAGATGGTTGTTTCCAGACTAAGTGAAGTATGCGTGAGAATTGTATGAAAAAGGGAAAGCGATTTGGATTGAATTCGAAATGATTTTGGAATTAACTTAGATCATCGGAAGAGGTTGGAATACATGCGTGAAAATTCAGTGAAGAAGGCCGGGAGGAACAGCTTGCAATACCGGCTTCTTGAAGAAGATGAACCAGGTGCTGACACGTGTCAGCACCTGGTTGGCCAGATGCGCGAAATTACTTGTAAATTCTATATTAAATAATAAATAGTGTTATTTTTAATAGGTGTTAGTGTTATTTTTAACAAGGAATGAAGATAATTAGATTATCTAATTTATGGAATAATTACTCTTTTTAAATAATAAATATTATTCGAAATATAAATATTATATTAATAAATATGTATAGATAAATAGGTTTTGGATTTTTAATTTAATAAATAAATAACTAAATATTAATTTTATATTTTCTTAATTATTATAATAATAAATAAGAGTTTTGTGAATTTTTAGGGATTTCAATAAATTAAGTTACATATATTAATAAATATAGGTATAAGGTATCCTGTTCATTTTTACCTATAAATTAGGGTTTTTGATTTTATTAAAATAATAAAGAAGCTCCAAAAATTCTGAAATAAATTAGGGTTAAATTACAATATCATGAAAATAATTAGAAATTATAAATTTATTAAAACTATAAATAATGTGTTCTACATAAAATAAATATCCCAGAAATCCCATGGTCATTTGGTCCCAAAACCGACTTTTTGCAAACAGATTCAGAATTCAATGAAACCACTCTATTAATTAGAGAATTTTATTTTATGAACTTTAAAAGTGAGTAGAGTGAAATTGGAGTTCGTATGAAGAAGTTATGATGTTCGGAAGTTGAGATTTTGACAATTAAGTAGGATTTCTTTGTATATATACAGGGTAGTATTTTTAACTTATTTTTATACATGTTTTTAGAAATAATTAGGAAAAGAGTTTGGTGAAAAATATGTACATATGAATTAATTAAAAATCAATGAAGTTTTGTATTTATTTGATAAATAGTGAGAAGTACATGAAGTGCGTCTTGATTTATTTTTAGGGTTTTCTTTCCTTATCTCCCCCTACTTATTGGTTTGTCGACCAATCCATGCTGACTTGGTGTCGGGGGTTAGGTTATAAATATACAGTTATATTTATATTTATAAGTCATATTGTACATATATACATATCTCCAATCTGCCTTATTTTCTTATCGTTGTTCTTTATTTATTTACGTGATTTTGATGCTTAAAAGTGAATATTTATTCATGAATGAAGTTTGAATGAAAGATAGGAATTAATGAATATTTACATGCATTTGTTAAGGATTTTAAGACAAAATGTGACAAAAAAGTTAATGAATCATGGATTCATCACACACTCATACATGTAGCAACACACCTATCTCCGGTCAGAGGATATGAGCCCATGTTGTGACAGTATACGACATAGCACTTTGGTTATCTCGATCTCGTTAAGTCAACCCTTGAACATAACTAATTTGACACCTCTGAATCTATATTACCTTGCAGAGGACATGCATCAAGAGGTTGGTCAGATATTAGCCTAATGAGAAGGATTCCCATCTCCTACTCAGACTAGATATCATCTCTTAATAATCATTTGGCGGTGCTTGATGAGTCCTCAATCTAACTCCTTAGATATTCATCCAAGCACCATCCTATATGATTCAATTATTGAATCAATAGTTGTATGATCATTACGAGATGGCCATGGTACATAAGCCTAATTGAACAGGGGGACCTTATAGTGCATTCATTCATTTAATCTCAGAAATGGAATGAAAGAATCAATAACTTTTATTGATAAATTAAATATTACAATAAGAATTATTGCAAGAATGGTTCGCCTCAGGCTCACATGGCTAACATAGGGAACTATAATGTACTTTACATCACACACTTAACACAACTCAGAAAAGGTGTTGGAAGAATGTGTGTCTTTTTCATTACTAACGTGGACATCTAAAGACCAGAATAAGTGGTTGAAATAAAGCTTCAGATGAGGGATGAACTGCAAGCATAATTCTTTCTAAGAACCCAAAACATAGGTAGAACAAAAGATTCTATATACATCGGGTCACAAAAATCAATGTAGAGCAACCACAATTCCTTCCAAAAACAAGTCAATTCCAAAAAGAATATCATTTAACCACAATGGTTCAATCTTCAGATAGCATGCAGATGTTGGTGGAGGCTCGGTTACACTTGCCAAGCTTCACAGAAGATGTGACTATACTGGCCACCCTCTTGTTCTTTTCCTTTTATTCTATACTTCTCCCTATATTCATTGTGAATCAGCACGTTCCTGGACTTAGAAGGAAATACTCGACTCCCCGAGGACGAGCTACTGGAGGAGGAGATTGCATGGCAGTTCAGCATCTTGTATGGGAAGATTTAACACTCTTCACACATAGGAGACAATTATTCAATGTTCATGTGGGATACTTTGGGAGGGGGTTGATCTAAGATTACTTCTGAGTCGATTTTAGGTGATGACTTGTATAACTGAGAGGCAATTGTTTTTAGAGCCCTAGTTCTCATGAGGAGTTCCATTACACAATTAATCTATATGTCGAGACAAACTCTATTTTCACTTTCTATTCATGACTTTTGTATGGAACCCAATATCATTTTGCTTATGCATTCATTTTAGTTGCTCGAGGACGAGCAAGGTTTTAGTATGGGGGTTGATGAATATGTAATTCATCACATCAAAATCTGAAAGCATAGCTTTGTTATCAAGTAATTAATTGTATTTATTCATTTGATTTTCATTATTATCATTCACGCATGTGTAAATAATATTCATATTTTTCACTCATAATTTCATAAATAAGAAGTCAAAAATCTGGTGTACATTATCACATGTATGCTAATACAACTTCCCCAATATTTAAGTATTTAATAATAACTCCATATAAACTAAAATCAACTATATTGTGCAAATACTACTAACCTTAATAAAGAAAAATACTAGAAAAATACTAACTAATATATTTGACAAATAGAGTAAAACACTAGTTTTGAAATAAAAACCTGCAAATGCAAATATCTCTCACATATAGTCTCTTATGAATCCCTACTCACTTTTGAATTACTAAACATTCAATTGTCTACAAAACAAGATCAAATTCAAAGGAATCGGAGTTCATATGTGTAACTTGAGTTTTGGGACCTTATTGTATATTATATATATTGTCTGATTTTGACCTTATTCTTTTATGTACAAAAATAAGTCTTTTTATTTTCTTTTTTATTTATGTTTTAATAAATTGTGTAAAATTTATATCAGAATTGAGTTAAAAATCATAGAAAATGAATCGTTTTAAGTCTGTATATATAGTCAGTATGTAAGTCTCTCTTCTTTTATTTATTTATTCTTTTAATTAATAAAAATATCAGAAAATATATTAACATGTACATATTTATTTTAAATATTATTTGATTTTATTTTTCATTTTATATTATTTAAAAATCATAAAAAAGCAAAATTTGAAAAAATTGACATTCTATGTACATAAAAGACCACCACATATACACTTTTGTACAAATGATTTCTTTTGATTTTGATTTCTTCAAAAACGTTGTAGATCTCGTCAAGATTAATAACTTTTATGAAGACCACTTTTTGATTTGACATCATATTCTATTTAATTTTGAATTTTTCTTTTAAATTTTATTCTGATTTTTGTGGGAGCGACACATGGCCACTCCTGGTGCCGCAATGTGTACTTAAACACTTCATCTACCCTCTTATTTGGACCATTGGATGAAGGATGATTCATCCAATGGACTAGATGTTCCATTTTTATTTTATTTTATTTTTTTATTTTGTTTTATTTTATTATAATTGTGCCACATATCAGATTCTTGGCCATTCGATCTTGGCCCATCGAGTGGCTAAGAATCTGTCCTCTTCCTCCCAATCTTCTCGGCCAATGAAACCTCAATAGAATCCACCCTCTCTGCTACTCCACCCACGACCAAGATCCTCGCATTGCGAGGCCTTCTATATCTCTCCCTCAACCACCCTATTGCTCGATCTGACCATCCTTAAAAAGTCCATCTCTTTCACTTTCATGCACCATTTGCCAAACTTGAGAATAAGAAACCTTCTTCAGATCTCCCACCTGTGACAGACCTGTGGGATTGCTTTGAAGGCGATGTTGACGTGACAACTCTGGTCTGGGGAGATTTAATGGTGACATCCCACTGCTGTGAGCTTTTCATGAAGTTTGTCGAACTTCAAGGTCGAGTGTTCGCCCAGCTCGAGGCGATAATCGACAGGAACCCTTAGTTCCAGCAAACACCTAACACGATCTCTAACAGGTAAATCCTATAAAATCACATCTCCTTCTTCTTCCTCATTTTTTCTATCTTCTTCCTTCTTTTCTTTGCTTCCACCATCCCTTCAGTATCTTCTTTTTTGTTTGTCCTCTGTATCACAACACAAATCCCAATCGCCTTCACATTCCTAAGCTCCTCATTGATCGGAAACCCATTTGGATTAATTCTTGTTCACCATCTCCCCTACACCGCACCTCCTTTGTTGCATATGGATCAGCACAACATACACCTCCGGCTATAGCAGGCTTCGCCTTCGACGACCTCAATAGTAGACCTGGCCAACGGGTTGGGGGCTCACCTGCCAAGCTCGTTCATGGGTCGTGTTTGGACTAGGAGATTTGGGCATGGCCCAGCCTGGACTAGCCCATAAAAATAAAAATATATAAATATAAGGTGAATAATACATGTATTATTATGATACACTTCAACTTTTTAATATGTGACACTAGTTTTAAATAAAATTTAATAGTTTACATGTCAAGTAATGTGTAAACTACTTATAATAGTATATAAAGTATAAATGGTATTAATAAAATCATTTATACATATTAAATATCATTAAAAAAACCAATGGAAGAAGAATGAAATGGGCCATGGGTGAGCCCATGGCGAGCTTTGGACAGAGGTTTTTGAAACTCAGCCCATCCCATGGGCTGACACAGTCCGCATTTTGGCCAGGTCTACTCCACTGTACTAGAGCTCCACCCCTCTGCGCCACCAGATCCCCTGCCGTAACATTGTAGCTTGCACCTTGGTCATGTTTCGACTGTGAGCAAGAAATCAAGGTGCAGCACTGCCTCTCCTCCGACCGTCAGACTCAAGCTCCATCGCACCTTCTTCATATGCACGCAACACAACAACCGTTGATCTGAAGACCCCTTCTAGATCCAATGGTTCATGTGTTACCACGTGGCCTCCATGATCCTCGATCTGACCCTTAAGGCTCGGAAGAAATGAACCACCCTCGTAATCCATATGGAGAGATGACCCAAGCCTTATCCTCTGAGCCTCTCTAAGCATGTTAACTGACGTGCGTAGGGGAGATTTTGCATTCCAGACCCTAACCCTTCTTGGAATCACAGGGTCCTGCCACTACACGTGAATAGTGTGTCCCCACGTAGGGAATTTGCAATAAAACCCCTACAATATTAGGTCATTAAAGAAGGGCACTCTACGTTATTTTCGCACTATAATTTTTATTTTCATTTTGCATTTAGACCCCTCTATTTAATCAATTGTTTGGACCTTCATTTGATGTTATCTTTTAATTTTGTAAATTACATGTTGTAGCTCATTTAATTATCTACCTTGTGATAATTTAGTTATAATTTTGTGAACTTTGGATGATTTAATAAAATTATTTAAGCATTAGAATTTTCTATTTTACACAATTTCAGGACACTATTTCATAGTAAATCATCATTTGCTCCAAAAACACATTAAAAATAATTTTGTAGAATTGATTATGTTCTGCCATATGCCAAAAGAGAATTTAATTCGCACATATATTTTCTGTAAAATAAATTAATTTGTGATTAGATAAAATAATTTTTTATTCTTTGTTAATATCTATAGGAATTAGAATTTTTCATAGATAAATCTTTATTGAACACATCTAGGGTAATTTTATTTCTTGAAAATAATTAGTTTTTAAAATTATTAGAATTATTTTGCTCAAAATCACATTGTATGCATTGTTTAATTCATGGAAATTTGTTTTGTATCCAAAATTCCATAAAAATATACTAGGGTAATTTCATCAATCTTAATCATTTATCAAATTTACATTATTTTTGCATTTCAGTTGCACTAAAATTTTCATAAAACCCCTTAAAAATATCCATTTTTCATGAGTGCATAGTGTACCATGAAAATATAAAAATATAAGTTATAGATTTATCATCTCATAAATTGGGAGAAATAACCTTCTAGATTTTTGAGATCAATCTCACATTAAATTGGATATTCCACTTTAGGCTAATTTAATTGCAAAATTATCATTTTGTAATTGCATCTCATCACTATATGCATAAAAAAATCTAAAAAAAGTTCTCCTCAAAATCCTAGCACCTAAATTATCTTAAAATTAACCTAAGAAGATGGTGACTTCCCTTAGTTCAACCTTAGGCATATCCAAGTAAAAAAATATACGACTGCTTTAAATTTAATTGAACATTAACCATTTAGCATTTTTGATCAAATCCTAAATTACATGACGTCAATACAATTATCAACATATTAATTAGGGAATTTTAGGGTTTTTCATACAGTCATTATTTTGCTTGTAGTTCTACCTAGGATACATGTGTTCTTGACTTATTATGTATTGAAAATAAAAAAATTGAAAAATATAACCACTTTTTAGGCAAACTATGTTGTGTTGGTGAATCAACATTTGCCTTGTGTTTTTGATGGATGCAAATTCTGATATGTCGGTTCCTCTTGGGTCCTTAACTAAGTTAGTCTATTCGAATGACTTGACCAATACTCCGCATGAAAATAGATTACAAGCCCTTATCTCCATAGATTTTGCAAAATAAGGGATCTTGGAGATGATGCTTAACCCTCCCCTATTGACCAAGAAAGGGCTCAAAATGCTCTATTCAATGAATGGTGTCATTAAGGAAATAACAAGATTCCAGACAAAGAAAGAAAAAAGAAAATAAAGTTCATAAAACTGGTTAGTTTGTTGAAAGTCCCTTTTAACCACTCTCTCAAGCACAAATTCTTACCTTTCACTAAATCCATTCATCACTTATCTTCTTCCACATCACCTTGTTTTTTAGAACCTTCTATTTGTAAGAGGTGTCATTTTGAGAATTTCTGTCGATTACATATCCCCTGTACACCACTGAAATCTTTCCAAGAAACACAAATTTTACTTCCGACCTATAACTTGACCTATGACACAACTGCTCTAAGTCAACATGGTCTGAATTTTAAAACCATGCTCTATGAGAATTCCACGATTACAATTTTGGATAATTTTGAGGATAAGCATGGGAAAAGTTGTTAGAATGTTGTAATTGAGAGAAGCTAATGACTATGATCTAACCTCTTAAACTCAAAAGCAAAGTCGCACTTTGACGAGTCATATTTTAGTATTATTGAGGAAGAATTTTTTGAAGAGAAATTGTTGACGCTAAAATCTCTAATTGATTATCTCTATTAATATCTATAATTTTTATCATTCACAATTGGATCATGTTATTATCGAAATTCAAATTGATATAGAAGTTGAATATATTTACTTAGATGAAATTCTAATGCATGAATGTTGGAACTTTGAAGGGTATGTTCTAGATATCGATTTTGGAGACTAGATTCAATTTTAAAAAATAAGAAAATTAAATAGTTTCTGGAATTTTGTCTTGAATAAAGTACAATTAACTTTATGAGACAAGTGATAGAATTTTCTAAATATGAGATAATCGATGAATTTGTAGGTGAACTTGGGAATGATTTACAGTTGGGAAGAAAGGAAATGATGGAATGTGATCTTTTGTGGTTGGATTTTAATTTGAATGCAGAGATGAGAATGAATCTAAACTTGATAAAATTTTCAAGAATGGTTTAAAAAGAGACATTGATAGAGTGGTTATGAGACCCTCTTCCCAACACCCTCTGACTTCGTGTTAGAAGTCTTCGTCGATGTCTCTCTCGAAGACAAGAAAACAATGTCTACCTCTATTTTCTTCCCGACATGGGAAGTGGGGCTACATCGCTTGTTGTATGATTCTCAATTCACGTTCTCTATCAATGAATAGATTTCAGGTCAACATGAACTTATGTCCCTTGATCCTTTTATGAATCTAAACTGAGGAATACCTCAAAACACTTGATGATGATCTACCTACCAACTCAGCAGCTCCACCTTAATTGGACCCATAATTTATGGTCACATCCTCATTAGTATTTAATATAGAGAAAAATGATACAGATTATACACATACTTCCTCTGAGACCTCCCTCCCTCCCGTACTCCGTATAATTGAACATGTTGAGGCTAAATCTTGATGTCTTGCTCTAAGTTTTGAAGTGGAATCTACAAATAATACCATCCATGATAGTTATAGCGATATCATGGAGGGAGATGATTATGATTCATAATTGGTATTATAGGATTGTGTACCCAACCTCCTCAACCTTTTGTCTCCATCCGCAATTCTCCATGCTTCATGTCATTATTGATGCAATCACGATAAATTGCTATTTAGATATGCTAAAGTAATCAAATTATATTATGAGAAATTAACAAATTAATAATGGGTAAATCTGTTGTCGAACTCATGGACACAAGCTAACAAGATATCTAATATGGGAGAAATATATATTCTATTTTATCTAGTGCAATTAAGGTCAAGGCAATGCAAAGCATGTTTTTTTAAATATGCAAAATACGATGCTATAGAATGGATGATATACACCATATCCCGTGGACATGTTACACCATTATCCGTGGATATAATCTGTTATAAATAGGAAAATTATCTATTTTATTTTATCTAGTGCGATTATTTAATTAGGCTTCTAATATCTAATTTAATTGATTTCAATGAGTATCTAGGTCAGATTGACAAAACTAATGGATGCATTAATTTTTATGAATTTATAATACAAATAGATAAGATGCCACAAAATGTAATGGAGTCATTCTCCATAATTAAATGTTAAATTAACTTAAGTTGATCAATTACGTCAATTAATTCAAGAATGCAAATAGTTAGATGCTCTCAAAATTGATTTATCAAGTTAATACTTAAGCATCTAACTACCTAAGCATGAATATTAATCTTCCTACTTAATCAAGGCTGAATATAGCTTGTAATAATTTAAAAAATCATTTAAACATGAATTATAATGATCATAATTAACTCACCTATAATAAATTATCCAGTTTAAAACTTAGAATGAATTTAAGGCAAATTACTTATCATATGAGAAGCAAGAACTTTGTTCTGTAAATAAATAATCAATTTGCTTTAAATCAGAACATACATAGCGTAAAAAGATAGAACATAGAATCACGATTCCAACAAGAACAATATCATTAAATTTGGAATTCATATGCTCAAGTTATTAATCATTCAATCAATTGGTATAAGTGCAAAGAAAACACATAATATAATAAATAAAACATCGTTAAAAGGTGAAATGTAATTAACAAAAATTATTAGGGCCTTATCTATTAATATTCAAGATGTGGGGGCTAAATTTCATTAAATGGATCATGATAGGGTACTTCTGCAAATATACTAGACATGACATGTGAGGTGTGTGTGTCTAGATCGGAGTGCAAATCAAAGAAGTCAGCAGGGCGATTATACAATTCATCTAAGCAGAATGTGATGTAGACATGCGACAAGAATCGAATAGTAGGAAGTGGCTATGGACCACAAGGAGTGTTGCCAGTGCGTAGGCTCCGGCTTGGACCGACCAAGTCTGGAAGCTCGGGGATGAGGATCGGAGAGGATATGAACTGTCAAATTGAGTTTAAAGGGTCTCAATCCACTAGTGGTTCTACATTGAGGAGGCTCTCCTCCTCCGTAGACAGTGGTGCTAGTGGGTGCACTTCGACAAGGTTGCTCATCCTCCTTTTGTGCTCCTCAAGGCTCGACAAAGGTCGGAATACCTTCCCTAATCCCTAACTAAAATGGTGGTTGTGGTGCAAAGCTGTTGTAGTGGTTGGTGTGGTGGAATAGATGTGTGACACATTTAGGGCATGTTTGGTTGCAGGGTTGGGCATGGTTGGGTTGGGCTGGGTGAATAGTAATCTGTGAGGAGAAAGTACCCTTGTGAATAGTAACCAAGGTTGGGCCAACCCTGCCCAACCCTGCAACCAAACAGACCCTTAGGATCCTATAGGGGTTAGCAAGGATATAGTTGAATCACAAAAGTAGTTTTAGGGTGGAATAAAAGGTTGTTAAGGATGGAGAATGAGAAGCACTATTGGGGTTTTCACCTTTACAAGGTCAAGAGTGGATCAAGTCGGATGAGGATATGAAGGATTGATAGGAGTGAACTGGAGTATGTGCATAGATGAGGGATGCACGGTGAAGGTGTGGAGATGATCATATTGATGTGAGGATGTGCGTGCATGTGTAATAAATTAGGCGAAATTGACAAAGGAGTGATACTCGGATCTACCTGAAAGGATGAAGATGGTTTGAGGTAGAAATCGTATAATATGATCGAATCTTGGATTGCTTCTTGTGTTCGCTCAACATCATAGCAAGTGGTGGAACTCAAGCAGCATCGGTATGGGTATGTGACGAAGGCCAACACCTTCGAATCTCACAAGAGCTAATCTTGTGTCATCGCTCTATCTCTCTCACTTTCTCTATCACAAGTATCGAGGAGATGGCATGGAGGTAACTCGCACAAAGGCGTATACCGAAAAAATGGGGTTACATCGTGATTTTGTTAGGTGGAAGAGCGGTTGAAGAAGGTGGTTTCAACCGTAGACGACAAAGGCACAAAGGGAGAGGCTAATGATGAGGTAGTTGGCGAAGTTGAGGAATAAAGGATCTTTATATTGGCATTGGAATCATGGAGAAATGACACAAGACTGACATAGAGAAATTGGAGAAACCGTGCCAGTGAAGCGGTGTGATGGTTGGAGCGCAACCATTAGAGGTTGACAACGGTGTAGGATTGTTGCATCAAGCGATGTAACAGTTCAAAAAGGGGTACATAGGAAGTGACTGGAGCCGCTTGATCAAATGATAAAGCATCTCTGATATGAGTGCGAATGGATTGTTGTAGCTCGTTTGGCCAAGATATCAGATAATCCATATGGGGAGCAGGGCTTAAAGAAGAGCGATGAATCTGCTTTTATCATCTTTATTCTTTTATTTTATCTTAAAATCCCTTATAAAACACCCATATATAATACTAACTCCATATTCTTACTAATTTGCATATGTGGGTAAATATTGTATATTTTTTTATTATTAAATAAAGAAAGAAATGAAAAATAAAGAAAAGAAAAAAAGAAGAAGAAAACCGTGTATATGTAATAGATATTGGCTGACCCGAACCCCGAGAGAAGGTCAAGACTTGATCTGATTGACCGGGAATAAAGTAGGGGGAGATAAGGTCCTTAATTAGAAAATCCAAAAAAATGTTGTAAATATTTTTATGTGTATATTTGTATACTAACACTATTTTATTCGTACATAAATTGACCTCAAATAAAATAATTTTTAAAACAAAATTTGTGAATAAAAATGTTCACTGAATAATAAAAATAAATTCAAAATAAAATCATGTACAAAATAAAAGTAACCACATCAGGAAAAAGCCATTACGGAGTGGTTTGTGAATTTTTCTATTTATTTTTATTATATTCTAATTAATTTTAATAATTATTTAAAATAAATAAATAAATAAAAATTTTAAAACAAAAAAACTAATTTCCTTATTTAACAATGTATATAATATCATATATGTATATAGTACATGTATATAGTTAAATATCTTAAATAACCACCACAAAAATTAAAAATTAACATTTATTTTTCAATTTAATAAAGTGATGAAAATACAAAAAATATTTTTTTAAAAATAATTTTTAAATACTAATTGTTTTTTATCTTTATCTCATTTCAAATTTTTCTCTTCTCTCTTATCTTCATACTAATTTTAAACTCCTTTCTTTATCTATTAATATGGCTCCCTCTCCTTCATTTCAACTTAATCAATCTTTGGTGAGAGGAGCTCGATCTCTAAGAGTCTTCTTGTCGTAGAAGGGTACCTAGCCTCCGAGTCATCCGGTGACAGCGAGTCGGTCTTCGTTGAGGCGATTAAGGTCTTTTCCGCTTCTAAGGTGAGATCCGCTATTTTTCTTGTTTTTTATCAAGGTTAATCTTTGTTTAATTTTTTGCTTTTAATTTCATCATCTTTTTTTATCTAGATCTTAGAATCCATCACCACGATCTGATTCGCCCGATTCGATTTTTCACATTCACGTCTCGATCTATTCGTGTTCTTAGTCTCCCTTATGCAATCTTCCAACTCCAGTCACGTACAATGGTCAAAGATGCGGATTCGATACAGATCGCAAGGATCCACATCCACTCACATCTTCATTTGATTTTTTGCATTTCAAATAAACATGATCGAGACATCGTGCTCGCGCCCTCATTTCTTTATAGAAAAACACATATATATTCCTTTTTCTAACATTTATTTTGCAGGATAAAATAAAAACTAAAATATTAAAAAAATAAAAAATAAAAAAATATATATATAGATTTTGTTTCTAAAAAATAAAAAATTTTAATTTATTTATTTTTGTTTTTATCATTGAAAATAAAAAAATAAAGCGTGGAAGGCGCCACCGCTCAGCCCACCAGTGGCATCCGCCACCTGATCACCACCTCGCCATCTGGAGCAGCAAATCGCTATCCGCGAGTGTCGTCACCAACGAGCCCCCTCCACTTGGAGCTCAGCACCGTAGGAGTTGTTCTTTCGCCGATACCCAACAATAGCAATGCAACCGCCGTGAGAGTCACCATCACGTGCTGCCTTCACACCATCTGTGTTGCCAACAACCGCCCTTTCTACTTCGACCATGAGTGCCTCCACCGAGGATCCCTTCCTTCTGCCATTTCTCTTTAGTCGACGCGTAGACCTTCACCTGTGGGAGCCCTGCCTACCTCCACTTGGAGAAAAGAGAGCTCCATCGCCTAGCCTGCGCCATCCCTGCAGTGCGTCCTCGCAAAGCACATCACCGCCTAACCACTCCAACGCCGCCAACTAAGGATCGGTGGCACCCCCTTGTGGTTAAAGAAGAAAAAAGGGGTGACCCATGCCCCCTTTTGGTTTTTGAAAGAACGAAGCTTAGAAGAGAGCCCTAGGGTATTTTTTAAAATAAAAAAATTGGGTAAATTTCAAAAAAAACCCCTAGAGGTTTCAGAAATTACATAAGAGCCCTTGTCAATTCAAGTTTGGTGAAAGTACATCTACACCCTTAGAGATTTGATAAATTGTGAAAAAGCCCAACTTGAGATCAATCATATGCAGTGCACGTGTTTCTTGGGTCAATTGTGAGAACCTCCCTCTGTTTATTTCTTGTTATATATGTATGCAAGAACATTAACTATTTACATTTCAATCCTATTATTCAGATCATTAGTTTGCATGTTCTTTTCATTCAAATAAATATTTTATTGCTCAATGAATTCCCCAAAAAACATATCATACTCTTGATGTGTGTATCTTTCTAGCACATTTTTTCATTGCATTTTCTCATCATTTGTTATTATTAAAAAATCAAAAGCAGCGTCATTTTCTTTTCTTAAAATTAAAAAATTCATAGAAATTTGAATATTGCTCTAAAAATTCAAAAATAATTAGATTAGTTTTACTTTATTATTTTTTAATTCCTATCCAATTTTTATGCATTAATTCTTTTCAAAACCCAAAAAAATGAACAAGATCAAAAATCTTAGAAAATATTAGAAAAATCACATAAAAATTTAAAAAAATCCAAAAAATCGTGATTTCACTTCTATTTGTAGATATTTTTCTATATTTTAGTATAAAAATAGTCTCCAGGAGTTTTTGGTATTAAAATATTTTTAAGTTGCAAATTACTCGAGGTTGTGCACTGTTTATAATTTTTGCCAGAGTTTGATTTTTAGAAAAATACAAAATCATCTGAAAGTTCTACAAAAAATCTCAAAAAACATTTCAAAGCCTTTAAAACTCAAAAATATTTTTCTGTACATTTCTGACTATTTTGAAAAATACAAAAAGAGTGTGGTGTGTGTATTTCTTCCCTTATGCATATTGTTCCATATTTTTGAAAATTTAAAAATTTGCAATATTAAAATCAATGAAAATTTTAAAATAAGAAAATAAAAAATAGAAATAAAAAAATAAAAAAAATCCATAAAAACCAAGGATAGTTTGCATTTGAGATTCCATTTTTCTTCTAATTGATTTTTTTGTCAATTATTTGAATAACCCTCGGGAATTGTAGCCACCCTGAGTTCAATCTTATCCGCTATATAGGTAAATAAGTAGAAAAAAAAATTTCTTGCTTCATTATTCTCTTGTTATTGTTTCAGCTTGAGGAAAAAATATTTTTTTTTGTTTGAGCCGAGAATTTTGGGTATCACAACGATAATTTTATATCATTAATAATCAATCATCAAAGATCCTGTGTCAACAAAAGGGCGACGTTGCCAGGGAGGCACGACGAGGGTAGTTAGATTTCTCTTTTGACATGTTATTCTTGGTTGTAAATAATTTTTCCACATTTATTCCATTGTTTATATCCATTGTTTTTACTTCTTTTTTCCTGCTCATATTTGATAATTGTGTTTCTTACACATTCTCTCTTTTCTTTTTCTTACGAGGGGATGTGGAGCGAAGGAGGCGATCCTAGGAGAGTCGAAACACCTGAGCGAAGCGAAGAAGCCGTAGGAGAGTGTCAGAGGAGGAGAAGAAGAATTGAAGGAGACCGAAAAAATAGACTTTCTTTTATTTATTTTAGCATTTGAACTCTTGTAAACGGGCATTCATTTGTTGCGGGGTATGTTTTGCCAAATGCCGGTGCACTTGGGGGACCTCACCGGATTTGTTTTCATCATTTTATTTTTATTTGTTTCATGCGGATTTCGTGAGCCATTTATTGATTGCTTTAATTAGCTTGCTTAAGCCACGTAATTTATAAGGTTGAAAGCCCTAAACCAGAATTTCTATACCTATAGAGTAGATCTTATTGGACTTAGTCAAATTAACTTGTTCTTGTCTGTTAATAGAAGCTATTATTAGGACAGTTCACTTGCATTTGCATATAGGTTAGTTTATTTTTCTGTATTTAAATTTTGCACGGATCATTTTCCATGTAGAGGGATGGCGACAAGATATACATCTCTAACCCCTGCATGTATCATTGTTTTTAATCGCACATTGGCATTTCTGATCTCCTTCCTTGTTTTCACTCACATAAGCTAAAAAGGAAATTGGGCACTCGGTAGGGGATTCATTGAAAATATTCAATCCAAGTGACAATTGCTTAAAATTTGGGACTGCTAAATAAAACTCTACCCTATAATAAATGTAAGGAAAAATCATTGTTTTGGGGAGAGTAACCCCCTCCTTGTATTCATTTTAAATTGCTTACATAAACACTAAGGTTAGTGCCCAAATCGCATAACTCAACTTAAGTGTTTGTACGACTTTGTTTTATATCTCCTAACTCTAAAAATTGACAAGACAATTGACCGAATCTTCACGGACTTAATAATTAGTTGAGTTGGTGAATTGAGGCTTTGTATTGTGTTGATTGCTTGCATGCATACTAGATCCTTCTGCGCATTTGCGCCTTTTTGTTCACATCTTTTGGCTTGACCATCGTGTTCTCTCTGATCATTTTCTCTTATTTTGGAGATGGCCGACTTGAGTTATTTTAATCCAATCTTCGCGGATCCCTCGTACCCTCCAACTGATCCAACTTCCTTTTTCCAGGAGGACTTTCCTCTTGATTTTTATGCATATATACCTAACCCATTATTTCAAGATTCGGACTTTGAGTCTCACCCACCATTATTCCATTCTCCTGATCTTGGGATTTTGGAGTCACCTTTCATGATTTCTACACTTGAGATCCTGAACCAGATGATGGAGCATATGAATTTGAGGATTATCAATCTATTTAACATAAATAAGATCCAGAACGCTGCTCCACTATTTGAGGATATGGATTTGCTTGAGAATAATCATGAGAAATTGTAATCACCCAAAATACAAAAAAATGAGAAAATTTTAAAAATCCAAAAAGATTTCGGAAGACGTATTCTCGATTCATTTTGTGAGGAGAGGGCATCCATGACAAACCATTTTCCTGCACATTCATTCACCACATATCCCACCTTTAACCTTGAGGATGCGACTGTACATATTGCTCTTGGCAATCCGTGTGTATATGTTGATTCCAATCTCCTCCCTTGTATGAAAGAGGTCCAAAAATTCAAAAAAAATGTTGACTGAACCAGAAGTGGTGGCCACTATTCACGAGATCATTAAATCCCCACTTCAATTGGCCATGACCCATTTATCTGCTCCTCAACCCAAGAAGAGAAAGCGGGGGAGCAGATCAGATTGGCACATCTTAACAATGGCCATTGCCTACGCCATCTCTCACCGTCCACATTTTAAGAAAGGGAACACTGCCACACCTCTTGTGAGTTGTGCCATCTTTGACTATTCTTGTGACATCACTCTCCTTGACGGTAGTTCTTCAGTCAATTAATACCCTTCTCTATGGTATTGCCTCTTCATCTTGAGCCTCTCAAGAAAACCAGGATGATAGTTTCAATTTACCGATGGATCTATCAAGAGGCCGAAGGGTATTCTAGAAAATACTGTCATTCTTATTTAGGGCATGAAATCCACTTCTGATTTTGTCGCATTGCCCATGGAGACCTCCACCTTTGTGGAGAACCCTCCAATCATCTTGGGACAACCTTTCCTCGCCTCTGCGGGATCCGTTAATTATTATGGATCATGAGTCCATTCTGATGTAGGGAACGATGTGTTAATCACTACACCCAATACTGACCATAGACCAGCATCCCATGAGAGTGTACCCATGTTAGCCAACCCTAAGGACTTTGACCTTGATGATACTACCAGAGATTCTTGTTGTATGTTGGATGATACTGAGACCTAAGAATTCCTCTTCACGGAGGAAGACTCGGAAAGCATAGACCTTGGAGTTCCCCCTTTTGGTATGTGGCAATGCACTGATGACATCTGTAGGATTTACACAATAGACACCCTAGAGTGGAAGGCAGACTTCGAAACTAGACAGGACAGACATGATTTGACTACTTTCACTGATGAGTCTGTTCCTATTCACCTTAATTTATATAAGACTGATAAGGCTGATGAATCTGTGATTCATCACTCTTAAAGTTGAAAATAGAGCTTGTTCCTGAGCAATTAGGAGCATATTTCCACCAAAATTGCATAACTAGCATTCATGCATGCATTGATAACATTTGCATTTTTAGCATTCGCATCTGCATTAAATAAGAAGCCCAATTCACTTATAAAAATCGCTCATTTGTATATATTTTACACTAACTATAAATCCAATAAATATCGTGTATATTATTAACAATACTATAAGAAAAATACCCAAAAAAATTGCTAACCTATAAATTTGACAAATAAAACCCCAAACCAAGTTAGGGACCATGGACCTTAGAATGCACATATCTCTCTCTCTCGTACAGCCTCCGATCTAGGTCTACTCACTTTTAAATTAAGACAAATTCAGATACCTTCAAAATGAGACCAATTTCATTCAAATTGGATCTCGTATGCAAAACTTGAGTTTTGGGGCCCCCATTGTATACTATATGTATGTATATTTGTACCCTTGTATTTTATTACTCTATTCGACATCATTTCCATTTTTGGTCAACATAAAACTAATAGATCTCATTGAGATCTACAACTTTCATGTTTTAAGCTTTTCCAAATTCGACCATTTTCTCCCTATTATTTCACATTCTTTTTCGACCAACCAAAATGGGCCACGTGGCATCCTCTGGTTGCGTCTCGTGGCCCACTCCAGTACGTGCCACGCGCCCTTTTCTCTACCGTCTGATGGATTCCTCTTCCTTCAGATGCAAGCCGTACATGGCCGCATCACCTCTCAGCCCCTCGATCTTCCCCCTGATCTCCTCCCCGCCGACCGTCTCCGCCTCACTCTCCTTAAGCCACATGTCACTCTCATGGTCGTTGGATATTAGACCCGATGATTAGATCTCATCCTCTCATCCCTCTCAATCAGCGACCCTTCGATCCTATGCCAGATCTAATCTCCAACATTCGCCAGCACTGTGCCTACACCCGCCACGTAGTGCCCTCCATGCCCTTTGATCTTGCCCGCCTGATCTAATCCTCACTGCCTGTTGACGCCTTTCTCAGAGTCGTTGGATCGCTAGATCCAACGGTCGAGGAATCGTCTCCGACCTATGAAAGATCGTCACCCCCACCTCGCGACGGCTCCGCCCCCTTCCTATTTTTGGCACCACGACAGCCACCTTCTCCGCCCATTAACACCTCCACGATGTCACACATACCTCTCTCATCCTCTCCAGCATCCATGATCTCCATGACACCCTTCCTCGTCGCTCCACACACTCCACGAACATCACCTCCCCATCACTTGGACCTCCACCTTCTCCCTTTAAATACTCGCCTCCAGCCACTTTCCACCCCATCTTCTCTTGTAGAGAGATTCTCAGAGCTCCCTTCTACTTGTTGGTGACAGCAATTAGGCAAGAGAGTGAGCGACAATGGCGTTCTTCTCCGGTGAGATCCATGACGCAGCACGTCGTGCCGCAGCTTCTTCGACGAGCTGCACGAGCTTGGGCCGCTACCAACCCTCGAGCGACGACCAGGAGCTCTTCCCCGAGCCTCCAACCCCATGTAGCTTCCTCCATTTTCCTCTGATCGCTCTTCTTCATTCCTCTCGATCTTCTCGCCTTTTTCCTGACTTCTCTGATCAACTCCACGCCTCTCCAACCCTCCATCGAGCTTCGCCTCGGAGCTCTCACCTCTGCGCCATCATCAAATCGCCCCGACAACACTTCGATCCACCTTCGCCCACAGCTTTGATGGTCACGACGGAATATCACCTCTTCCCGATCATCATTGTGCCCTCAGGCCTCTCACACACCCCTTACACTCCCCCGAGCACGCTGCACTTGATTTCTGGCACCCATTTACCCTACCGGACCATTATCTTCATTGGCCGGACATAACACCGAAGCTGCTTCAAGCTCCATCTTCCTCGGCCTATAGACGACCCCAGCAGCCTCCAAATCCTCCAACGGCCTCCTGACACTTCCATGACCGATCTGGGTTGTCCAGGAGCCATCGGCGAGCTTCCACGAGCACAGAAAAGGGCAGCTGAGCCAGAGCGACCTCGTCGGAGCCCCGCCAAGTCCGTCGCAGGAGGTGGCGGACCGGAGAAGACAACGTACAGCTACCGTTGGATCACCATGATCTGATGGTCCTCTTCACGATATGTCGCCCACTTCTCGCCACCATTGGATCAGAAGGATCCAAAGGACATTACTTTGTCACGCTGCATCTGTTTCGACATCCAAATACTGTTGGATCGATCGCCATCCAACGGCTAGTATTGAGCCACGATGCCTTGCTCCAGCAGCCATCACCATCATTGGATCTTCCTAATCTGATGGGTCCTTATCGAGCCACGTATGCAGCTTCCACTGCCGTTGCATCTCTCCAGATCTAACCGCTCAGCACCTACCATGTGGAGCCTCCGAGCCTCTTCCCTGACTCTAGGCTCGGAGCGACCGAAGCTGTCCCGAAGTGAAGTCCGAGCCTCCATAGCCTTTTGAGCCTAGCCCCCTCACATGTCTCTCATGTGAGGGTTGGGTAATTTGCACCAAGGCCCTTCCAAGGTTCAGAAATTACAATTTAGTCCCTTTCAAGAACGATACTTGAGAAGCATGTATTCTAGAGGAAAAATTGCATCCACACCCCCATCAAAATAGGTATTTGCACTTTAGTCCCTGTATACACTATGTGTTTGCACGCTTATTTAGGTGTCCACTTCTCATCATTTTTAAATTCCAAAAATTGCATGTTGTAGCTTAACTTGAGCTCTATTTGTTGTGACATGTGTCATATTTTTGTGAGCTATATTGAATTTAATAAATTATTTTTGTGGAATTTGACATATTTTGCCTACTATGTTCTTTAAATTAAATATTGAATTATTTATTGCTCCAAAAATCACCATAAAATCACATTAGACTCAGTTTTAGTTGTTCTACACTGAGCCCAAAATTCATAGCATTTGCACGCATCACGTGGCTTGAATAAATCAAATAGTGTTTTGCCTAATTAATTTTTAATAGGTCTAATTTTCATCATTTTTTAGCTTTATTAATTTTCCTTGATTCCTCTCACTTAGACCTATCTAGGGTAATTTTTGTACATGAAAATAATGTGTTTTGGTATTTATTAAAATTAACCTTGCAAAATCTACCATGTTTCCATATTTAATTCATAATTAATTCAATTGGAGTCTAAAAATTCCAAAAAAATGCAGTAGCTTAGTCTCATCGCATATCATCTAGGGGCCAAGTTTCATTAATTTTGGACTTAATTTGATTAACATGATTGATTTAATTTAAAATTTGGCTAGAAATTGCATTATGTCTGCATAGTTGCATAAAAAAATCACAAAAGACCAAAAATATTCTTCTGAAAATATGACATCAGAATTAACTGAAAATTTACCCAAGGAGGCAGTTGCCTTTCTAAGTTCGACCTTAGTTTGCCCAAGTAAAATAAATTTTCCACTTGAAATTAATTGAACATTTATCCGAGTGTTTTTGACAAGATCTCGATTACCCGACTGCAACGAACGACAAAACTTAATTCGATTGTTAATCCGGTTGAATTAACAAGGGTAGTCCAGGCACTTATCAAATGGCATCGTTGTCAGGGAGACACGTCTTAGGTTATTTTTTAGAGAATTTTGACTGTCGATTTTCCATCCCAGGGTAGTATGATTCCCATTTTTTCTTGTTAATATATTGCTGTCATTTAGTTTTGTTGATTTTGGGTCGTCCTTTATCTTACTTCCATTTATTTTCGTGCGAGGTAACTGAGGAGTCGAAGGTGCTTCTCCAGGTGAACCGAGGAACTTACATTTAAATAATTTAAGTGATTGTGAGGACTTGTAATCTTCTTTTATTTTCTGCATTTTTCCAGTGGTTTCCGTTTGGGTTCTCGTGTGTGTATGTATATTGAAAAACGTGTCCCCGTGTGCTATGTGGATTGCTTTGTATAGAATAGGAACATCACTTGTGTCTCTTAGAGCTACTTTAGGACCCATTTGTGCTCATAAAATTCTAGGACCACACTTCACACATAAAAAACGTACTTAGACCGCAGATCTTATCCATAATTGATTTGTTCTTCACTCGTTAATAGAACTTCCAGTCTAAGAGTGGTGTTTCATCGCTTGCATTCATATAGTGTAAAAAATTTTCAATTCTATTTTCCATCCTGCATAAAAAGCGAAAGGATCACTGTAAGTCTTCTCTACTTGGCATTCATCATTATTTTTATCGTGCATCAGCTTTTCTCGACTCCTTCCCCCTTGGTTTTCAAACTTAGGTCTATAGGAAATTGGGAGTGGATGACAGGTGTGCTTTGTGGTTGGACTAATCAAGTGATCACCTAACTTAAAACCAGGACTACTAAATAAAATTGACCAAAAAAATTTCAATAAAATCGGAAATTCTATTTGCGGGAGATTAACCCTGCCTTCCATATCACGTACCCTGATCCTAGCAAATATCACAAGTCGAATTCTTTCAGGTTCACTGACTAGCACCAAGTAACCTCCGCATGTTCGCATGTAGATAGGGGTGTACTAGCGGTGCTCCGTGACAAGTTGCTAGTAACCCCTCGGGGTGAAGTCCTAGCCTTGCCAGCCTCTGCCTGTTCACAAGTAGATAGGGGCAGGTCTTTGAACTCATCTTCTTAGGACAAAACGAAGAAAGGAAGGGCGTTGGTATCTTAGGCGATAGGTTAAACAGGGAAGATGCATCCGGCTTTGAGCTTACTTCCCTGTAGGCCACGTAACCTTTGATACTTGCTTGAAAATTCACACTTAAAATCAACCAAACTAATCGAACTCGGTTTCTGGACCTTCATCGTATTGAGTGTGAAAATCAGGGTTTGGATTCACTTGCTTGCTTCAGGTAGGAGTAAAATCCTATCTTACACTCATGATTCTTCTTCTCGCCATCCAGGATGACTAACTGGGTGATATCTACTCTTGATTCGAAAATCTTTCCTTGATCCCCTCACAAAGTTAATCTTCATCATCCTAAGCGCAACTTGGGCCAACCCGAGCTCGTGACCTTCTTGAGTTCGGGATCCATCACTCTCAAGGTGGTTACCCTCAAACCAACCCTTTTCTCTCCTTTGATCTCACCGAGGAAGACCATCGCCTCGTTGAGAATGTATTCATTGATAAACCCAGACCATCCTCTTTACCCAGGTGAAGAGAATGAACCAGAGACCAAGATGTTGCCTAAGAAACCCCCGGAGGAAGAGGAACAAAGAGAAGACCTGATACATCAAACTCTTGCCTGCTTAGCCGCAACCGAACAACAGAATGCATATTTTGTGGCGAGGATGGGATAGGTAATCGCGGCAGGTGGAATTGACCGACCCATGGTAGATGCCTACAACCTAGCAGAAAATGAGATGCATAGTTGGCTTGTACCTGTGGTTCCCCATGAAGCGTTTGAGATGTAGCCCCATTTTCTGAGTCTACTACCGAAGTTCAATGGGAATGCCAACGAGGGACCATATGCTTTGCTTAGGGACTTCGAGCTGGTGTGAAACAACCTTAGTCACCCTAGGTTTGGGCAAGACTATATCAGGATGAAGGCTACCCCGTTTGCCTTAGGAGATAAGGCTGCTCATTGGCTGAAAAATCTCGGGGTAAGATATATGACCTGGATGCAGTTCAAGGATTTATTCTTGAAGAAGTTCTACCCACTCAGTAGGACTAACCAGATGAGAACCAAGATCGCAAGTTTTTCCCAGGAACCCAACGAACCATTCCATGAAGCCTGGGATAGATTCAATGACTTAATTCAGAAATGCTCCTACCATGGCATTACAAAAGCGATCTTAGTCTAGACCTTGTTCTGTGGCATGAACCTAGAGATGCAGGGGTTAGTAAGTGTCTCCTGTGGAGGAAGCTATCTGAACAAGAACAAAAATATCATATGGAAAATTCTGGAGCAGACGGTGGAAACAGGAAGATCTCATACCACCAGGGACTATCAGTTGTCTCTCTCAAGCCTATCCAACGAGACAACTAGGAGGACTGTAGCGGATCTGACAGAGGACCTGATCCCCTAGCATGGTGATAATAGCTGACAAGTTAACCATGGTCGAGCAGATTCACAAGAGGGTCACTGACCTTGAGGCACTTTCACGATTGCCAAAACAAGTGGAGGAATTAACTAAGTAGGTAGCCAAGATACGGCTACCTGCCCCTTCTGCACCACATGTACCTGTACATCGAGTCCATCTTGTACAGGAGTAGGTATAGGGGCCTCAAGGTAGCGAGGTCGAGGAGCAGCAATACACTCAGCAGGAGCAGCACGCACCCCCACAAGTGGAGATAGTCTACGAGGAGCCTCCGCCGGTGTTTGAGATTAATGGGTTGTGGTACAACCATGACCTCGTCGGTAGACAGTCGAGGATAGGGAACGGTCAGCCTCACCGACCTTCCTTAGCTTACGAGGAAACCAGTTCTGTCCCTGCACCATGCTTCTATAGTCCCTGTTGGACAAGGGTATCAACCTCAACATCACTAGCAGCAGCGCACGTTCCACTCGGTCCAACAGGGCTCTTCACCACCTGCCCAGCAACAACAATATCAAAATGTCCAGCAGGGCCAATATAGACAATCATCCTCTAGTCAGCAGCAACAAGCCCCACCCCCTAGTGAATTAGAGTCCCTCACCTTAGCAATACAGACCCTGACTAATAGGGTCCAGCAGATACAGAATGATTACCTAGATACTCGAACCGATCTGAACTGCATTTCACGCACCCAGGATCGGCAAATGGTGCCAAGGAGCCCAATTTCTGCCCAATTTCAAGCCAACCCAAATAGCATGAATCAGGGTCAGAACTGACCAAGAGATCATGTATACTATTCATATAACTCTCTATCTGAACATGGGATCCTTTTGTATGATAATGTTAATCATATGTCCCTCGGGAGTGTAAGGACTGTGATCGTACCTGATCAGGCACGGGAACCGGTAGAAGATGCCGCCAAGCTTCTACCTGAGGAGAACTTGGGGGCAGAGGAGCAGCAGCACCACCACCATCGCCAGAAGAAGAGGACTTCCAAGTCCTCAAAGAAGAGGGAGAATAGCATCAGTAGTGAGTCCAGCAAAACCGATGACGAGCCCGCACCTCCATATGAGGAGGATGTCCTAGCAATCGTGGAAGATGCATCATTGATTTTGCAACCACAATTTCCTTTTAGTCAGAGTCCGAATCAGTATCAATGTCAGAGTCCTGTAAAGAACTCAGTTTCTCATTTCAATGAAGACCTTTCAGTTTCGGAATCTGAGTTAGCATCAATAATTCCTTTCCCCCGAGCTCTTACGGGTGGAAGGAAGAAAACTAAAAAATACAAAAATATGACCCTGAGATGTTAGAATTTTGTAAGAAATACATCAAGGTCACAATCCCTTTTGATAAGTATGTGGACATGACACATGGATTGCAAAAGTACCTTAAGGTGAGATGCACACCTACTAAGGTCAGCAGGAAGACCAAGAGCCACGTTAAGAAGCACATTCTGTCAGTAGACAATACTTGCGCACTAAAGAATGTGTTTCCAAGGAAACGAAGGGACATGGGTGCCCATTATGTGGTGAGTCATGTCGATGACACTATGTTTGCATGCACTCTCCTTGGCAACGGATCCTCAATCATCTTGATGCATACAGCCCTCTATGAGTGGCTTAATCTCGGACCTCTTAAGAAATCTAGATCACTACTTCAGTTTGCAGATAAATCAACTAAGAGGTCCTAGGGAGAATTGAGGAATGTTATCATCAAAGTTGAGGGTCAGAAGTACATGGTGGACTTTACAATCCTTGATATGGAGAACCCTCAAAATTTGAGAGATTTCCATATCATATTAGGAAGACCCTTCCTCAGAACAGGAGGGGCCCTATTCGATTACAAGATCGGGAAGACCCAATTCCAAACTCCAGGCGAGGATGAGGAACTTGAAATGAAGCAGACCAGGTGGCAGAGGCCAGATTCAGAAACTAGCACCGAGTACTCTTCGTCCGAAGCTGATTGTATTCATGTAGACATCGTTGGGACATGGCGACAGAACCAATCCAGCATCGATTAGTCACTTTTCTCTGGAGAAGATCTTGTGCATGAGTCAGTTTGTGAGACCCTTAGGAACGAGTATAGAGCATAAAGTACATCCCCCTACATCTTCGATGGCATAGAGGCCCAGTTGGGCCTGTCAGTCCATCCCTCTTTAGGACAATTAGAAGATGGGGATGATGAGTCGTACGTGGTTTTTGCCGATTGCTTGGAGAATTTTGATGATCCGACTCCAAAGTTGAATGTGTTGGTGGAAGTAACTTCACAGGTAAATCCAGCCACTACTAGCATGGAGCCAGATTCGATTGAGCCAAACTTCCATGATGTTCACACCTTACCTGAGCTCAAACCTTTACCCACAACACTGAAATGTGCCTTCCTTGTGGGACACGAGATGAAATATCTGGTCATCATCAGTTCACGATTGACCGAGGAGCAGGAATCTTGCTTGATAGAGATCCTGGAGAAAAACTGCAAGGTGATAGGTCAGAGCATCTCTGATCACCATGGGATAAATCCCACTCTATGTTCGCACCATATCTACTTAGAGAATGAGGCTAAACCCTCTCGTGAATTCCAACGTAGGTTGAATCCAAATTTATGAGAGGTCATGAAGAAGGAGATAGAAAAATGGTGTGACAAGGGTGTTATTTATCCCATCTCCGATTCTAAATGGGTGGTACCAATCTATGTTGTCCCGAAAATGTCGGGAATTCAGACGACCACCAATGAGGACGGAGAGGAGATCATGACGCGAGCACCCACATCGTGGCGTGTGTGTATGGATTAGAGATGCCCGAATGCCACAACGAAGAACGATCATTTTCCCCTATCGTTCATTGATTAGATCTTAGAGAGATTAGCGAGGAACGAATTTTTCTACTTTTTAGAGGGGTTTTGGGCTACAACCAAGTAGCCATTGCTCCTGAGGACCAGTAGAAAACCACGTTCACATGCCCCTTTGGTACTTATGCTTTTAGGTGCATGCCCTTTGGGTTATGCAATTCTCCAGGTACATTTTAAAGGTGCATGATTATTGTATTTGCTCAAATGGTCGGTGAATTACTGGAAGTCTTCATGAATGACTTCTCTATCCATGGTGATTCCCTCAATTCATGTTTTAGGAATCTGGACCGAGTCCTCAAGCGGTGTTGCGAGGTCAATCTGGTGCTCTCCTGGGAGAAAAGTCACTTCATGGTGATGGAGAGCATTGTGTTGGGGCATGTCATCTCCAAGAGAGGAATGGAGGTTGACCCTGCTAAGGTAGACGTGATCAGACGACTCCAGCCACCAACCAACGTGAAACAGTTGCGGTCATTCCATAGGCATGTTGGATTTTATCGGAGATTTATCAAGGATTTTTCGAAGATTGCCTGACTGCTAACTGAGCTTTTAGACAAATACATGGAGTTCATTGTCGATCATAAATGTCTTGAGGCCTTTAAGCAGTTACGAAGGATGATCATGGACGCCCCGATCCTACAAGCCCTAGATTGGTCTCTTCCTTTTGAGATCATGACGGATGCCTCAGATTTTACTGTAGGGGTTATGTTATGTCTGTTTGCCATACACTACGCAAGCAAAGTGCTTGATACTACTCAACGTAACTATACAGTTAGAGAAAAGGAGATGCTTGCAGTAGTGTTCGCCTTGGATAAGTTCAGATCTCACTTAATTAGATCCAAGGTGGTTGTATTCACCGACCATACAGACCTATGGTATTTAATGGAAAATAAGGATGTGAAGGCGCGTCTTCTTAGGTGGATTCTGTTGGACATGCGAGCCCGCGGTGAGCCATTATGCAATAATGTTATTGCAAATATCATTCTCTGATCTAAAATGAAGAATGACTAATTTGCATAATAGGTCCCATCGTACAATTAGGGTTATGTACCATGGCCATCTTAATGATCATACAGCTGTTGATCCAACTATTGAATCATAGAGGCTGGTGCTTGGATGAATATCTAAAGGGTTAGATTGAGGACTCATCAGGCACCGTCAAATGATTGTTAAGAGATGATCTCTAGCCTGAGTAGGAGATGGCAATCCTTTCTCATAAAGGCTGATATCTAACCGACTTCTTGATGCAGGTCCTCTGCATAGGAATATAGATTCAGATGTGTTAAATAAGTTAGGTCAAAGAGTTGACTTAACGAGATCAAGATAACCAAAGTCCAATATCGTATGTTGTCATGATATAGGCACACATCCTCTGACCGGGGACAGATGTGTTACTATATGTCTGAGTATGTACATTTTGCAGACCAATAGGTTGATGACCTAACCAAGGTCTATACACCGGCGCACTGGTGTGCATGTAAGGGCATATGAGTGATACGATCTCTCAAAGGGATCATACATGTTGAATTATTGAACCGGAAGACATGATCTCACTCATGAGATATTGGGAAGAATCAAATTCTGTACATGGTCGTATCACTTTGGAAGATTGACTGAAATTGTAGGTTTGATATATACTTTTGGAAAGTATATTATCAAGACCTAGGTATGATATATGCTTTTGGAAAGTATATGATCGATACCGACTCCCAATGATCAAATGAGAAACTTAAGGATAAAACCCTTAAGTAGACAATATAAAGTTGATCTAATACTTTGGGTTTATCCTGAATCTTCCAGTATGCATGATGTACAGGTATTGGGAATACCTGAGGGTGATATGATCATAAACGATGGTATAACCATGACGCTTCCATTCCTAGGGAGTGATGAAACGGGTCTGGATTTTTGTGACTCCTCTCAGTAGAGAAGTAATCTGATCTTGGTCCAAATTTTGGACATTGATTTGAATGTGATTCAGATGCGACGAGAAGATTAGATTTGCGGTCTTGATTTAATCAAGCATCTATGGGAGGCCCGAGATCTGGATTTGAGATGTGATCTCAATATCCAAGTCACTATACGTGGAACAATACAATCGCCATGTCCTTGTCTCCAAGTATCCGCGGAGAAAGCGCATTATCCTTGAAAGAGTTCAGGATAATTTCATTGTTGATATTACATATGCGAGCATTGAGAATTGGATTATCAAAGATGTGAATAATGTGAATAAGATTCATATTATTTGGGAACATGAGAATAGAGATCCAAGATGATTAAATGTGATTTAATTATCATGGATATGAATAATGTGGATAGTACTATCCATATTAATCATATATATTATTAATCTGATTTATAATATATAAGAGAGAGCTATTTGTAATTTACAATTGTTAATTAAATGTTAATGTGAATTGGATTCACATTGGACATTATATTGAAAATGTAATTCACATTTTATTTTGGGTTGTGAATATGATTCACAAATTTCCAATGGCATGATTGCAATGTTCACAAAATAAATTGGATTTATTTTTGTGAAATAATTTGCAACAAAAGTTGTTGCAAATATTGGAGAGAATCATGAGATAATGTAATCTCATGAAATATAGAAAGGAGAGCCACCTTCCTCATATAGAGGGTGGACGGCTACAATTCCACCATAGATTGCCCTGCTTAAAATGCATGGATTGGATTATCGTTTGCTCAAAATAATATGTATGTGTCGTTTCGTTGCAGGTGAGCAATCGAAATCGGTCAAGAAATAACCACAATTATCTAGTCAATTTTTAATCACGTGGTTTTATGTTTATTTTACTTGGGCAAGTCCCAAGTCAAACACAAGGAGGCAAAGAAACAACCTAGAATGTTATCTATCAAAGTTCGACCACGGTTTATGTAGAGGTCTCTTTTGTAATTTTTTACGCAATTAGGGATGCAATATGTAACTTTGGGTTATTTTTGGGACTAAAATATAAAGATCAATCAAACGAAGTCTGAAAAATATGAAACTTGGCCAAGATGATAATTATACTGAAATCAATGCACTGTATTTTTTTTTTTTTTGAATTTTTTGATGCAAGATGATTTTTTTATGAATTTTTAAATGCAAACAAAGTGAAATTCGATATTTAATTATCATAATTATTAAACCTAATTATTTTCAAGAGATAAAATTATCCAAGATCTATCACTAGGTGATGAATATTAGAAAATCCTAAACCTAGAAAATAAAAGAATCAATCCTTTAAAAATTAAATATTTAAATATGCAAAATGATTTTTAGAAGGCAAATGATGCATGCAAATGCAATTATTTTTGGGCACAAAATAACATACAATTAATTCTACAATCTCTTAATTTTTGGTAATTTTCAGAGCAACGGTTAATTAGTAATGTATTTTGGAGCATCAAGTGGGTAAAAAATATTTTCACAAAACAATCAATTAATAATTAACCACTGATCACAAAAATATCCAACATATGCAAAGATGTAGAAAATTAAGTGGCAAACATCATGCTATTTTTTAAATAATAAAAATATGCAATGTAGAGGTCCAAAATTGAGGGGGAACACAGGGGTATATCTGCAATTACAATAAATAAAAGGAAATAATAATGTGGAGAGCGGGGACTATTTTGAAATTACCAGAAGTATTGGGGGCCTGCTGTAAAATATCCAGAGGGGCATGTGCATAGCATATGCCCTCTGGCAAATAGGAAGAAGTCAGAGGGGACTTCTGCAAATTTCCAAGCAGGCATGTACGCAACACGTGACCCTGGGGTAGTTTGTGGTTCAGGCAGACCTCAGGGGCTTTGATGCAACTGTGCAGCAGGTCACGTGAGGACGAGCCCCCCTCCCCCCACCCCCCCACCCCCACCCCCCACCCCCCACCCCGACCGCGTGTATGATGCACGTAATGGGGGGATCTCGGGTCGGCCCGGCGGAGTTATGGCGATTGAGGGCCGGAGGCGCTTCTGGGATGGTCATGCTCCCACGGCAGTAGGGGGCAGAGAGCACAACCGGAGGATGTCGATGAAGAATGTGGTGTCGCTGAAGATGTCATGCTCCTCCGGTGGTGCAGAAAATGCGTCACTCTGGTTGCTGAAGGTGGAGATGGCAGAGGAGCGAAGTAGCTGCTAGAGTTGAAGGATGAAGATGCCATTGCAGAGTTGTCGAAGAAGCTTGTAGATGAAACATTGTCATTGATGGAGTTGAAGTGGATGGTGTTTGTCGAAGGTAGGCTCGACAGCCAAAGATGATCGGAGAAAGAGCAGCTCCGCAAATGGGAGGCTGCTACGAAGCACTGAGGCTTCAAATCTTGTTAAAGACAGCGGAGATCGGGCTGTCATCACCGGGTCCTTCTTCCCGTGCAATCGGTGGATGAACCACAAGAGGAATGGTGGCATTAGCTTTTTAGGACTTCGGGGTTGTCCGGAGATGGTAGGAAATCGGAGAGGATTCGATTTGACCACGGCGATATTTAGTGATGGTCGGGATTGACGAGGGAGAGCTGGTGATTTCGGGATTGACGAGGAGACGAGATCGGAGGCGCGAGATTTAGGAAAGCAGAAGTTGATGGGCGATGGCGGTGAGGTTGACGGAGACGAGAATCGACGGGGAGGGCGGTGAGATTGGGAAAGTTAGAAGGATGGGGGACGATGGGCCCCGGCCATCCGATCTGTCGAGATCAGGAAGCCAGAAGGCCTCCACGTGGCAGCGTAATATGGGGGCTTGCGATGAAGAGGCACGTGCAGGGCACGTGCACGGAAGCACATGCTCCGCACGTGTGGGGTTTTATTTTTTATTTTTAAATTAATTTTTAAAATATTCTTTTTTTATAAAAATTAAATAAAATAAATCCAAAATTGGGTGACATGTGGCGGCTCCTAGAGCTGCCACGTGTCAGCTCCACAAAAATCAGAAAATAAATATAAAGATAATTACTAAATAAATAGCAAACGGCCTCGGATTAAGAAGTTTCTTCACGAAAGTTGCTCGTCTCGATGAGATCTATAACATTGATAAGGACATCGAAACAAAATGATCAATTGCACAACGTGATATTTTTGGGGTATCCCATGTATATGAATACCTTGATTTTTGGGTTTTATAATTTTTTGTCATTTTTAAACCAGATAAAAATCCATAAAAATATGATAAAATAAAATATAAATATTTACATATTAATCTATTTTTTTTATTTTTATTGAGTGATAAAAAGAAGAAATAAAATAAAATACGAAAAGGACAACTTTTGTACAGATAGTCAGTGAAGACATGGACTCAATTTGTTTCTTTGATTTCAAGCTAAGTTTGGATTTGGATTTTTGCACATTTTAATAAAACTTTCATCAAATAAGACAAATTAAAAATAAATAAAATAAAATAGGTCAATTATGTACATAAAAAAATAGGTCAAAAACCGCTAAAATACAAAATGTACAAAAAAGGCCCAAAACCCAGCATTCACAGGAGCTCTGATTCACTTGAACTTAGTCTTGTTTTGAAGGTATTTGAATGCACATTACTTCAAAAGTGAGTAGGATCAAAATGGACATTGGATGGGGAAGATATGAGGGTTTCAGTCTGGAAATCCTAGAACTATAGTTTGGGTTTTTGGTCCACCTATTTGGGTTAGTGACTTTTTTGTATTTTTTATTTATTCTTCTTAGTGATATGTGCATAGTGGATGTGGTTTTGGTTCATTCGGAGTTAGCATGAATTAATTAAAAATTAGGGAAGTTAGGTTATTTATAGGTCAATTTTGGTTGGGATTTTTGGCTTCTTATTTTGTGCAAAAATAAGTGATAAGATGCCATTCTTATCAAAACATGCATGAATGCAAATTATGCAGAAAAATGAAGAAATGCCAATGATTTCTAGGGATTTGAGCTTAATTAATCAGTTTTAGAGTGATGAATCTAAGATTCATCATCCCCCTATACTTAAACCATGCTCGTCCCTAAGCATCGAAAGAAATTCCATGAGGTGAAATGAGATTGGGTTCCATACCAAGAGCTTGAGATGAAGGTGAAAATGAAACCAGATTCGATCTTTGGATTATTAGTTGGCAAAACTTCTGTGAGACTTGGAATTTTAAAATCAACAGCCTTCAAGTTCTACACATCATTGTCACAGTTTCAGCTCAGAAGTCATCTTAGATCGATCCTCTCCCAAAGCATACCCTATGAACATTGCACAATCGACTCAAGTGTGTGAAAGGTTTTAGCTCTTCCCATCCGGAATGTCAGACTACCATGCAAACCTCCTATCCAGTAACTCGTCCTCAGGGAGTCAAGTATTTCCTTCTAAGGTCTGTCACGTTGTGTTCACAATTGAAATGGGGGAGAAGTTTAGAAGAAGGAGAAAAGAACTGGAGAGTGGCCAGTGTAGTCACCTCTCCTTGTGAAGCTGGCCAGTGTAGCCGAGTCTCCACCAAGATCTGCAGGTTTTCTTGAAGTTTGGACCTTTTTCGTCTGATATTTAATTGGTAGTGGCTTCTTTGTATTTGCATTTTTGGTATTTCTAATTGTATCTTGTTGTGCCCCTACTGGTATAGAATCTTTTTTATCCGTACATGTTTTGGGGTCTTAGAAAAAATGTGCCCAGCCATCCATCCCTTTTGCGAAGCTTTATTTCAACTCATACTCCGGTCTTTAGATTTCCACGCTACTAGAAAAGAAACTCACACAGTCTTCCAACACCCCGTCTGAGTTGAGCTACGTGCATAGTGCGAGAGTACAAATTAATTACTTATTCCAGAGTTGTACCCAGAATAAAGAGACCAGGTTAGACACTAAGAGTCAAATGTTGCACATTATCAAGTGGAACTCAAAGAATAAAGTCAAAGACCTGAAGTTTCTATAATCCTATTTCTCGGTGAAGTTCCTCTGAAAATTTGGTGGATTAAGGTTAAGCCAGATCACTCTCAGTTTTTGTTCATAACTCAGTTCAGAACCCAATGACTTTTCATATATGCAAATGAATGAAATGCTGGGTGAAGTGTAGGTGTGTGAAATGCAGAGTTTTTTTATGCAAGGGATTTTTTAGGTTTTTTTATGCAAAAATGAATAAGAAGCCTTTTTTCAAAAACAATTGGTTGGACACAGTCAGTGTTAGTAGAAAAACTCTTTTTTTTGTGGTTGTTGTTTTTTTTCAAATTAATTACCCACCCCGTAAATACATATAGACTTACGCGAAAGTACGAGATATGGGTAAAATATATACACAGTATATATACAGACCCCCCTATACTTAGCGAGTGGTGTGTCCTCAGAGCACAAGAAGCGTAAAGAAGATATAGCTCAGGCTAAGCTTAAGAGAGTGAAAAAAAGAAAAAGATAGATTAATCTGCCTCCCCATACGTAGACAGTAAACATTCTAAGTATAGAAGAAGAGCGAAAATGAAGCGATCGGGTTATGTGAATGACGAGAGTATATACAGATGGGCATCGGTTCCCCCTATACATAGGCTCTAGTCAGCCTAAGTACGGAAGAAGGGTGGAAATGGAATGTGAGATGGGGAGAATGGTATATACAGATGACATCAGTCCCCCCTATACTTAGGCCTTGGCCTAAGTAGAGGAAGAAGATGCATAAGGAGACTGATGTAGTTGGGAGGGAGGGTGGGTAGCCGATGATTAAGGCAGTTTTCGGCCGATCTTCTTGTGATCCTGTGGTGGGAGCTCGTAATGATGAGAAGGAGATGAAGCATATGATTCCCAACTATTATCAGTGTTATCCTTTAAGAAATCATGTTGGATATTAGATGAAGAGTATGAGTCAGATGAAATGTAACCATCATCAAAGTTATCCTTAGAGGAATAGTATTTGAAAGTGGACACACTCCAGATATTCTTTTCTTTTTGTTTCTTCAGTTGTTTTCTCAGAATTTGTTCCTTTTTGGGATCAAGTGATTTGTCCTCAGATGAATACTCTGAAGCATTAGTCTCGGTTATCTCATAAGAAATAATTCCAGTTTATTTGATGAGAGCAGGGGCATCGGCTTTGGATGAGTAATAGTGAGGAACGGGAGTCGTCCAATGGGAATCGAAGTTTCAATTCTTGCAAAGATATGGTTTTAGAACTGTCGAACAGACTTCACTCATGTAGATTACCTTTTTCGGACCTGATGAGGGATCACCATATGATTCCTCTTCCGGAAGATCAAACGTGACCTTCTTAGATGAAGGAGTAGTCATTTTGTTTCGTGAAGTTGTTGGTCCACTTGAGTCTCCAGATGAATAACCATTGGAATTCTTCTCCTTGGTCGGTGTTCGTCTTGCGTGCTTGTTCTTAATCTTCTTAATGTTGGTGCACTCCTAATTTGGGATGATTTGGTTAAGGTATTTAGAGTAGGTTGACCCAGGGTGTGACCATGCATATGTCTCAGGATCATATAAGAAACATTCTTCTATTGTGAGATCCGCAGGAATTGAAATAGTGGGGAGAGTCTCTATATGTTCGTTCTCAATTGATTTGATAATGGAGCATTCCTGTGTCGAATTGATCTGATCAAGGTCCATGCATAAGTTTCCAGATCATACGATTCATATATTTGATTTTCTATTGTGAGAGCAGCTGGGAATGGAGCATGAGGGAGAGTCTCTAAACTAATAGTCTCATCAACAACCACTACCTCAGGTGTAGCACCGGGGTAGGGCTCTTCTACATATTGCTGGTTATGGCTGTTGAGGACTTCGTGGGTTACCTTAGAAAATCGTGGCTCCTCAAAGACTTGTTGAGATCGAAGTGCTTCCAATGCTGTAAAATTGATTTCCCGAGTCTCACACTCAATAATTGCCTTAGCCAATGCTAAGAATGGCTTTCAGAGAATAATTGGAGACTTGGTGAATTCTCCTTGATGCTCAATATCAATGATCGTGAAGTCTACTTTGAGCGGAGCACCTTGGAATGTCATAATGACAGAAATGGTTACTCTCGGCCACTTTATCGATCGGTCAGCCAATTGAACGATCTCTCGTATCATCCTGATAGGTCCGAGTTTGATCTCATGAAATATAGAGGTCGAGAGGATATTGATTGGTGAATCAACATCAATCAGAGCATGGGTAAAAATCGTGTCTTTGATTCCACAGTCCAATCTAGGTAACCGCTTCATTATGCGGCTCTTGGTTTTTCTCCTCAACACCAACGAGGAGGTCATTGAAAAATATGTCTTTCAGTCTTTGTTCTAATCCTGCCCGACTTTTTCATCATTAATTTGTCCATTACAAATCCCTTAAGGTCGGGGAATTGTTCAATGGCCTGTATAAAGGGAAGTTCAAAGATCAATCTTTTCTCTAGTGCTTCCCGTAAAGTAGGATCCAAACTCTTCAGATCTTCTTCAGTCTCAATTTTATGAATTTTTCTGGATTTTCAATTTTTTGGGTATTTTTTACTATTTCCATTTTTTGATATTTTCTGTGTGGTGTGGCGATGTGGTGTTTTCCATAGATGAGCAAGGGCTTTGATGTTTCAAGTAAGAGTCAGAGGCATATTCATCCCTAGGGGAGTAATATGAAGAAGTGTTGATGTTAGAGTCGTCCCTAGTGTGAACATATTATCTAGGTTTTTTAATATCCTCAGAATTTTTAACATGAGATCCAATCTTTTTCTCATCCATTTTTATTTCCGAGCTATCAGAGAGTGAAATTAATCGGTCCGCAAAATTTCGAAATCTATCCTCCATTAAATCAAATCTCTTATTTAGACTCGAAATATCATTCTCAAAAATATGTTCATGGTCAATCATGGGAGCAGTGAGGGTGTGTTTTTGCATTTGATATTCAATAATTTCATCTTCTATTTTTATGTATGTGCTGAGAGGAGAGTCTCTTGGAATATCCAATATATGATCGTTATTTTCTGAAAATTTCTCAAAAATTATGGAAGGAGGCTTGCTCTGTGGAAGGATTTCGTGGGAAAATGTAGGTCTCATACTCAACATGCTGTGACTCAGGCATGTAATGTCGTTTTGAGTAGAGTCTACTTCCATGGTCATGATTGATCGTATCCTCAAATAATGGAGTCATACATGGCGCATATGTGTCGACATTATCCACTTGATCCTCTCTATGTATAGGCTGATCAAAGGAGTGGTACCCGGGTTTGTCAATATGGATTTGATCGTCATGGTCAATACAACGTTGATGATCATTAGGTGCGGGCCTCTCCATGTGGTGTGATCGGGTTTGGTCACTCGGCCAATCATGACTCTCAAAAGTGATTTGATCTTGAAATGGTTTATTAGTTTCGGCAAAAATCCGAGAATAAGATGGTTTAGTCCAGGATGGTAAATGTTCAAGTGTGGTCGGGTGATTCTAGTAGAATGGCTTGGAATTCAATGAGGGGACCGAATTCATTTGAGAGTGAAAATCTCGCTCAAATGTCAGAGGATTATTGAAAGAAGAGGGATTGGTCGATTTGGACCTGACCGAAACAAATTCATTTTTATAATATAGGTCAGATGGGTACTCAGACCATTGTCCTGTTTTTGTCAAAGAAGGTTGATGATGAATTGACATGATTGATCTCGATGCAAGTGGATAGGATATTCAAAAGAAATTTTTATCAAGAAGATTGATGACATAAATTTGCGGCTTTTGATCTTCGAAATCGGTTCACACACACAAATCAAACATAAATCAAACACAAGTTCATCAACTCACACAATGAAGCCGCAAGAGTTCGGTAATTATCTATTTAATTTTAATTGGTGATAAGACAATCTTGGAAAATAATTAGCGAGTTGTTAGGTACTGAAGATTTTCTTAAAGATTGTCCCAAATTCCTACGACTGGTTGCATCTACTTTCAGCCAGTATAGGTGTAAGTATGGACTGTAAAACGGCTACCCATGTTACTTAAGGACAGAGCCTTGCACAATGTCCTTTAAACCACCCACTCTACTAAGGAAATCTGGATCGTTTACCAGCTATCTGTATTCCTCACCGGTAAGTAGCTAATCATTTTTAGAATCAGTAGTTTAAATGAAAATTTCGGAGTTGGGCTCCAACCTTAAGTATCGTTTCTCGCTCACTCAGAAAAATATGCATCCAAGGTCGGGTTACTCTCCCGCAAAAATTCTTGATTTTATGGGTTAATTAAAATCGGCTATTTTTAGCAGTCTCAATTTTAATTAGACCATCACTAAAAAATTAAGTGAGCACAAATACACGTCTACCATCCAGTCCCAATTTCCTTTAAACTTATGTGATAAAACAAGAGGGAGAAATTCGGGAAAAGCTGATGCACGCGAAAAACGATGATGTATGCTCAGATAGAAGACTTACAGTGATTCCTCGCAATCGCCATGTGGGATGCAATACAAGAATTGAAAGATTAATCTAAATGAATTCAATCCGATAAAAATTACACCTAGCAGAAGTTCTATTAGCGGGGAAGAATTGAGTTGAATTTGACTAAATTCAACGATCTGTAGTACGTCTCAATTAAGTGAAGTGTTGTCCAAGGTTACACGAGCACAATAAAAAAATATATAAGCTCTAATAGCCGTATGTGCAGGTCTAATATAAGCGCCACTCAAGTCAGACCTCGCCCTAACCAGAGAGTGAAACAGGCCACGACACACTACAGAAAGAGGTTCAAGGTCTTTTTACACTCGCGAGAGTCCGAAAGGACATGCTAGAAATGACAAATAATTACGGAAATCAAAATTGTAGAAAATAAAATCCTAGACTCTACGCTCTCTCATGACTCGACTCGATCTGAAATTTATTACATCTTTTCGGAAGTCGGTGAAGATGCTTCAGTTTTCGAAAACCGCTCCATCTACGTCGGGTACCTCGCAAGAAAAATAAGAGATAGAATGAAGAGAGTGACTTAAAAAATAAAAATAAAACAAGAAATTAAAATAAAAATAAATGCAGGAAAAAATGGAATTTAAACAGTGGAAAATTTGGGGTTTAGACTACCAGAATGTGAAAAACCGAACAAAATATTTTTAGACAGAAAAAACTAGGTTGTTTGCCTCCCTGGCAACGGCGTCATCTGACAAATTGTAGATTGCCCTTCTTAATACATTGATTTGATTATCGTTTGCTCAAAATAATATGTATGTGTCGTTTCGTTGTAAGCGGGCAATAGTAATCGGTCAAGAAATAACCACAATTATTTAGTTAATTTTTAATCACATGTTTTTATGTTCATTTTACTTGGGAAAGTCCCAAGGTCGAACACAAGGAGGCAAAGGAACATCCTAGAATTTTGTCTACCAAAGTTCGAGCATGGTTTTCGAGGTGGTCTTTTTTTATTTATTTTATGCAATTAGGGATGCAATACGCAACTTGGGACTATTTTAGGGACTAAAATGTAAAGATCAACCAACGATGTCCGAAAAATTTGAAACTTGGCCAAGATGATAATTATGATGAAATGAATGCACTGTAAATTTTTTTAAAATTTTTGGATGCAAGATGATTTTTTTATGAATTTTTAAATGCAAACAAAGTGAATTTCAATATATAATTATTATAAATATTAAACCTAATTATTTTCAAGAGATAAAATTATCCAAGATCTATCACTAGGGGATGAATCTCAAAAAAAGCCTAAACCTCAAAAATACAAGATTAAATTCCTATTAAAAATTAAATATTGAAATATGAAAAATGATTTTTAGAAGGTAAATGATGCATGCAAATGCAATTCTTTTTTGGCACAGTAACATACAATTATTTCTAGAATTTGTGAATTTTCGACAATTTTCAGAGCAACGGTAAATTAGTTATGAATTTCGGAGCATCAAATGGATAAAATAAGAAATTTCCCACAAAACAATTAATTAATAATTAACCACTGATCACAAAAATATCCAACATATGCCAAGATATAGAAAATTAAGTGACAAATATCATGTTATTTTTTAAATAATAGAAATATGTCCAAAATTGAGGGGGAACACAGGGGTCTATTTGCAATTACAATAAATAAAAGGAAATAATAATATGCAAAGCGGGGACTATTTTGTAATTACCAGAAGTATAGGGGGGCTGTTACAAAATTTCTAGAGTAGCACGTGCCCTCTGACAAATAGGAAGAAGTCGGAGGGCGCTTCTGTAAATTTCCCAACGGTCGCGTGCGCAACACGTGTCCCTGGGGTATCTTGTGCTTCAGGCAGACCTCAGGGGCTTTAATGCAACTTTTCAGCAGGTCAAGTGAGGAGGAGCCACCCTCCTCTCCCCCCCCCCCCCGACCGAATGTGCGATGCACGTGATGGGGGAGTCTCGGGTCGGCCGACGGAGTTGCGGCGGTTGAGGATCGGAGGCGCTTCTGGGATTGTCACGCTCCCACAATAGTAGGGGTGGAGAGCACAGCCGGAGGATGTTGATGAAGGACGTGGTGTCGCTGAAGATGTTGTGATCCTCCGGTGGCTGCGAAGCTGAAATGCGTCGCTCCGGTTGCTGAAGGTGGAGATGGCGGAGTGGATTAGCTACTGGTGGAGTAGCTGCTTGAGTCGAAGGATGAAGATGGTGTTGTAGAGTTGTCGGAGAAGCTTGTTGATGAAGCGTTGTCGTTGATAGAGTCGAAGTGGACGGTGGTTGTCGAAGGTAGGCTCGACAACCAAAGAGGGCCAGAGCAAGAGTAGCTCCGCAGCTGGGAGGCTGCTACGAAGCACCGAGACTTCGGATCTCATCGAGGACGACGGAGACGGGCTATCACCACCGAGTCCTTCTTCCTGTGCCATCGGCGGATGAAGCACAAGAGGAATGACGGTATTGGCTTTATAGGACTTCAGGGTTGGCCGGAGATGGTAGGAAATCGGAGAGGATTTGATTTGACCGCGGCGATATTTGGTGATGGCCGGGATTGACGAGGGAGAGCTGGTGCTTTCGGGATTGACGAGGAGACGAGATAGGAGGAGCGAGATTTAGGAAAAAGGAAGTTGATGGGTGATGGCAGTGAGGTTGATGGAGCCGAGAATCGCGGGGGAGGGCGGTGAGATTGGGAAAGTTTCGGGTAGCTAGAAGGGTGCCACATGGCAGCGTAATATGGGGGTTGGCGATGAAGAGGCACGTTCAGGGCACGTAAGCAGAGGCACGTGCTCCGCACGTGCAGGCTTTTATTTTTTATTTTTTAATTAATTTTATTTTATAATTTTTTAAAAAAATGAAGTAAAATAAATCCAAAATTGGGTGACACGTGGCGGCTCCAGGAGTTGCCACGTGTCAACCCCATAAAAAATCAAAATATAAATATAAAGAAAAAATATGAAATAAATAGCAAACGGCCTCAGATCGAAAAAGATTCTTCATGAAAGTTGCTCGATTTTAAAACGATTTTACAAGGTATTTTTTAGGGGGTTTTCCTGATTGGTCCTCGTGGTCCAATCAAGAGACAGTCCACGTTGACCTTGGTCAACTGGCTGTCCTCCCCCCTCTGCCCCTTGTCAGACTTGAGTTTTGAGCCCGTTTTCTTGGATTTTTCGAGGGCATGTCTTTCACCCATGATTCTTCCTTCTGTTAACTTGTTCCTCGACCATCTCTCATCCTCGTCCAGCGATTATCTCGAGGATTGGATCATTGTGGCGCGCCTGCCTCGTCGTTCTTTGAGCCTCTTCACCATCGGGTCAAACCCCATAAAATGCAGCCTCCTCTTCCCTTTCGAATTTGAACCCCTCATTCCATAAGTTTAGCTCCCTTTTCGCGCCCCATCGCTCGAGGGAGATGACAGCTTCCTCTTGAGCACGTCAGGCCGGCCGAGCAACACCTGAGGCGGCTCCACCACCTCCGCCTATTGTCGGCGGTGAGGGACTTCTTCCCTTCGGTTTCCACCGTCGAGGCAGCCCCTTTTCCCCCTCTTTTCTTTTGCATTTTGCTCCCCTTAGTCCTAGGAACATTTCGCCTCAAGATTCTCGTCTCCTCGTCCACTGAATCGCATCGCGGAGGCGAGTACCCCTTCTCGCCGCTCCACGCCTCGTTTCCATCGCCGCGGGGTCCAGGTAGTTTGCCCTAGACCCTCTCACTCGTTTTTGCAGGTCCCAGTACTTTGAAGATCAGTTGGAGCTAGTTTTGATAGCTCGCCGGAGATTAGCGGAGCTCCAAGATCCGTTGCCTCCTCGAGAGCACCTCGGCAGTCGCCGAGGACTTTTGAAGCATCCAGCACTTAGAGAAGACCCCCAGGAGCATCCTCTGCCATTTTGGAGCTTGAACACGTCATCGGAGGCCGAGATCGAGGTCAGAGAGGTTGGCTTCGCCAACCTTCTTCCCTGTTCTTCGCCCTTAGCTCTCCACCGTCGGATCGGGTCGCTCCTCCAGTTTGCTCAGCAGCCGTTGGATTCGCTTCGACGCCCGCCGTCCGATCTTCATCCAAGATCTAATCTCAGCCATCGCCAGTGAAGCGTCATCGGCGTCAGATCATTGACACGTGGCAAGTGGATTCACATCAACCGTTGGATCGCGCACGAGGCTTTAGGAGTGGATATTTTGCATCTCAACCCTCGCCCATTTTTTGTATGTATATTCAGTACATAAACTTTCAGTTGTAGTTTAAATACTTTTGTAATATTTTCATCCAAACCCCCGAACTTTACATATTTGCATTCAGGTCCAGTCCACATCACCTCACGTGATCTGTGCACGTGGGGTGGTGGTGATTTTGCACTGGACCCCCCACGGATTTGTTTATTTCATTCTAATCCAGGAATTTTGATATTATGTGCAATACTTTTGGATATTTTGCATTGTAGCCCCTGGGTGTTTTGTAAATTGCATTTAGGTCCCACCCAGGTGTGTGTCTAGCACGTACGGGGTGGGTTATTTGCAGGCATACCCTTGCGGGTCTTGTTATTTGAATTTAGTCCCGGAACGTTGTTTATTAGTTCTATATTTCGCATGAAAATTGCACTTTGGCCCTTGGATGTTTGCTTATTTGCACTTATGCCCTTGCGAGTAGTGTAGTTTCTTGATGTTGAATCTATTTATTTCAGGCATCTATAAATTTCTAAAAATCACCAAAAAATTAGTTTAAGCTCATGTTTGCTTGATCATTCACGCCATATTTTTGCATTGCATTTTCATAATTATTAAAAATAAAAAACATGCATTTTCAGCACTGTTTGCATTAGAAAATCCAAAAAATTATAAAAACGTTTTGAAAATTTCCAAAAAATTGTATTTTGCTTATCTTATCATATTTTAGTGTCAATTCAAAAAATCATTAAAAATTTCAAAACAAAAACCCTAAAAATTAGAAAACCCCTAAAAACTTCATAAAAATCTAAAAAAATCTAGAAAAATCCTAAAAATACAAACTCAGTTTCTATAGTTTCCTTAGTTTATTGCCTTTATTTGAAAATTAATTTGAGGAATTTTGGATACTGTTTGATAATGTTTATCCTAATTTTAATTTCGGCCAGTAGGTGAGTTCATTGTTTTCTTGTAGTTTGACTTTTAAAAATACCAAAGCATTTAGAAAAATCTCCAAAAAAACACAAAAACATCATAAAATTATAAAAAGACCAAAAACAATTTTTTTGCTAATTTTTTAGCATTTTTCCTTATTTTTATAAATACTCTATTCCTCTCTCTCTCTCTCTTATATTGCATATATATTCTATTATTGAAAAAAAAGAAAATATAAAAAAATAAAATATAAAATCAAAAAATTAAAATCAAAATACAAAAATACAAAATTAAAAATTAAATTAAAAAATATAAAATTAAAAACCCACAAAAAAATTGCATACTTGTAGACACTCAATCACATTCACATTTTTGCACTTGAATTGTCTGATCTATCCTGCTTGCTCCCTGAGTTCGACACTCTACACATACTTGCACACTATACACATATTTTTAGAGTTATAATAAATTTTAACTCCACTTGCTTCTCATTGACTGAGGTGATTGTGGGTTAATTGTTGACTAATCAGGGTTTATTGCGGGTCGCCAAAGCGACATTGTAGTCCTGCCTTGTATGCACTATTTAGACATGTGATAAACCGTGGTTATCAAATGGCACCATTGCCGGGGAGCAACAGCGTATAGATCGCACTTCTTTTGAGTGATTGTGTTTGATTGCCTACGTTATTGCTTCACTTGATCTCTCCATTTTTTATATCTATTTTTGAGTTATCTGACCATTTATCTTTCTTGTCTTCTTGCAAGGGACCGTCGACCGAGGAGGATCGCCTAGGGGATCCTGAGCAACCTTGGGAGGTGGAGCCGGCTATTCTACCCTAGACGGTAGGAGAGAGCAGGAGATTTGAGAGATAGTTAGTTAGTAAGTAGTTTATTTTTGTGTGCGAGAGAGAGATTTGATTAATTTGTAATAATACAGCTACTTTGGACACTTGGACACTCAGGCCTAATTTCCCAAGTGATTGTTCACTTGGGGGGCTCACCGCAGTTTTTATCAGCTTTCCACCGCTATCATTTGCAGGTTTTGTTTTCTTGTCTTTACATTTTTGTGGAATGAGCCCTTAGTTTTTAGGCTTTCTTGATCGTGTAGTCTAAAGTCCAAACACCTAATAACCTTTGCATGTACCTATAGATTCGTAGTTTGGACATAGATTTAATTAATTGTTAGGCACATAAGATTGAAACCACCTCACCAGGAGGGGTCATATACAGCGCGTGCTGGATTCATTGTGGTGGACACCGATCGGCCCCCAAGACCGGACACTTAGGTTTCATTTTGTGTGTTTAGCATTTGGTTCTTCACGCTAGAAATTGCCTTCTTAGGACGATTTTCATGTGCATATCGGCATGTAGTATAGGTTTAAGAATTCATTTTTTGCATCCCGCATGGAGAGAGCTGGGAGTCATTGTAAGTCTTCTATCTTAGCATCCATCATTTAGGCACTAAGGTGAGATTTCCATCTTAGCGCCACTTGCATTAGCTTTTCTGACTATCTCCCTCTGTTTTTGGAACAAATAGGAATCAAGGAAAAATACAAAAACGTTAGGCGTTTGTATTGAATTAACTCAAATCAAGTGATAACACCAAAAAAATTAAAAAAGGGACTGCTAAAGAAAGCTTGACCTAAATAAAATTGGTTAACTGGATTCATTGCCTGGGGTGAATAATACCCTCATTTGTATTCAGGTTGCATGGGAAGGTCTCCTACCAAGTGAGAGAGCGGGTTCGTAAGGATTAGAGCCCAAAACCCAGTCTGTGGATGCCTTGTGTATCGCCTGGATTACCGAAGTATTGGCTCTTCTATCGTACGTTAACGAGTAGGGCTTGGTCACCATTGATGACTCTCTATTGTGTAGAGCATCGACCTTGTTCGAAGTATCGAGCCTAGGCCATGCCTTCACAGGGGTGTCTGTCTCATCGTCTTGCGTCCGAGTAGGTTCTTGCACGCTCACGGGTGATTCCGTTGTGAGTGAGTTCTGAAGTATCGGTTTTGCCTATCGGCTTCCTCCGTCTATTTCTTTGGCTGAGTAGGGATCCAGGAAGGGTTACAAGGACTTCAAAAAGTGCAGACTACAGGTTACACAGAGGAGGACAAGTACATTATACTCTTCCGACAGTACTCTCTCTCCTATAGGCGTAGCGCTCAAAGGACTCGTTCAAAGATAAATGCTTGAACTCATCTAAAAACTATAAATATAAAAGCCGAACCTTCACGGCTTCACGCCTTGAGTTGGTGAACCCCTTGTATTGTGTTTGATTGACTAGTCGCTTTAGGTCAAGATCAAAAACACTGCATAATTGTGCACATTCCCCCCCCCCCCTCTTCTTAATTTCTCAACCTTGCTCCTCTCAACAATCACAATGATGGGAAGGAGATCTCTTAGGCCGTCTTTGACGGCACCGCTATCCAGCACTCCTCCCTATTCATCTAGGATAGTTTCGGGGAGTCTAGACCCACTCTCCGAACCTGAGTTCACTTCCACCATGTTCCCCCTCAACCATCCATCTTTCTCCATCAGTCCAGCAGTTTCAGAGTTTAGTGCAACACAAAGCTCAGATCATCCGACGGCACCTGAGATGGGTTCTTTTGCCTTTTCAGAGAACCCAGACATGGTAGACAGAGGAGAGCACCCAAATGAGCAGGAGCACCCTCCATTTCTATATGACCAAGCTGCCATAAACAACTCATTACTAGCCTCCTTGGAGACCATGTAGAGACAAATCAGAGACCAAGGAGTATTCATGGGTGACGTCATGCGAGAGCTGACGCAGATGCGACCTGATAGAGAACACAGAGCTGCATGTGGTGGAGGGGACATACCTGATGCACTAGGAGGAGATCCTGACGCCGAGAGACCGCCACAGAAAATCATGACGGAATTGCACAATCCCGCAGCATCCCTCACTTGTCGATGGATCCGACTTCCTCCCGTTCTTGGAGATTTCGGGCTTCGACCCCATACTATTCAGCTACTGCCTAAATTCTATGGGCTGGCGACCGAAGATCCACATCTCCATCTGCAGTAATTTGAGATGATCTGCAGCACAATCCATGACATGCTGGTGACTGAGGACACCATCAAGATGATAGCCTTCCCGTTCTCTTTGGTTGATAGAGTCGCCTACTGGCTGAAACATTTGGGAAAGTTCGTCGACACTTGGGCACAACTCCGGACCGCATACCTGAACAAATATTATCCTCTCGGCCGGACCAACGTAGCACGAGCCATGATCAGCAATTTTACAATGATCCCTAATGAACACTATGAGGCCTCGGATCGATTCAGAGAGCTCATTGACCGTTGTCCACACCATGATATATCCAAGCCCAATATGGTTCAGAGTTTCTTCTGTGGGCTGACACCGGAGTTGTAGGGGCTTATTAATTCCTCTTGTGGTGGATCGTATTTTTCCAAGGGTGAAGACGACGTCTGGGCCATCTATGAAGGAATGGCAGAGAACTCAACAGTTATGGCTCAAGCTCGAGTCTACATGCAGCAGAAGCCCCCCAAGGAGTAGGATCATTTCAGAGGATTGCCCGCATCGATGCTGGTCCCCACACTCCGTCGGTAGCCGCAGCTCAAGCCGAATCCGCCGCAGCCGATATAGGAATAATTAGCGAAAAGTTGGACCGCCTCGAGATCCTCGAGAAGAAACAGAGTCAGAGTCTTGCCCAGATGAACCTGATTACAAAGAACATGAGTGACCTGAAGACGTAGATTCTCTGCATTCAGGAGGCACAAACGTATACTCAGCAGCCTCCCAGGTCACGGGCTGATCCCAACAGTAGCAGCTAAACCCATCCTTCTGCCCCCAATCGCCAGGTCAACCACATCCAGGAAAAGCCAGTGCTGCAGCTACAGGATCACCCATCGCAGCCACCATCTCAGGATACTCAAATGGTGGTCTATCAGCATGATCAGCCACTGACAGTTCTACCTCTACCATCCTTTGAGCAGGAGACATTGATGGAAGTCAATGGGATATGGTACGACGGGTACCCAAAGCCAGTCGGGATTCGACGTGATCACCCCGGATTCCAATGGACCACCGGAGGGACCTCCCAGCAGCAGCCTCCGGCTCAGGGACAGCAGAATAGCCAGCAGTAGCACCAGCCCCAGTATGCCCACCAGCTGTACCAGTATGGTCCTCGTCCTGCCTATTAGGGACAATAGTGGTGGCAGCGTCAGCAGCCCCATCAGTCATACCCCTAGCCTCGTGAGCACTTCTCCTCCCAGCAGCAACCTCATTTCCATCAAGGGAATGCATCCGATTCTCAGGCACCTGCCTTTGAGAACCTAACTCTAGACGATCTCGCCCACTTGCTCTCTGAACAGCGAGCATCCTTACGGCAGGAAATGGATGAGTTCCGGCAGGAGATGAGGGATATCATCAAAGGCATGGCCGCCATACCAGCACAGATTGAGCCTAATCCGAACAGTCTCAAAAGAAAATCTGAGCAGGTACAGTTTACATAGGATACTTCTCCTAGTTATTGTTTGAGTGACATGTCTTCTTTGTATGATGCTGATTTTGTGACTACTAGGAGAGGTAGGATACTCGTCGACGGTGCCTCATCCGAGCGACAACAGCACGAAGAATCCGGAGCGCCAGATGAGCAGAGTAGCGGTGCTGGTGCCGCTGATGATGTTGATGACGGTGGTGCTGATGCCACCAAGGATGGAGATCCAAATGACGGTACTGAGGCCGTCGCCATACCAGATGCAGCCGGTGGTACTGAAGCCACCATTTTTTATGCAGAGCCAGAGCGCGGTGCTGATGCCACGAAGCCAGATGCTGTTGGTGGTACTGAGGCCACCACTTATACTTTTGTTGAGCTCCCCCATGTTGTGTTGCCACCTTTTGTATCTAAGGATTGTGGCAATAAAAAGAACAAAAAATGAATAAAGGAAAAGTTTCGGTATCTACTTCGAGTCCATATGTGTTGAATGATGATCAGTGTATGGATTCCATTCCCTCACAGGCACAGGAAACTATTCCTAGTCCTCCATCTGAGGAGGCCCCTACCATCCCCTTCCCCGAAGCACTCTGCTTAGCGAAGGGGAATAAAAAAGAAAATCCAAAAAATACACAATAGGTAGAGTTCAGCAACCAGATGATTGATAGATTCCATATTCAGCTGACTCTACGAGAGGCACTTGAGAACATCCCCCTCTTACAAAGGAGCTTGAAAGAGAAGACTACAGTCTGCAGGAAGAAGAGGAACCACAGAGATCAGATCCATGTGCTCACCTATTACACTTGTTGCACCATTCATAACCGCATGCCCGCCAAGAGACCTGATGCAGGAGCTCCCTATGTCAGATGCGAGATTCAGGAGCAGTGGTTCGATCGTACCCTATTAGACAGCGGATCTTCTATCAACCTCCTTCCGGCAGCCTTACTCAACCAATTCGAGTTTGGTCCTCTTCTTCGGAGCAGGATGGTCCTTCAGTTTGCTGATAGGTCAACTAAGAGGCCGAAGGGGTTGTTAAGATGCATGGTCGTTACCATTCAGGGCCTGAAATTCCCTGTGGACTTTGTTGCACTAGACATGGAGATCCCTGAGTCGGTGACAGATGCCCCTATCATACTTGGACGCCCATTCTTGGCCACAGCCAAGGCGGTGACCAATCATGATAATGGGAAGGTGTGCTTTCGCGTAGAGGGCGAGAGTATACAAATAGAGACGATCGATGAGACCAGAGCGAGAGAATTAGCATGCTCAAAGCAGTATAGTGATATCGAACAGATGACAGAGGCCGAGTAAGACATCCACCAGGAGTGTGATTTTGTGATGACAGATGATGAATCTATTTGGACAGATCCGATAGCACAGACCCTCGCCTTGCCTACAGATTCACTATATTTACGGCTTATGGCAGTTGAGAGCCTAGAAAACACACCCGTGGACGAGGATACATTTGAAGCTGGGAGTTCTGTGACGAGTGGTACAACAGAATTTCATTCATGTTCTTCTAGTTCTGATCCCTCAGATTCAGACATCGATTGGGATGATTTTAAAGACTATTTGCCGTATCTGATTCCTTCGGAGCCGACAGCCATGACGGAGTGCGAGTCAGTACAGTTTATTGATGATTCAGCAGGGTTCCCTTCGTCAGATTCTCATGCGCAGCGAGAGTTCTCTCATGTAGACTTGCTAGCCTTTACACAGACATATCAGAAGCCAGACCTGCCACCTCCCAGTTGTCCAAAATTGAAGCCCTTGCTGCAGTTGCTGAAGTATAGGTTCCCTGCGGGTGAGCCAGATATGCACCCAGTCATTATCTCAGCAGGTTTGACTAGAGAACAAGAATCTCATCTGATGGAGGTTCTTGAAAGAAACTGCAAGGCGATAGGATGGAGTATAGCTGATCTCCAAGGGATTAGTCCGGCTCTGTGTTCCCACCACATCTATCTTGAGGAGGACGCTAGGCCTTCGCGTGAGTTCCAGCGATGGCTGAACCCGAATCTTCAAGATGTGGTCATGAAAGAAATATCAAAGTGGTGGAGCATCGATTTTATCTACCCCATCTCCGACTCCAAGTGGGTTAGTCCATTACATGTGGTACCCAAGAATACGGGTATCATTACAGTTGTGAATGAGTCCGGAGAGGAAATAGCTACCCGGGTACCAACTTCTTGGAGGGTCTGTGTGGACTACAGACGATTGAATCAGGCCACCAAGAAGGATCATTTCCCACTGCCATTCATTGATCAGATTATCGAAAGGTTAGCTGGGAAGAGTCACTACTGTTTTCTTGACGGGTACTCTGGTTACAATCAAGTGGCCATTGCACCCGAAGACCAGACGAAAATGACATTCACATGTCCGTTTGGGACTTATGCTTTCAGACGGATGCCCTTTGGTCTATGTAACGCCCCCGCAACATTCCAAAGGTGTATGTTGTCCATTTTCTCGGACATGGTGGGTGACTGTTTAGAGGCCTTCATGGATGACTTCTCGGTCTATGGCAATGGGTTTGGTGCTTGTCTTGACTGCCTAGACCGTGTGCTTCAGCACTGCATTGAGGTCAACCTTTTCTTGCCTTCGGAGAAGATTCACCTCATGGTGACTCAGGGGACGGTCCTTGGACATATCATTTCCAACAGTGGCATGGAGGTCGGTCTGGCTAAGGTGGATATTATCAGAAAACTCAATCGACCGTCCAATTTACGTCAATTGCGGTCTATTCTGGGGCACGTCGGTTTCTACCCACGGTTCATTCAGGACTTCAACCGTCTCACCCGACCGCTTACTGATTTGCTGACGAAAGACGCCGAGTTCATTGTAGATGATAAGTGTATGGCATCCTTTGAGACTCTCAAGAGTATGGTTGTCACGGCTCCTGTCCTTTAGCCACCCGATGGGTCTCTCCCATTCGAGATCATGACAGATGCTTTTGATTTTGCCGTAGGGGTTGTGCTTGGACAAAGGAGGGATGGATTGTCGTATGCCATTCACTACGCTAGCCGGACTTTAAATGCCGCTCAGGGGAATTACACTGTGACTGAGAAAGAGATGTTGGTTGTAGTCTTTGCTTTAGATAAGTATATATCTTATATTCTCGGATCTAGAGTGACCATCTATACCGATCACACCGCCATCCGGTACCTCATGGCCAAGAAGGATGCCAAAGCTCGTCTTACCAGATGGATCCTTCTGCTTTAAGAGTTTGATATTGAGATTAAGGATAAGCCCGGAGTTAAGAATGCGTGGCGGATCATCTCTCCTGTGTAGAGAATCTTGAGGAATCGGAGCCCAGTGCACCTATTAACGAGACATTTCCAGACGAGGCGATCTTCGCTATCGCCTCACTCCCATGATATGCCGACATTGTAAACTATCTTGTCGCCAAGACGGTTCCACAGGGTTGGCCCAGACAAAAACTTGAGACCTTCCTAGCGAAGGCCAAGTTTTACCATTGGGAGGATCCCGTCCTTTATCATGAAGGAGGGGATAGCATCTGGAGGAGGTGCATTCCTCAAGAAGAACAGCATAGCATCCTCACCTACTGCCACAAGCTTGAGGCCAGAGGACATCATTTTGGGAGATGAACAGCACAGAAGGTGCTTCAATCCGGCCTTTGGTGGCCTACCCTCTTCAAGGATTCAGATGAGTTTGTGAAGATATGTACTGACTGTCAGAAGATGGGTACTTGCGGCCAGAGAGACAAGATGCCCATGCATCCCATTCACTTCTGTGAAGTTTTTGATGCATGGGGGATTGATTTCATGGGCCCATTTCCTAAGAGTCAGGGATTCGAGCATATTTTGCTTGCTATAGATTATGTCAGCCGATGGGTTGAGGACATCCCCGCTCGAGCCACAGATGCTAAAACCGTGTGTTGCTTTTTGAGGAAAAATATCATTTCACGGTTCGGGGTACCTAGAGTTTTGATTTCAGACGGGGGTCTCATTTCATTAATGATAAAGTTAGGGCCCTTGCAGACGAGTTTGGCATTGACCATCATGTTGCCACGCCGTATCACCCTCAGGCTAATAGTCTTGCCGAAGTATCAAACAGGGAGATCAAGACTATCTTATAAAAGGTTGTACGCCAAGACCGAAAGGATTGGTCACAACTTTTGGACTCGGTCTTGTGGGCCTATCGGACTTCCTTCAAGAATCCATTAAGGACATCTCCCTTTTGTCTCGTCTATGGCAAGCCATGCCATCTGCCAGTTGAGATCAAGCACAAGTCACTTTGGGTTGTTACTGAGTTTTTGTTAGATCCCGAGAATATAGGAGAACAGAGGAAAGCAGAGTTGGTAGCCCTGGAGGAGTTGAGAGATACATCCTTTTCTAGCAGCCTACAGTACAAGGAAAAAGTGAATACATGGCATGATTCTCATATCAGCCATAAACAGTTTGAGCCCGATCAGCGTGTATGGTTGTTTGATTCCAGGCTGAAGTTATTTCCAGGGAAATTACAGAGTAAGTGGAAAGGTCCATATGTGGTTAGGAAGGTACATGACAATGGTAGCATTGATATATCCGAGCCGTCATCTTCCTCTAACTTTCGTGTTAACGGTCAGCGCCTGAAGCTATATCTAGACCGTGATCCACCGGCCGTTGACGTTGCCCCCATCCATCTAGTATGAGATGTGCTCTTCGACTTAGATCATTTGCATCTCATACATGGTCATCACTTCCATCTTCCGTTATACAGATCCATATGCCTATATCATTCTCTCATCTTGTGATATCTTTTCTTCTTTTCTTCTTTTCTTCGTTTCCTCTTCTATCTTATGTATCTACCAAAAAGGTGTCGCCCCTTTTTGTCAGTCTTCTATATTTAGGACGTACTTTGTCCTAAGTATAGAGGGGTGTGCACCCCGAGTGTTCTATTCTTTTTTATCCTCTCCATTGTCTCCTCTTCTTGTCTATACTTAGGGATATCTTACCCTAAGTATAGGGGGAGACAATCTGAGTATGATCTGTTCATTTCCACCCTTGACCCTCCCTGCTCTGTGTACAGTCTGCTATACTTAGGATTATTTGATCCTAAGTATAGGGGGGACGGTCGACTTCTCATTCGTTCATTCATTCATCTCTTATTCGTTGATTCTTTAGACTTTTCTATACTCAGTACGAGTTATGTCTTCTCTTTTCTCTCTAATCTATGAGGACATAGCTCAAGCTAAGTATAAGGGGGTCGTATATACTGCGTATATACTTTAGCCATAACTCGTACTTTCGTATTTTTTACTAATAATTATGGCTAACTAACTCTTTAAAATTCATTAAAAACCTTAATAAAAAGATGTGATTATTCCTCAAATTCTTTGTGTAATTACTAATTTATAAATCAAGTGAAAATATTTTTTGCAAAATGTTTGAAAAATAGTTTGAAAATCTTTTTGAAAAATCTTTTGAATACTATTTGTAAAACATTTTGTTACAAGTTTTCAACCTTTTTAAAACATTTTGATTGTAAAAATTATTTTCTTTGTGTGAAATAAAAATGTTTGAAAAATGATTTGCAAATGGTTTGAAAAATGGTTCCAAAAATATTTCAAAAATCTATATATATTTTTTGGAAAACTTTTGCAAAATGATTTTCAAATATGTGTACATGTTTGTAAAAACTGTTTGTAAAAATTGTTTTGGTCTATAGTTTTCAAAATTGCTTGGAAAACCTTTTCAAAAACTTGAGGAATACGTACATCTCACCTAAAATTCTCTTTGTATATACCTATAAAATTGATCACTTACCCTTGTAAATTCTTAAAATCCACTTCTTGTATATATAAGAAGCATCCCCGTGTAAATATTTGTACCCAGTTTTTATCCAAAACCCTTTTGTTTTCAAAAATCCCAAAAACATCTGCAAAATTAAAATCCAAAAACATTTGAAAACTGTTTCAAAAATCTAAAAAATGCATATGCATCATCTTTTCAAAAACCCATAAAAAGTTCAAAATCTTTGAAAATTGCATCACAAAACTATTTTCTGCATAACATTTGCATAGCATGAGCATTTTTCGGATTAAGTTTGACAGCTGAACGATTCTAAGTATAGTCCGAAGATTATAGCTTGGTTGGACCTTAAATCTACCTAATTAACAGGAACCTTATAGGAACTGGGATTGAGGTACTTCAGGTCTAGTTGACTTAATTCTTTAAGGATCACGAGACTTAATTCAATGGATTCTTGACTGCCTAAGTAGAGTATTTCGGAGCACATGCACGACTCTTGTTGATAATGACCTAACTTGGACACCTGCACCTTTCACATGGCTCAACTCAGTTGGAGTGGTGAGGAGGTTGGATTTGTCGGTATGAGACGCACACAGGTGGAAACATTTGTCCTCCTCTAGGGAGGAAAGTGCACCCCAACCCGTCCAGTGATGATGAGTTTCGAGGATAGGAGATCGTGGGTTGCAATAAAGCTTCAAAAGAGGGATAGTCTACTGGCTCAAGAGGAAAACTCCCTATGTAAATGTTGTTGTATAGTATTCAAAAAAATTGCAAAAGCAAAAACTCCAAAAAAGTGGACAGGCCCATACAAAAATAAAAATGCCTGTCGGAGTGTACATATGTGTAAAGTTAAATAAGCAAGCTTGAGCTTCAAATTCAAAGTCAAATCATGTGAGCCTGCAGCTGGATGACTTGACTACACTGGTCTTGCATCCTAGGATAGGTAGCTACACTGGCTACCGACCATTCTTCTCTTCACCCCCTCCTCTTGAGCTGATTGCCACTTGAACATAGAAGGGAATACCCTGCTCCTTAAGGAATGAGTTGTTGGATTGGGGAATCATTGGGTTGTCATATTGGAGAAGTCAGTCTCTTTGTCATTTCAGTTGGGGAGAGCCACCATCACTTACACTGTACGAGTCAGATTCATAGTCGTAAGGGTTTGCGTATGAGTTGAAATATTTCTGACCGGGCTATTGAGGAGACTTGAGCAGAGTTTTGAATTCTCAGGGACTCTTGGATTTCAAATCCGATTCCCATTAAGGTTCTGCCCGCACTAAAATACCAAAGGTCTAACTTAAGCTCCAAACTTTGATTTTGTGAAGACAAGTTTGATAATCAAATTTAATCCAACTTCTTCTTTTTCTTTTCTTTTTTTTTCTGCACTTATTACATAAGTGTTTGCTAGGGACTAGAAAAGTTAAAGTATAGGAGGATGATGAATCCACATTTCATCATCTTTATTCTATCATTTTGGCATCAAAAACCCTGGCAAATGCGTGTAAATACCCTGAATTCCCGCATCCTAGCATCCATGCATGTGCATGTAAATAGTGTATAAAATACTATATTTAAAGCTAAAATTATAGAATAAATAAAAGAAAAGAAAAAGAATAAAATATTTTAAATATTTTATGACCCGAAACCCCGAGACCTGGGCATCTAAATGACTAGGTCGACAAGGAATAAAGTAGGGGGAGATACGGGTCAGATACAATAAAAATCCCTTTCATTTAATTCATTCTTTATTTATTTTGGGACCTACTTTTAGTTCCACTTTTTATACTTCAAATAAAGACACTTTGTACATGAAAGTTGTAGATAATTAAATAAAGAAAAATACAAAATTGATTTCATACAAAAATAATATACAGATAGAAAGATACGATCTGAATTAGTTTCCAAAACCACAACTTCCCAGACCTGTATCTTGTAAATAAAAATCAAAATGTACCAAACTCACCTTTAATTGCATATAATATTAAATAAGCTATTTAATGGAGTGGTTTTGTATTTTTTGGAGTTACGGTTTGAAAGTTGAATTTTGGACCCCTATTATATACTTGTACAGATTAGAATAATCACTTTATTATTTATTCATTATTTTTATATTTTTATAATTTTCCAAATATTATTTATACTATATATGTGTATTAAAACAGAGATAAAAACTTAAGGAAAATACAAAATAAAATAACTATATATAACATACCTAGGTATAATACCTATGCATATACCTATATAAGTCATACTTATATTTTATTAAGTGGACAAGACACATCAGAAAAATAAAATAAAAATATAATTAAGTGTATAAAAATACTTTACAAATTTATAAAATAATAAACAAAAATAAAAAAAGTTAAAAATACAAAATAGAAATAAAATATTAAAATATATATAGTTGTATATACCTATATAGCTTATAAAAGGCAACTTTTACTTTTACACCTCATAAAAATAATTAAAAATCATATTAAAATACCTTATAAAATAGTAAACATTTTCCATTTTATATTCAAAATTTTATAAAATCATTTTTGATTTTAAAACGATTTTACAAGGTATTTTTCAGGGGGTTTTCCTGATTGGTCCACGTGGACCAATTAAGAGACAGTCCACGTTGACCTCGGTCAACTGGCTGTCCTCCCCCCTCTGCCCATTGTCAGACTTGAGTTTCGAGCTCGTTTTCTTGGATTTTTCGAGGGCATGTCTTTCACCCATTCGTAATGCTTCCTTCTGCTAACTTGTTCCTCGACCATCTCTCATCCTCGCCTAGCGATTGTCGAGAGGATTGGATCATTGTGGCGCGCCTGTCTCGTCGTTCTTTGAGCCTCTTCACCATCGGGTCAAACCCCATAAAATGCAGCCCCCTCTTCCCTTTCGAATTTGAACCCCTCATTCCATAGGTTTAGCTCCCTTTTCGCGCCCCATCGCTCGAGGGAGGTGACAGCTTCCTCTTGAGCATGACGGGCCGGTCGAGCAACACCTGAGGAGGCTCCACCACCTCCGCCTATTGTCGGCGGCGAGGTACTTCTTCCCTCCAGTTTCCACCATCGAGGCAGCCCCTTTTCCCCCTCTTTTCTTTTGCATTTTGCTCCCCTTAGTCCTAGGAACATTTCGCCTCAAGAATCTCGTCTCCTCGTCCACTGAATCGCGTCGCACAAATACCTCGTCGGAGTGCACCTCCGGCGAGTACCCCTTCTCGCCGCTCCACGCCTCGTTTCCATCGTCGCGCGGTCCAGGCAGTTTGCCCTGGACCTTGTCACTCATTTTTGCAGATCCCAATACTTTGAAGATCAGTTGGAGCTAGTTTTGATAGCTCGTTGGAGATTAGCGGAGCTCCAAGCTCCGCCGCCTCCTCGAGAGCACCTCGGCAGTCGCCGATGACGTTTGAAGCATCCAGCACTTAGAGAAGACCCCTAGGAGCATCCTCGGACATTTTGGAGCTTGAACGCGTCATCGGAAGCCGAGATCGAGGTCATAGAAGGTCGTCTTCACCGACCTTCTTCCATGTTCTTCGCCATTAGCTCTCCATCGTTGGATCGGGTCGCTCCTCCAGTTTGCTCAACAGCCATTGGATTCGCTGTGACACACGCCATCCGATCTTCATCTGAGATCTAATCTCAACCGTCGCCAGCGAAGTGTCATCGGCCGTAAGATCATTGACACATGGCAAGTGGATTCACATTAGCCGTCGGATCGCACACGAGGCTTTAGGCGTGGGTATTTTGCATCTTAAACCTCGCCCATTTTTTGTATTTATATTCAGTCCATAAACTTTCAGTTGTAGTTTAATACTTTTAAATATTTGCATCCAAACCCCTGAACTTTACATATTTGCATTCAGGTCCAGTCCATGTTACCTCACGTGATCTGTGCACGTGGGGTGGTGGTGATTTTGCACTGGATCCCCCGCGGATTTGTTTATTTCGTTCTAAAATCCAGGAATTTTGATATTATGTGTAATACTTTTGGATATTTTGCATTGTAGCCCCTGGGTGTTTTAAATATTGCATTTAGGTCCCTCCCAGGTGCGTGTCTAGCACGTACGGGGGTGGGTTATTTGCAGGCATACCCTTGCGGGTCTTGTTATTTGTATTTAGTCCTGGAACGTTGTTTATTAGTTCTATATTTCGCGTGAAAATTGCACTTTGGCCCTTGGATGTTTGCTTATTTGCACTTATGCTCTTGCTAGTAGTGTAGTTTCTTGATGTTGTATTTATTTATTTCAGGCACCTATAAATTGCTAAAAATCACCAAAAAATTAGTTTAAGCTCTTGTTTGCTTGCTCATTCACGCCATATTTTTGCATTGCATTTTTATTGCATTTTCATATTTATTAAAAATCAAAAACATGCATTTTCAACACTGTTTGCATTAGAAAATCCAAAAAATATATAAACATTTTAAAAAATTCAAAAAAAAATATATTTTTCTTATCTTATCATATTTTAGTGTCAGTTCAAAAATCATTAAAATTTTCAAAATAAAAACCCTAAAAAATATAAAACTCCTAAAAACTTCATAAAAATCTAAAAAATTCTAGAAATATCCTAAAAACAAAAACCCAGTTTCTGTAGTTTCCTTAGTTTATTGCCTTTATTTTAAAATTAATTTGAGGAATTTTAGATTATGTGATAATTTTAATCCTCATTGTAATTTCGGCCAGTAGGTTAGTTCGTTGTTTTCTTGTAGTTTGACTTTTAAAAATACCAAAAACATTTAGAAAAATCTCCAAAAATCACAAAAACATCTTAAAATTATAAAAAGACCAAAAACATTTATTTTCCCGATTTTTGAGCATTTTTCCTCATTTTTATAAATACTCTATTCCTCTCTCTCTTATATTGTATATATATTCTATATTCTATTATTGAAAAAAAGAAAATATAAAAATATAAAATATTAAAAGAAAATTTAAAATCAGAAAATTAAAATCAAAATACAAAAATACAAAATGAAAAATAAATTAAAAAATATAAAATTAAAAACCCACAAAAAAATTGCATACTTGTAGACACTTAATCGCATTCACATTTTTGCACTTGAATTGTCTGATCTATCCTGCTTGCTCCCTGAGTTCGACACTCTACACATACTTGCACACTATACACATATTTGTAGAGTTATAATAAATTTTAACTCCACTTGCTTCTCATTGACTGAGGTGATTGTGGATTAATTGTTGACTAATCAGAATTTATTGCGGGTCGCCACAACGACATTGTAGTCCCGCCTTGTGTGGACTATTTAGACCTGTGATAAACCATGGTTATCACTGCACGAGCTCGGGCCGCTACCAACCCTCGAGCCATGTCTAGTAGCTCTTCCCTGAGCCTCCAACCCCAGGTAGCTTCCTCCATTCTCCTTCAATCGCCTTTCTTCATTCCTCTCGATCTTCTCGCCTTTTTCCCGACTTCTCTGATCGAGTCCACACCTATCCGACCCTCCACCGAGATTCGCCTTGGAGCTCTCACCTTCGTGCCACCATCAGATTGCCCCCACGACACTTCGACCCATCTCCTCCCACAGCTCTGCCAGTCACGATGGAATATCACCTCTGCCAAGTCATCAATTCACCCTCTAGCCTCTCACACACCCCTTGTACTCCCCCGAGCACACTGCACTTGATTTTTGGCTCCCACTAACCTTGCACAACCATTATCTTCATTGGTCGGACATCACACCGGAGCTGCTTCAAGATCCATCTTCCCCGACCTACCAACATTGGATCAGAAGGATCCAAAGGCCATTACTCTGCCACTTCGCATCTACTTTGACATCCATATACCATTGGATTGATCGCCATCCAACGGCCAGTATTGAGCCACGACGCCTTGCTACAGCAGCCATCGCCACCGTTGGATCTTCTTGATCTAACGGGTCCTTATCGAGCCACATATTTAGCTTCCGCCATGTTGGATCTCTCCAGATCTAATGGCTCAGCACCCGCCATGTGGAGCCTCCGAGCCTCTTCCCCGACCCTAGGTTCGGGGCAACCAAAGATGTCCCGAAGCGAAGTCTGAGCCTCAATCGCCTTCCGAGCCTAGACCCCTCACGTGTCTCTTACGTGAGGGTTGGGTAATTTGTACCGAGGATCCTGCATGTTTCAAAAATTACAATTTTGTCCCTGCCAGGAATGTCACTTGAGAAGCACGTGTTCTTGTGGAAAAATTGCATCCACACCCCCATCATAATAGGTTTTTGCACTTTAGTCCATGTATGCACGTTTTACTTTAAGCAAAATTAATTTTCTATCTTGCATTTTGGTCCCTGTGTTTGTATGCATATTTCAGTGTACATTTCTCATCATTTTTAAATTCCAAACATTGCATGTTGTAGTTTAACTTGAGGTCTATCTATTATGACACGTTTCATATTTTTGTGAGTCGCATTGAATTTAATAATATTATTTTTGTGGAATTTGACATATTTTTCCCACTGTATGCTTTAAATTAAATATTAAAATATTTGTTACTCCAAAACTCACCATAAAATCACATTAGACTCAGTTTTAGTTGTTCTACACTATGCCCAAAAATCATAGCATTTGTACGAGTCAGGAAGCCTTAATAAATCTAATATTGTTTTGCCTAATTAGTTTTTAATATGTCCAATTTGCATCATTTTTTAGGTTTATTAATTTTCCTAAGATTCCTCTCACTTAGACCTATCTAGGATAATTTTTGTACCTAAAAATAATGTGCTTTGGTAATTATTAAAATTACCTTGCAAAATCTACCCTGCTTCCATATTTAATTCATAATTAATTCAGTTAGAGTCTAACAATTCCAAAAAAATTGCAGTACCTAAAAATAAAGTGCTTTGGTTTTAAATCCATTTCCCATTAAGGTTCTAACACACTAGTAATCCAAAGGTCTGACAGAGCTCCATACTACAATTTTATGAAAAAGACTTTAATACTCAATATTATCTTAATTTCTTTATTTTTCTTTTCTTTTTTTATTCACTTATTCTTTCAAGGAAGTGTTTGCTAAGCGACTAGCAAAGGCAAAGCAAAGGGGGATGATGAATATGCATTTCATCATCTTTATTCATTTATTTTAGCTTAAAATCGTTTCTAAAACACTTGTATATAATACTAACTCCATATTCTTACTAATTTGCATCTATATGTATATAATATATATTTGTTTAGTATTTAACCTAAAATAAAAAATAAATAAAGGGAAAATAAATAAAAGAAAAAAAAGAAGATTGTATATATGTAGTGGATACAGGCTGACCCAAACTCCGAGAGAAGGTCAAGACTTGACATGATCGACCAAGAATAAAATAGGGGGAGATAGAATACTTAATCAGAAAATCCAAAAAAATGTGTTGTAAATAGTTTTTTGTGTATATTTGTGTACTAACACTATTTTATTTGTTCATAATTTGACCTTAAATAAAGAAAATTTAAAACAAAAGTTGTAAATAAAAATGTTCCCTAAATAATAAAAATAATTGCAAAATAAAATCATGTACAAAATAAAAGTTACCACATCCGGAAAAAACCATTAAGAAATAATTGAAAGATAAATTCTGGCTCTATAGGAACTCAAATTGAACCAACTCACTTCCAATATATTCTAAATTAAATTATTATTAACATTGCTGTGATTCCATAATTTTGGGAGTTACAGTTAAAAAGTTGATTTCCTGGGGTGATTTGTGCAATTTTACCATTTCTTTATTATATATATTTTTATTATATTTTTAAATATTTGTAAATGATTTAATAATTATTTAAAAAAATAAATAAAATAAAAATTTTTAAAACAAAAAAACCAATTTCCTTATTCAACCTTGTATATAATGTCATATATGTACATAGTATATGTATATAGTTCAATTTCCTAATAACCACCACAAAAAATAACATTTATTTTTCATTTATTTAAATTAAAATTTCTTGAATAACCACCATAAAAATATAAAAAATAGTTAATTTTTGTAAAGAATTTTTAAACACTAATTACCTTTTTTATCTTTATCTCATTTTAAATTTTTTCTTCTCTCTTGTCTTCATTCAAAAAATTAAAAATTCAAACTCTTTTCTTTATCTATTAATATGGCTCCATCTCCATCATTTCAACTTTATGAAACTTTGGTTAGAGGAGCTCGATCTTTGAGAGTCTTCTTGTCGCAGAAGGGTGCCTAGCCTCCGAGCCGTCCGGCGACAATGAGTCAGCCTTCGTCGAGGCGATTAAGGTCTTTTCCACTCCTAAGGTGAGATCCATTGTTTTTTTCTTATTTTTCATCTAGGTTAATCTTAGTTTAATTTTTCACCTTTAATTTCATCATCATTTTTATCTAGATTTTAGAACCATCATCACGATCTGATTCACCTGATTCGGTTTTTCACCTTCACGTCTCGATCTATTTGCGTTCTTATTGTACCTCATGCAATCTTCCAATTTCGACTGTGTACGATGGTCGGAGATGCGAATTCGATCCACATAGCAAGGATCCACATCCACTCACATCTCCGTGTGAGTTTTTGCATTTTGAATAAATGGGATCGAGCCGTCATTCTCGCTCCCTCATTTGTTTATAAATAAAAAATAAAAAAATACATATATAGTTCTTTTTCTAACATTTGTTTTGTAAGATAAAAAATAAAAAATTAAAAAACTATTTATATTTTCTATTTCTAAAAAAATTATCTATTTAAATTATGTTTTTACTATTGAATATAAAAAAATAAAAAAATAAAAACAAAGCGCAGCAGGCGCTGTCGCTCATCCCACCAGCAGCGCCCGCCGCCCGATCATTGCCTCACCGTCTGGAGCGGCCAACCGCTACCCGTGAGCGCTGTCACCAACGAGCTGCCTCCGCCTAGAACCTAACACCACAGGAGCTGCTCTTCCACCAATATCCAGCCATAGAAGTCTCCCTCGGTCGGGTGTTGGTTGAGGGATGTCTCACCACCAATGCAATCACTATAAGAGTCGTTGTCACCTGCTGCCTTCACCCATCTACGTCGTCAGCGTCCGCTCTTTCTCCGTTGACCGCGAGTGGCCTCCACCAGGGATCCCCTCCTATGGTGAATGATTTGTGTTGTTTATATCCATTCTATCCATCTTTCTTGTTGTTGCCTATACTTAGGGATACTCTACCCTAAGTAAAGGGGAGTGATGTTGTTCATATCATCTTTTTTGTGTTTTTCTGTTTAGTTTGTACATTCTCTTCGTCAGTTTTCCCTTTTGTACAGTCTATTATACTTAGGATTACTTGATCCTAAGTATGAGGGGATCACCAACTTCTCTTCTTTTTATCTTTTCTTTGAGTCATTGTAGCATAGGAGTCTTTTGACTTTTCTATACTTAGCATGAGTTATGTCTTCCTTTGCCACTGTCTGATCGTTATGAGAACATAGTTCGAACTAAGTGTAGGGGGTGTTGTATATATTGTATATATACTTTAGACAAAACTAGCACTTTTAATATGATTATTTTTTGGATATGTATCCAAATCCGTAAAATCCATGTGTGTATATAGACTTTGGTGACCTTTTACAAAAAAAACTCAAAAAAATAGAAAAAAACTTCTTGTATATATTTTACTGACCCTTTTCCCTAAAAAAACCTAAATATTACAAAACCAAAAGTCTATAAAAATTTGCATAATTAAAAAAATCTTTCTTTTAACAAGTGTATTTTTTCATAAATCCATAAAAAGTTCAAAATTAGAAAATCGTTTCAACAAAATCATTATTTTCACATGTGCATCATTTTTTCAAAAAACAATCCATAAAAAGTTCAAAGTTGGAAAATTGTTTCAAAAAAATTGCTTTCTTTTCTTTGCATTGTGCATATTTTCTTGCATTTGCATGTGCATTTTTCAGGATAGTATTGACATTTAAGCTAGTCTGGAATAAAATTTAGATCTTAATCCACTTAATTTCATAGGAACCTTATAAGAACTACTGCTAAGACTTTTCAGGTCCTAGTGACTTAATTTTTTGAGTCCATAAGACTATGTTCACGTGTCATCTTGAGTAGTTTAAGTAGAATATTTAACAGCATACACATGATTCTTTCAGATCGTGACTTGTCTTGGACAAGCACTCTACGCGTAGCTCTTCATGGAGGATCTAGTTAGGAGACAGAATCTTTTGGCTTGGGGTAGCATATGTGGGTAGTACATCTTGGTGGAACCTCTCATCTTCCTCTAGGGAGGGTTGTGCATCTCAACATAGTCCAGCGATGTTGAGGTCTAATGATAGGATGCTGTGGGGTTGCAATAATGCTTCAAAAGAGGGATAGTCTACTAGCTCGAGGAAAAACTCCTCATGTATGTGATGCACCTTTATATATTTAAAAGAAGAAGAAGAAGAAGAAGAAGAAATACAGAGTCTCCAAAAGTGAACAAGTCTAATTGAAAAATAAGATGCTTGCCAAAGTGTATATATAAGGATAAAAAAGGAAAAAAATAATAAGAGCTTCAAAGTCAAATTTTTGTAAGCTTGTAGCGGATGACTTGGCTACATTGGTCATTCATCGAAGGATAGGTAGCTACACTGGTTAGTGTCCATTCTTTTCTCCATCCCCTCTTCTTGAGCTGGTTGTACTTGAATTTAGAAGGGAATATCCCCGCTCCTCGAGGTAAGAGTTGCTAGACCGAGGAACTGGAGTTACCTTGTTGAGGGATGTTGTTTCTTTGCTACTTTAGAGATGGGGAGCTATAATTCACTTACACCGTACAAGTAAAGATTCATTGTCACAACAACTTGTGTATGTAGTTTTTTTTTGACCTGACTGTTAAGAGGACCTGAATAGGAGTCTTGTGGAACTTAGGGTTCGTTTGGTTGCAGGGTTGGGCAGGGTTGGGTACTATTCACAGGGCTGGGTGAATAGTAAACTGTGAGGAGATTGTACCCCTGTGAATAGTACCCAACCCAACCCAACCCTGCCCAATCCTGCAACCAAACGAACCCTTAGAGTCTATTAGGTTTTGAATCCATTTCCCATTGAGGTTCCGACACACCAATAATCCAAAGGTCTGACAGAGCTCCATACTACAATTTTATGAAAAAGAGTTTAATATTCAATATTGTCCTAATTTCTTTATTTTTCTTTTCTTTTTTATTGTATTCACTTATTCATTCAAATAAGTGTTTGCTAACGGATTACCATAGGCATAGCAAAGGGGGATGATGAATCTTTATTTCATTATCTTTACTCATTTATTTTAGCTTAAAATCCCTTATAAAACACCTGTATATAATACTAACTCCATATTCTTACAAATTTGCATCCGTATGTAAATATTGTATATTTGTTTATTATTTTATCCTAAAATAAATAAAGAAAGAAAAAATAAAGAAAAGAAAAAGAAGAAGAAGGTTGTATACATGTAATAGATGCAGGCTGACCCGAACTCCGAGAGAAGGTCAAGACTTGACATGATCGATCGGGAATAAAGTAGGGGGAAGATAGGGTCCTTAATCAGAAAATCCAAAAAAAGTGTTGTAAATATTTTTCTATGTATATTTTTATACTAACACTATTTTATTTGTACATAAATTGACCTCAAATAAAATAATTTTTAAAACAAAAGTTGTAAATAAAAATGTTCCTTGAATAATAAAAATAATTACAAAATAAAATCATATACAAAATAAAAGTAACCACATCCGGAAAAAGCCATTATGCAATAATTGAAAGATCAATTCTGTCTCCATAGGAACTCAAAATAAACCAACTCACTTCCATTGTATTCTAAAATAATTTATCTTTAACATGGTTGTGATTTCATAATTTTGGGAGTTACGGTTAAAAAGTTGATTTTCTTGGGTGGTTTGTGTAATTTTACCATTTATTTATTGTGTATATTTTTATTATATTTGTAAATATTTGTAAATATTATAATATTTGAAATAAAAATAAATAAAATAAATAAAAACAAAAAAAAACTAATTTCCTTATTTAACCATGTATATATAATGCCATATATGTATGTAGTGCATGTATATAGCTCAATTTCTTAAATAACTACCCCAAAAAATAACATTTATTATTCAATTTAATAAAGTGACGAAAATACAAAAAAATAGCTTTTTTTGTAAATAAATTTTAAACACTAATTACCTTTTTTATCTTTATCTCATTTTAAATTTTTCTCTTCTCTCTTATCTTCATTCAAAATTTTAAAAATTCAGACTTCTTTCTTTATCTATTAATATAGCTCCTGAAGGTATACGAGGAATCCTCAAGCGCATCACGGAAGCTTGGTGATCGCATCTCATACGATCAGGGCGACTAGTCGCACTAGTCGCTAGATGCAGCTGAAATTAAATTTTTTTAATCAAGTGATGAAACCACATGATCACGAGAATATTTCTTGGATCGTTTCATCAATCCACAAAGTATTAGAAATACCTCTTGAAGCATGGTTGCGATCACGAGATCTCAAAAGCAAGAGATCCTCCTGACTCAAGTCCTATCCACGAAGATGGAACTTGCGGGCGCGATGATGAGACGCGCTCCTCCCGCAATCCTCGATGAAGATCCAAGCCTTGAATCTCCTGATTTCGTCCAACGAAATCCGTCGATGGAGAACCACGAGCAATCGAAACGACAGCACAACGTCGTGAAGACGATTACAAGTTCTCTCAAAACACAAGGTGGACGGCCACCTTAGAGAGAGAGAGGACAAGAATGAGAGAGAGAGAGAGAGGAGTAGGCGTGTACTACTCTTGATATATTGTGTCCCATGAGAGGCTAGGGTTTCCCTCTATTTTTATTAGTTTGGAAGTCCATGGATCACAATCCATGACATATACAAAATCAATGGTTAGATTGATATGTATATTAAATCAATGACCATGATCATTATTGTTCAAAAAACAACAACATATTAATTTATATTAAATTAAATATATGTTGCATTATCATCAACATAATTTAATTCAATAAATAAATCAATAGATACAAGATAATGACATGATAATTTAAAAGATAATTATCCACCTAAATCACATGCATAATTAAAAAGATAATTATCCACCCATGAGATTTTGTGGATTATCTCATCCTTTTAATTCATATCATTATCTCTTATTTATCTTGCAACATTATCCACTAAATTAATTCCAAATTAATTAGTGTATATCTACTGCAGAATTATCAACTAAATTAATTCCCAATTAATTAGTGAATATTTCAATCATGTCATTGAAAATATGTGAATCATATTCACAGCCCAAACTAAACTGTAAATTGCATTTCCAATTAATTGCTTAATGTGAATCCAATTCTCATTAGTAATTAAAAAATGCTATTTACAAAGGTGCTCTCTCTCTCTCTCTAATATATTAGAAATCATATTTATAATATATACACATATATTATGGTAGCACTATCCACAATCTGCATTTCCTTGATAATTAAATTCAATTTAATTATCTTGGATAATCATTCTCCTAATATGAATCGCATTCATATTATTCTTGATAATTAAATCTTATTTAATTATCAACATCTTGTTGCTTGGATATATATAATTCATCGAATGAATTATTCTCGAACCCCTTTAAAAATAATGTGCTTTCTCCGCAGATACTTGGAGATAAGGACAGGGCGAATGTATTGTTCCACGTATAGTGACTTGTATGTTGAGATCTCATCTCAAATCCAGATCTTACGTACCTCCAACAGATGCTTGATTAAATCAAGACCGCAAATCTAATCTTCTCATTGAATCTGAATCTCATTCAAACCAATGTCCAACACTTGAACCAAGATCAGATTGCTTCTCTACTGAGAGGAGTCGCTAAAATCCAGACCTGTTTCATCACTCCCTCGAAATGGAAGCATCATGGTTATACAATCGTTTATGATCACATCACCCTCAGGTATTCCTAATATCTGTACATCCTGCATACTGGAAGACATATGATCAACCTCAAGATTAAGATCAATTTTACATTCTCTTCTTCAGGGTTTGATCACTAAGTTTCTCAATGTTGGTCATTGGGAATTGGTATCGATCATATGCTTTCCCAAAGCATATATCATACCTTAAAATTCTTGTCATGCTTCCAAAGCACGACGACCATGCATGGAATTTGATCGGTCCCAATACCTCATGAGTGAACTCATGTCTTCTGGTTCTTAAGTGAACCTGTATGATCCCTTTGAGAGATTGTATTACTTATATGCCCTTACATGCACACCAACGCGCCGATGTATAGACCTTGGTTAGGTCATCAACCTATTGGTCTGCCAAATGTACACACTCAGACATATAGTAACACATCTGTCTCCGGTCAGAGGATGTGTGCCTATGTTGTGATAGCATTCAGCATAAGTCTTAGGTTATCTCGATCTCGTTAAGTCAACCCATTGACCTAACTAATCTGACACCTCCTAATCACTATTCCCATGTAGAGGACATGCATCAAGAGATCGGTCAGATATCAGCCTATGTGAGAAAGGATTGCCATCTCCTACTCAGGCTGGAGATCATCTCTTAATAATCATTTGACGGTGCTTGATGAGTCCTCTATCTAACTCTTTATATATTCATCTAAACACCAGCTTCTATGATCCATTTAATGAATCAACAGCTATATGATCATCAAGATGGCCATGGTACATAACCATAATTTTACAGAGGGACCTTTTACGCAAATGATTTATTCTTCATTTCAGATCAGGGAATGATATGTGCAACAACATTTATTGCATAATGGCTCGTCGTGGGCTCGCATGTCCATCAATCTCCCACTAGCCCAAAGAGCCATTAATGGGCTAGTCATTTAAACCCACACTCATGTGACAATCATAGGCTATTTAGAAAATAGATAGGTAAGATGATCAGTTACTCCGTTCCCGCAAGACTACACCAAGTCCTTTTACGGTACTTGCATATCCCCTAGTAACAGTGCTCGCATCTAATTCAAATGTTGTTATGCAACAAATACTCAATCTTGATAAAGAAATTATAGTGTCCTTGACACTATTGCTCAATTATAATTATTATAACCAGTATTTTATTAATCCTTATCAGAATACCTTTGCTCCTGGAGATCTCTATCTCCTAAGGTATCCACAGTTAAGACCTTTTAGATCTCTATCTATAAAGTCTTAGGTTTCTTGAAGATAAGACTTAGAGATCACTATCTCTAAATCCTTGTCATCTTTGAAGATTTTGTTATTATTGCAATCAAGTGTTTTCTCTCCATAGTAGGATTAGCAACACTTTACTACTCCCACTACATGGCAGATATCTGGTTTTGTACACATCTAGCATACACTTAGCTTCTCGTAACTGGTGCACAAGTGCAAGCATTTCTAGCATTCACTTCCTCAACTCTTTGAGGTGCTATCCCTTTAGATAGGTCAATACCAAATCATAAGGGAAGGAAGACTTTCTTGAAATTTCTAAGAAAATGGAACATGTCCAAGGTGTACTACAAATGTGACAGTCCCAATACCCTCTTTTCTTTGCTTCTGAACACATTCAGAACTAAGATCCAATAGGCATCATATCTCAAGATATGGAATATCCAGATCACAAAACACTTACTATCATCCTTATATCATTCCAAATGATTAGGATATTATCTACATTCAGCATGATGAACACATTGGCACTCCCACTAAGCTTTACATGGTACACCAAGATTCTATTTGAAATCATAACATTTATAATTTCATTAAATCATATGTCCCAACTATAAGTAGCTTATTTGAGTCCATAGATGGATTTCTTTGGCTTTCACACCTCACTTCCCCCAATCATGAAGCCCTGGGGCTACTTCATGTGAATATCCTCATAGAGGTATTCTTAGAGGAATGCAATCTTGACTTACATCTTGAAGATGCAATAGTCAAGTTGTGTAGCTAAGGTTAGCAATATTCTGATGATTTTAAGCATGGGTACCGAAGAGCAAGTCTCATCGCAAGCAATATCTTCTCTTCCAGTGTGTAGCTCATGGCTACAAATCGTGCTTTGAAGGTCTCTACCTTCTCACTAGGTTCCCTCTTCTCTTGAAGATCCATTTACTCCTTAACAGGTCTTACCCTTATAGGTGGATCCTCGAGGGTCCATATATAACATTTGTATATGTAGTCTACTTTAGACTGTATTTCTAATAACCATCTTGTTGGAAATGCGAGCCCACGGCGAGCCATTATGCAATAAATGTTATTGCAAATATCATTCCCTGATCTGAAATGAAGAATAATTAATTTGCATAATAGGTCCCTTAGTACAATTAGGGTTATGTACCACGGCCATCTTAATAATCATACAGCTGTTGATTCAACTATTGAATCATAAAGGCTGATGCTTGGATAAATATCTAAAGAGTTAGATTAAGGACTCATCAAGCACCGTCAAATGATTGTTAATGGATGATCTCCAGCCTGAGTAGTAGATGGCAATCCTTATCTCCTTAGGCTGATATCTGACCGACCTCTTGATGCAGGTCCTCTGCATAGGAATAGAGATATGGAGGTGTCAGATTAGTTAGGTCAAAGAGTTGACTTAACGAAATCGAGATAACCAAAGTCCTATATCGTATGCTGTCATGATATAGGCACGCATCCTCTGACCGGAGACAGATGTGTTGCTATATGTCTAAGTATGTAAATTTGGCAGACCAATTGGTTGATGACCTAATCAAGGTCTATACACCGGCGCGTTGGTGTGCATATAAGGGCATATGAGTAATACGATCTCTCAAAGGGATCATACAGGTTCAGTTACTGAACCGGAAGACATGAGCTCACTCATGAGATATTGGGAAGAATCAAATTCCATGCGCATGGTCGTCTCGCTTTGGAAGCTTGACTGAATTTGTAGGTTTGATATATACTTTTAGTATATGATCAAGACCTAGGTATGATATACGCTTTTGGAAAGTGTATGATCGATACCAACTCCCAATGATCGAATGAGAAACTTACTGATAAAACCATGAAGTAGACAGTATAAAGTTGATCCAATACTTCGGGCTTAATCTTAGTCTTCCAGTATGCAGGATGTACAGGTATTGGGAATACCTGAGGGTGATTTGATCATAAACAGTTGTATAACCATGACGCTTCCATTACTAGGGTGTGATGAAACGGGTCTGGATTTTAGTGACTCCTCTCAGTAGAGAAGTGATCTGATCTTGGTCCAAGTGTTGGACATTGATCTGAATGTGATTCAGATACAATGAGAAGATTAGATTTACGGTCTTTATTTAATCAAGCATCTATGGGAGGCCCGCGATCTGGATTTGAGATACGATCTCAATATCCATGTCACTATACGTGGAACAATACAATCGCCCTGGCCTTATCTCCAAGTATCTGCGGAGAGATTGCATTATTCTTGAAGGGTTCAAGAATAATTCCATAAGATCTAAGCAATGAAGAAATCATGATTAAATGTGATTTAATCATCTTGATGTATGAAGAAATTATCCAATATAATTAAATGTGATTTAATTATTATGGATAAGAATAATGTGGATAGAAATATCCAATTATTCATAATATATTATAAATATGATTTATACTGTATTAGAGAGAGCTAAATATAATTTATATGTGTTGATTAATTATTATGTGTATTGGATACACATTGTGTAATTAATTGACAATGTAAATTATATGTTGTTTTGGGTTGTGAATACGATTCACAATTTTTCAATGGCAAGATTGCAATATTCTCAAATATAATTGTGAATTATTTTTGAAGAATAAAACCCAACAAAAGTTGTTGAATATAAATAAAGAGATTTCCTAGGAGATATGCAATCTCATGATATGTCATGAGATTGCTCTCCTCATGGAAAGCTTGGGCGGCACCCAATTCCAAATAGGAATGGGTGGCCGTCCATATGGAATGTACATGGAGATGTAATCTCCATGTATATTCTCTCCTTATTTATTTGGTGTAATTTTGGATTAATTTGTATTATTTTGTCAAATATATTTTAACCTAAATTTGTTGGTTTTACCAACAACAATCTTAGCCATTGGATTGACATAAATCAATCTCATCCATTGATTTTATATGTCACATGGATTGAGATCCATGGATCCCAAAATCCTATAAATAGAGAGGCATACCATGCTCTCTATGTACATGTAATATTGGAGGCTCTCTCTCTCTCTTTCTTGGTACACGTCTACCCTCTCTCCCTCTAATTGGTGGCCGACCACCAAACCCTAGATGAGAGAACCGTCATCGCCTTCGCCACCGCGTCGCCGCTTCGACGTTCTTCGGTTCTCCGTCTTCTTGGAGAGTTCCTCTCACGAAGGAGACGTTCGATCTCGTGTGACGAGATAAGGAGAAACCACGCTTGGATCATCTTCTTGGATTGCGAGGACAACGCGGTTCATCCCCGCGCTCGCAAGCGGTCTCGCCGACGATCGGACTTGAGACAGGAGGTCTCTTTCTTTAGAGACTTGATCAACCACGCTTCAAGAGGTATTGCATTATACTTGTTGTGGTTATAGATGAAACGATTTGAGAATGGTTCTCGGATCATGTGGTTTCATCGATTAAAAATTTAAAATTCCGCTGCACCGAACAACTAGTATGACTAGTCGTTCTTCGTCGTATCCGATACGACGATCACGCTTCCGTGATGCGCTTGGGGATAATTTCCATATCCTTCATGTGGTATCAGAACCAGGTTGACGGTTTCGAATATGATTCGAAAAACCGAGGATGACTTGGGTTCGTTAAGGTCGCGAAAGTTTTTATCGCATTTGATTTCGCAGATCTGTTTAGTAAATAAATTCGGCACTGTTTAAATTGTTTAAACACGATTTAATACTTGGATTTTATTCCCCATTAAATAAGGAAAGCATAGTATCTGAGTTTACGTAAATCGGATTTCGTATGCTCTAGATATGGTTGTTTTAATGAACATGTATGCGTTGTTGCGGGAACTGTAGATCTGAACGTGATTAAAATGTTAATTACTGTTTAGACTTACCTCGAAATGCATGTAACATCACTTGGGTTCTGTCCTAAATCAAATTAGCAATCTATGAAAATTGATTTTGTCTAAATTGGATTTAATATGATTGAGATATGCTAATTTTAGTAAGTAGGGGTCATTGTCCTAATCTAGAACCAAGCAATTGTCAATCAGTGAAATTAATTGTTAATTTCGTGAAATAATCATGAAAAATATTTGTGAAATATTGGAAGTTGATTATTTACATAATTGACATGGCCTCAACCAATTAATTGATTAGATTTGATCTAAATCTTAATTGGAAACACAATCATCAAAAAATTGATGCTTGTATAGTGACTGTCATTTAATAAATTAATGAAATTAAATTGTTTAATTTCCTAGAATAATAGTGCATAAATATTTGTGAAATATTTTATGATAATTATTCACTTAAATGACATTGCCTTAACCAATAATTGATTAGATGTGATCTAGATCACTAATTGGTTACATGATCAACATTCCAACAAACATGTTGCTTGAATAGGACTTGGGATTTGTTTAGCAAATCTCATTATAATGTTAATCAAAAATTGTTTTGATTATTATTATATGGTATAATTTCGGTTAAAGAACCGATGATCATCTCAAGTACAAAATGATTTATTTTGCATTATCCTTTCCCGAGGTGGATATGGTGTTTACTCGGAGAGCATTGGGGTTGCGGGTTGCAACGTATGTGGTCCGTCCCACTCTCGTCGGTACTGGCCATGACAGCGGGTAGGGTTAGTATAATGCTTAAGAAATCATGATGTATTTCTAATTATTAAAATTCTAAATAATACGTATTTGAGATAATACCATAATTCAAGTAACAATAAAATGTTTATTGGATATTAATTGGATCATTAATTTAATATGATTAGATTGATTGGAATCCAATTAAAATTAAAACACTCTATTATAAATAGAGATGTTATTTCCCTTGGAAGAATTAATCATAGTGAATATGATTCATAATGATTAATTAGAATTTGAATATGATATGGAGGATCACATAAGTGACATCCATGGTCTCCCGTCAAGGCGAAGGGTTCCGTCGCCAGGGATTGTATGTAGGAGACGCTTGTCCGAAGTGACAGCTCCTGTATGCAAGCGCATCTGGATCGGGCTCTTTGCTTCTCAAAAGAGTAAGGCCGTATGCATAGTGACCCCAATATCGGATCCTCATATTATTGGGACGATATTGGATTGCGCATAGCGAGTACTATTCCTGTTGACGGTTGATTCAATTAACAACGGGTCAACATCGCCTTAGGGGTGGTGGGCCTGGGTGTTAAAGAACGAATTGGGAAATGCAAGTTGGACTTGCAAAGCGGAATGTGTTCCCGCTTCTTTATATCCGAGTTGCAGATTCTCATATTATTGGGATGTAACAAAGATAAGGAAGGAGATCCCAGATCTTGTTGAGATATAATGGTAAGTATATCTCTTACATTGAAAGTGATTAAGGGAATGAACTTTCAGTGTTGACAAGGCAAGACAACTTTGATATAAAAATCCTAAATCAAAGTAAAATATATATATTTATATATTTATGCAAATTTCTTATTTCAGATAAGCCTTCATTAAAACCCACTCAATGATATACTCAATAATAACCAGTAAAATATCATGGATTGAACTCATGATCCAGATATTGTAATTGCAGTTGGACACATAATGTATGTGGTTGCAATGTGAAAGTTTCCTCATAATATTGAGGAATGACAATTAAATAGATAATAGGACTACAACCCTAGGGTTTGTATGTCTCTATAGTCTTGATCTCTCATCGGATGTACTTTGGAAGTGATATGTCGATGATGATCGCAATTGTCAAATAATCCTTATAAAATTAATGAAGATATTCTGGCATACATATGTGCTCTTGACATTTGTCATGAATGAGATGGTTCACTACATCATGCAGAATGGTGGCTCTATAAGAGATGATGTATTCAAATTGTTTGAGTACCTACCTAAACCTATGTTTTAAGAGTTTAGATGGATGTAGATGATGAGTGTCATTATTCTACTATCTATACTCTAGTCATTCATGAAGCTTCATAATATTCATATTGTATGAATTTAATGAAGCATGTATAAATGTTGAAATGATCTTACATTGAATTCCTTTGAATTTAACGTAAGAGATCCTTAGTCTTAAGCAATGGTTGCTCATAGATAAAGGGAGCGCAGTGGAAGCATGGGTTGGACCCAAGTAAGAAGTGTAGTCAAAGAATTGACTGTACCTCTGTGACTTCCATATGACATCCAAAGAGTTGGATGAATGCCTAGACTGCAATAAATTGATGTGTTGATAGTACGACTATCAAGTCTGTCTAGAATCCTTAGAGAAGGACTCGGATGGAGCATCAGAATAATCTACATAAATCATTGATATTGACTTACTTATTGAATAAGATGAAGTCTAATAATTGTATCTCAATTTTCTAATGACACTTGCTGGTTGCATATGTATTAGAAGAATGGAAAATTTGATCTTAAAGTTTTATAGTTATCCACATGGATATTGATGCAATTGTTGCAACAATCTCTGTTGGATTGATAGACTTGTTAATTTCAGTGGGAGAGCCCGTAATTGTAGAGAATATCTCTATGACCTAGATATAAGAATACACTCATTGTTTGTTTCTAAATGTTGGAAATAAACATGAATTCTGAGATAGAACTATCATAAAGAGTTATGATGGATATATTTCAGATAGTAATCTAACATCTAGTGGACTCCACAAAATTAGAAAAATTAATGAATGGTTCATTAAGATTTCTAATAATGAAAATTAAAATCTTTATAAGATCAATAGGAGGATGAATATCATATGATAATGATCTAGCATAAAGCCTTGGACATTTGTCTATTGATTTGGTCAATAGACTAGTAAGAGATGAAACTTTAGAATGTCTAAAAGTTCAAAACTTACATACTTATGATTATTGTATTCAAAAGAAAAAAAAATGTCCAATACACCCTTCCTTGGGAAAGGTGTAAGATGCCAAGGTATTCAGGATCTTATACATATTGATGTATGTGGATTATCTATATCATAGTGAACATTATGGATATGCGATATCTATTGATGATTATGTATGATATGAGATTTCTTCTCTTCACCTAAGAAACCTTTGAAATGTTCAAAGATTTCATTATTTTGGTTTAGAACCAAAGTTTGAAGGAAGATGAAATGAATTTGATCTAATCTAGGTAGCCTGTACTTGTTAGATAAATTCAAAGAATACCTTGTAGAGATATGAATATCATTTCTATCTCAACCCTCCTAACACACCTTAACTCAATAGAGTTATAGGTAGATACAATTGGATCATGTGTGACATGATCTTATCAATGATGAATTTTAAGCATAATTATCCCTTAGTTTCCATGTATATATGTGTAGTAGAGACTACAATGTATATCATTATTAAGGTTCCATGTATGTTGGAATCTAGCACTTGAGAGTGCTGCTTCATTAGGAAAATAAAGGATGGTATTGGATACCTACTTTATGACCTTGAGATTCTTAAAGTATCTCATCTCTGAGAATGTGATTCTTAGAGGTTGAGACTCTTGATAATCAAGATAAAATGAAGTATAGGAACTCATTTAATCTTGAGAAGATAATGAGGCTCCTTAAATTGGAAACTAAAAGAACAATTAAAGATGAAACACTAATACCTCTTCAAATGAGTTTAAGGATGGATTCCATGTGTTAGAGAAATCTGACTAGAGAAATCTGACAATGATCGAAATTCATGTGATGAAGCTTCTAAAGATCATAGCATGGATAGATGGATAGCAATAAAAGTCTAATGTAGACTTCATATACAAGTGTTGTATATGGACCCTTGAGGATCCACCTATATGGGTAATACCTGTAGAGGTGTAAATGGATCTTCAAGAGAAAGGGAACCTGATGAGAAGGTAGAGACCTTCAAAGCACGGTTTGTAGCCATGAGCTACACACTGGAAGAGAAGACATTGATTGCAATGAGACTTGCTCTTCGGTGACCACACTTAAAACCATCAGAATGTTGCTAACCTTAGCTACACAACTTGACTATTGCATCTTCAAGATGTAAGTCAATATTGCATTCCTCTACGAATACCTCTTTGAGAATATTCACATGAAGTAGCCCCAGGGCTTCATGGTTGAGGAAAGCGAGGTGTGCAAGCTAAGGAATCCATCTATGGACTCAAATAAGCTTCTTGAAGTTGGAACTTCAGATTTGATGAAATCATAAATGTTATGATTTTAGATAGAATCTTGACAAACCATGTGAAGCTTAGTGGGAGTGCCTTTGTGTTCATCATGCTAAATGTAGATAATATCCTAATCATTTAGAATGATATAAGAATGATAATAAGTATTTTATAGACTGGCTATTCCATATCTTGAAATATGATTTTAAAGATACCTCTTAGATTTTAGTTCTGAAGTTGTTCAGAAGCCAAGAGAAGAGGATAATTGGACTGTCACATTTGTAGTACACCTTGGACATATTCTATTCATAGAAATTCCAAGAAAGGCTTCTATCCCGTAAGATATGGTACTGACCTATCTAATGGGATAGCACCTCAAAGAGTTGAGGAAGTGAATGCTAGAACTACTTGCCCTTGGGCATCAGTTCTGAGAATCCGGGTGTGTACTGGATGTGTACAAAAGCCAGATGGTTGCCATGCAGTGGGACTAGTAAACCGTTACTAATCCTACTATGGAAATAAAACACTTGATTGCGGTAATAACAAAATCTTCATAGATGACAAGATTTTTGAGATAATGATCTCAAAGTCTTATCTTCAAAAACTTAAGACTTTATAGATAGAGATCTAAAAGGTCTTAATTGTGGATACCTTAAGAGATAGTGATCTCCAGAAATAAGGATATTCTGATAAGGATTATGGAAATACTGGTTATGATAATTGTTAAGCCGTAGTGTCAAGGACACTATAGTTTTTAACAAGATTGAGTATTGATTGCATAAGATGCAACATTCGCATTAGATGCGAGCACTGTTACTGGGGATATGCAAGTGCCGTAAAAGGACTTGGCGTAGTCTCATAGGAACAGAGTGACTGATCAGTTTACCTAGCTATTTTCTAAATAGTCTATAATTGTCACATGAGTGCGGGTTTAAATGATTAGCCCATTAATGGATCTTTGGGCTAGTGGGAGATTGTTGGAAATGCGAGCCCACGGTGAGCCATTATGCAATAAATGTTATTGCAAATATCATTCCCTGGTCTGAAATGAGGAATAATTAATTTGCATAATAGGTCCCTTTGTACAATTAGGGTTATGTACCATGGCCATCTTAATAATCATACAGTTGTTGATTAAACTATTGAATCATAGAGGCTGGTGCTTGGATGAATATCTAAAGAGTTAGATTGAGGACTCATCAAGCACCGTCAAATGATTGTTAAGAGATGATCTCCAGCCTGAGTAGGAGATGGCAATCCTTATCTCCTTAGGCTGATATCTGACCGACCTCTTGATGCAGGTTCTCTGCATAGAAATAGAGATTCGGAGGTGTCAGATTAGTTAGGTTAAAGATTTGACTTAACGAGATCGAGATAACCAAAGTCCTGTATCGTATGTTGTCATGATATAGGCACGCATCCTCTGACCGGAGACAGATGTGTTGCTATATGTCTAAGTATGTACATTTGGCAGACCAATAGGTTGATGACCTAATCAAGGTCTATACACCGACGCGCTTGTGTGCATATAAGGGCATATGAGTAATACGATCTCTCAAAGGGATCATACAGGTTCAGTTACCGAACCGGAAGACATGAGCTCGCTCATGAGATATTGGGAAGAATCAAATTCCTTGCGCATGGTCGTCTCGCTTTGGAAGCTTGACTGAATTTGTAGGTTTGATATATACTTTTAGTATATGATCAAGACCTAGGTATGATATACGCTTTTGGAAAGTGTATGATCGATACCAACTCCCAATGATCGAATGAGAAACTTACTGATAAAACCATGAAGTAGAAAGTATAAAGTTGATCCAATACTTCGGGTTTAATCTTAGTCTTCCAGTATGCAGGATGTACAGGTATTGGGAATACCTGAGGGTGATTTGATCATAAACGGTTGTATAACCATGACGCTTCCATTCCTAGGGAGTGATGAAACGGGTCTGGATTTTAGTGACTCCTCTCAATAGAGAAGTGATCTGATCTTGATCCAAGTGTTGGACATTGATTTGAATGTGATTTAGATACAATGAGAAGATTAGATTTACGGTCTTGATTTAATCAATCATCTATGGGAGGCCTGCGATCTGGATTTGAGATACGATCTCAATATCCATGTCACTATACGTGGAACAATACAATCGCCCTGTCCTTATCTCCAAGTATCTGCGGAGAGATTGCATTATTCTTGAAAGGTTCAAGAATAATTCCATAAGATCTAAGCAATGAAGAAATCATGATTAAATGTGATTTAATCATCTTGATGTATGAAGAAATTATCCAATATAATTAAATGTGATTTAATTATTATGGATAAGAATAATGTGGATAGAAATATCCAATTATTCATAATATATTATAAATATGATTTATAATGCATTAGAGAGAGCTAAATATAATTTATGTGTGTTGATTAATTATTATGTGTATTGGATACACATTGTGTAATTAATTGACAATGTAAATTATACGTTGTTTTGGGTTGTGAATAAGATTCACAATTTTTCAATGGCAAGATTGCAATATTCTCAAAAATAATTGTGAATTATTTTTGAAGAATAAAACCCAACAAAAGTTGTTGAAAATAAATAAAGAGATTTCCATGGAGATATGCAATCTCATGACATGTCATGAGATTGCTCTCCTCATGGAAAGCTTGGGCGGCACCCAATTCCAAATAGGAATGGGTGGCCATCCATATGGAATGTACATGGAGATGTAATCTCCATGTATATCCTCTCCTTATTTATTTGGTGTAATTTTGGATTAATTTGTATTTGATTTTGTCAAATATATTTTAACCTAAATTTGTTGGTTTTACCAACAATCATCTTAGCCATTGGATTGACATAAATCAATCTCATCCATTGATTTTATATGTCACATGGATTGAGAACCATGGATCCCAAAACCCTATAAATAGAGAGGCATACCATGCTCTCTATGTACATGTAATATTGGAGGCTTTCTCTCTCTCTTTCTTGGTACACGTCTACCCTCTCTCCCTCTAACTCATGGCCGACCACCAAACCCTAGAGGAGAGAACCGTCGTCGCCTTCGCCACCGCGCCGCCGCTTCGACGTTCTTCGGTTCTCCGTCTTCTTGGAGAGTTCCTCTCACGAAGGAGACGTTCGATCTTGTGTGACAAGATCAGGAGCAACCTCGCTTGGATTATCTCCATGGATTGCGAGGACAACGCGGTTCATCCCCGCGCTCGCAAGCGGTCTCGCTGACGATCGGACTTGAGACAGGAGGTCTCTTTCTTTAGAGACTTGATCAACCACGCTTCAAGAGGTATTGCATTATACTTGTTGTGGTTATAGATGAAACGATCTGAGAATGGTTCTCGGATCATGTGGTTTCATCGATTAAAAATTTTAAATTCCGCTGCCTCGAACAACTAGTAGAACTAGTCGTTCTTCGTTGTATCTGATACGACGATCACGCTTCTGTGATGCGCTTGGGGATAATTTTCATATCCTTCACATCTTTCCATGTTACGATCCTCGGGAGCTTCGTCACATGAAGTCCGATCATTGTCAGACTTAACTGACACATGGAATACATCCTCAAACTTATTTGAAGATGTATTAGTGCTTAATCTTTAATTGTCCTTTTTAGGTTTCTGATTTCAGGAGCCTCATTATCATCTCAAGATTAAATGAGTTCCTTTACTTCATTTTCATCTTGATTCTTAAGAGTCTTAATCATCTAAGAATCACATTCTCAGAGATGAGATCTTTCAAGAATCTCAGGGTTATAAAGTAGGTATCCAATACCATCTTTATTTTCCTAATGAAGTAGCACTATCAAGTGTTAGATTGTATCTTACATGCATGGAACCTTATTAAGGATATATATTGTAGTCTCTACTACACATATATACCTGGAAGCTAAGGGATAATTATGCCAAAATTCATCATTTTGATCAAATCATGTCACAAATGATCCAATTGTATCTCCCTACAACTCTAATGATTTTAGGTGTGTTAGGAGGATTGAGATAGAAATGATATTCATATCTTCATAAGGCATTTTTGAATTCATCTATTAGGTACTTCCTACCTTGGTTAGATCAAATTCATTTAATCTTCCTTCAAACTTTGGTTCTAAATCAAAATCGTGAAATCTTTGAACATTTCAAAGGTTTCTCAGGTGAAGAGAAGAAATCTCATATCATACATAATCATCCATAGATATCACATATCCATAATGTTCACTATGATATATATGATCCACATACACCAATATGTATGAGATCCCGAATACCTTGACATCTTACACCTTTCCCAGAGAAGGGTGTATTGGACATTTTACTTTGAATACTATATTCACGTGTAAGATTAGAAATTTTAGACATTCTAAAGTTTCATATCTTACCAGTCTATTGATCTCATCAGCATATATATGTCCAAAACTTGATGCCAAATCATTGTCAAATTATCTTCATCCTCCTATTGATCTTATAAAGGTTTTAATTTTCAATATTAGAAATCTTAATGAACCATTTATTAATTTTTTAATTTTGTGGAGTCCACTAGATGTTAGATTATTATCAGAAATATATCCATCATAACTCTTTATGATAGTTCTATCTCAGAATTCATGTTTATTTCCAACATTTAGAAACAAACAATGAGTGTCTTCTAATATCTAGTTCATAGAGACATTCTCCACGACTAAGGGCCCTCTCACTGAGAATATGAAGTCTATCTATCCAACAGAGATTGCTGCAACATTTACATCAATATCCATGTAGATGACTATTAAACCTTAAGATCAAATTTCTAATCTTCTAATATATACATGCAACCAATTGCAAGTGTCATTAGAAGATTGGGATACAATTATCAGACTTTATCTTATGAATAAAGTAAGTCAAAGTCAATGATTATATGTAGATTATTCTGATGCTCTATCTGAGTCCTTCACTAAGGATTTTAGACATACTTGATAGTCACACTATCAACACATCCACTTATCGCAGTATTGGCATTCATCCAACTCTTTGGATGTCATATGGAAGTCATAGAAGTACAATCAACTCTTTGACTTTCCTTCTCACATGGGTCCGACCCACGCTTCCACTGTGCTCTCTTTATCTATAAACAACCATTGTTCAAGACAAAGAATCTCTTATGTTGAATTCAAAAGATTTCAATACAAGAGCACTTCAACATTTATACATGCTTCAGTAAATTCATACAATATGAATATTATGAAGCTTCATGAATGACTAGAGTATAGACAGTAGAATGATGACACTCATCATATCTACATACATCTTAACTCTTAGAGACTTAGGTTCAGGTAGGTATTCAAACATTTTGAATACATCATATCTTTCGAGCTACCATTCTGCATAATGTAGAGAACCATGTCATTCATGATTAAATGTCTGGAGCAGATATGTATGCCAGAATATCTTCTTAGATTTTATAAGGATTATTTTGACAATTGCGATCATCATCGACATGTCACTTCCAAAGTACACTTGATGACAAATCAAGACTATAGAGACATACAAATCCTAAGGTGTTGTCTTATTGTCTTATTTAATTGTCATTCCTCATTATGTTGAGGAAACTTGCACATTGCAACCACATACATTATGTGTCCAATTGCAAGTACAATATATGGATAATGAGTACAATCCATGATATTTTACTGGTTATTATTGAGTATAACATTGAGTGGGTTTAAAGAAGGATTGTCTGAAATAAGAAATTTGCATAAGGGTATATATATTATATATACATGTTTTGCTTTGATTTAGGAATTTTTATATCAAAGTTGTCTTGCCTTGTCAACAATGAAAGTTCATTCCTTTAATCACTTTCAATGTAAGAGATATTCTTAACACTATATCTCAAGCAAGATCTGGGATCTCCTCTCTATCCTTATCACATCCCAATAATATGACAACCTACGACTCGAATAAAGAGAAGCGGGAACACATTCCGCCTTGCAAGTCCAACTTGCATTTCCCAATTCGGTCTTTAACACCCGGACCCACCGCCCCTAAGATGATGTTGACCCGTTGTTAATTGAACCAACCGTCAACAGGCTTAATACTCGCTATAGCAATCCAATATCGCACCAATAATATGAGGACCCGATATTGGGGTCACTACGTATACGACCTTACTCTTTCGAGAAGAAAAGAACCTGATCCAAATAAATCATATACAGAATCTGTCACTTCAGACAGGCGTCTCCTATATACAACATCTGGCGACGGAATCCTTTGCCTTGATGGGAGACCATGGATGTCACTTATGTGATCCTCCACCTCATATTCAAATTGTAATAATTAATATCGTGATTCATATTCACATAATTAATTCATCCAAGGAAAATACACATCTATTCATAACAGAGTGCTTTTAATTTGATATAATCAATTTAATCACATTAAATTAATTATCAATCCAATTTTCAATCAACAAACTTGATTATTAATTGAATAGTAGGTATAATCTCAAAGTACGTATTATTCAAATTTTAATAATTAGAAAAATACACTTTGACTTCTTTGACATTATCGAGTCCCTACCCGCTGTCATGGCCAGTACCGACGAGAGTGGGACGGACCACATACGTTGCAACCCGCTACCCCGATACTCTTCGACTAGTCACCATATCCACCTCAGGAAAGGATAATGCCAGATAGATCATTATGTACTTTGAGATGCTCATCGGTTTTTCAACCGAAATTATACCATATAATATTCATCAAAACCATTTTAATAATATTATAAGGAGATTTGCTAAATAAATCCCCAATCTTATTCAAACAAGAGGGTTTTGCATGTAAAAGTTATCCTACAACTATTGTAGCATAAACTAAGGTTTTTCATGAAAACAATGTTTGTTGATGATTTCATATCAACCAATTAATGATCAAGATCAACTATCTTATCATCTTGGCTAGTGAAATGTCATTCAATGAAATAATAATCCCATTAAATATTTCACAAATATTTATCACTATTTATTTCAGAAATTTAACAATTAATTTCCATCAACATATTTGAATGACTATCACAAGGTTCATGATCAAGTTTGTCAATTTCCAGCAGTGACCCCCTAATCACTAAAATTAACTTATCTTGATCAATTTAAATCCAAAATTCGCAAAATCAGTTTTCTAAGATTGCCGACTTGATTTACAACAGAACCTAAGTGATATTTCATGCATTTCAAGGCACATCAAAACAGTAATTAACATATTAATCACGTTCAGATCTGTTTTTCCCGCAACAGTGAATACATGCTTATTCAAAAGGCCATATCTTGAGCAAATGAAATCCAAATTACATAAACTCATATCCTATGGTTTCCTTATTTAATGGGGAACAAAATCCAATTGAAAATTTTGTGTTTGAACAATTTAAACAGTACTGAAAAATTCAATTAACCAGAGGTGCAAAAATTGAAATGCAGTAAAAATTTTCGCAACTCTTTCAAACCCAAGTCGTCCTAGATATACGGATCGTATCCAAAAACTTTCCCACCTAGCTCTGATACCACTTGAAGGGATACAAGGAATCCTCAAGCGCATCACGGAAGCTGTTGATCGCATCTCATGCAATCGGGGAGACTAGTCGCACTAGTCGCTAGTGAAGGATATGGTGATATCCTCAAGCGCATCACGGAAGCGTGAGCATCGTATCGAATACGAAGAAGAAGGACTAGTCGTACTAGTTGTTCTATGCATCGGAAATTAAAATTTTTTCATGCGACGAAACCATAGGATCCAAGAACATTTCTCGGATCATTTCATCTAAACCGAAAACAAATAATAGGATTACCTCTTGAAGCGTGGTTGCGATCGAGTCTCTAAACAAAGAGACCTCCTGTTTCAAGTCTGATCCGACGGAGGAGATGCTTGTGAGCGCGGGGATGAATCGCGTGCTTCTCGCAATCCATGTTGATGATCCAAGCGGCGGATCTCCTGATCTCGACACACGAGATCCGACGTCGTATTCACGAGCGAGGCACACCGAAGGAGATGGAGATCCACAACAAAAAGGTCGGGCAGCATAACGACGACGCTGCGGCGATGGAGACTTCCTCTCAGGCATCCATGGTGGACGGCCATTAGAGAGGAAGAGAGAGGGATGACGTGCAGAGAGAAAGAGAGAGAGAGAGAGAGAGACTTATGTTCTCTTATGTGTAAAGAAGAGCAAAGGGTGCCCTTCTATTTATAATATTTTGGGATCCATGGATGTCAATCCATGGGCAACACAAATCCAATGGCTCTCATTGATTGTGTTTCTTTTAATGGCTAAGATTTATGTTGGTAAAAACCAACAACAATTAATTTAATTTAGATTAAATCTATATTGATAAATCAATATAAATCAATCTCAAATTAAACCAATCAAGCATGGAGATTATGGAATGAAGATTGCATCCTTCCATAATATTGGATTTGGGGGCAAACTCATGCAATCTCATGAGATCTCAAGAGATTACATTATTCCATGGAAATCTCCAAGATTTACAACAACACTTGTTGTAAATTATTCTACAAAAATAATTCATAATTATTTTGTGAATATTGCAATCTTGTCATTAGAAAATTGTGAATCACATTCACAACCCAAAATAAAATATGAATTACATTTTCAATTAATTGTCCAATGTGAATCCAATTCACATCAACATTTAATTAACAAATGTAAATTACAAATTACTCTCTTATATATTATAAATAACATTTATAATATATATATAACTAATATGGATATTTCTATCCGCATTATTCATATCCGTGATAATTAAATCACATTTAATCATCTTGGATCTCTATTCTCGTGTGCCCAAATAATATGAATCGCATTCACATTATTCACATCTTTGATAATTAAATCACATTTAATTATCTCGGATAACTCTCCTTATAATATGAATCAAATTAATATTATTCTTGATAATTAAATCATATTTAATCATCAATTTTCTCGAATGCCCGGATACACATATCAACAATGAAATTATCCTGAACTCTTTCAAGGATAATACGCTTTCTTCGTGAATACGTGGAGATAAGGACAGGGCGATTGTATTGTTCCACGTATAGTGACTTGGATATTGAGATCATATCTCAAATCCAGATCGCGGGACTCCCATAGATGCTTGACTAAATCAAGACCGCAAATCTAATCTTCTCATTGCATCTGAATCACATTCAGATCAATGTCCAACATTTGGACCAAGATCAGATTACTTCTCTACTGAGAGGAGTCACTAAAATCCAAATTCGTTTCATCACTCCCTAGGAATGGAAGCGTCATGGTTATACAATCGTTTATGATTACATCACCCTCAGGTATTCCCAATACCTGTACATCCTGCATACTGGAAGACTCAGAATAAACCCGAAGTATTAGATCAACTTTACACTGTCTACTTCAGGGTTTTATCAGTAGGTTTCTCATTCGATCATTCGGAGTTGGTATCGATCATATACTTTCCAAGAGAATATATCATACCTAGGTCTTGGTCATATACTTTCCAAAAGTATATATCAAACCTACAAATTCAGTCAAGCTTCCAAAGTGAGATGACCGTGCACGGAATTTGTTTCTCCCAATATCTCATGAGCGAGCTCATGCCTTCTGGTTCAGTAAATGACATGTATGATCCCTTTGAGAGATCGTATTACTCATATGCCCTTATATGCACACCAGCGCGCTGGTGTATAGACCTTGGTTAGGTCATCAACCTATTGGTCTGCCAAATGTACATACTCAGACATATAGTAACACATCTATCTCCGGTCAAAGGATGTGTGCCTATATCATGACAGCCTACGATATAGGACTTTGGTTATCTCGATCTTGTTAAGTCAACTCTTTGACCTAACTAATCTGACACCTCCGAATCTCTATTCCTATGCAGAGGACATGCGTCAAGAGGTCGGTCAGATATCATCCTTTAGAGAAAAGGATTGTCATCTCCTACTCAGGTTGGAGATCATCTCTTAACAATCATTTGATGGTGCTTGATGAGTCCTCAATCTAACCCTTTAGTTATTCATCCAAGCACCAGCCTCTATTATTCAATATTTGAATAAATAGTTGTATGATTATTCAGATGGCCATGGTACATAACCCTAATTGTACAAAGGGACCTAATATGCAAATTATTCATTCTTCATTTCAGATCAGGGAATGATATTCGCAATAACATTTATTGCATAATGGCTCGCCATTGGCTCGCATGTCCAACAATCTCCCACTATCCCAAAGAGCTATTAATGGTCTAATCATTTAAACCCATACTCATGTGACAATCATAGGCTATTTAGAAAATAACTATGTAAGATGATCAATCACTCTGTTCCTGCAAGACTATGCCAAGTCCTTTTACGGCACTTGCATATCCTCAATAACAGTTCTCGCATCTAATGCGAATGTTGCATCTTATGCAATCAATACTCAATCGTGTTAGTTACAGTGTCCTTGACACTACAGCTTAACAATTATCGTAACTAGTCTTTTCATAATCCTTATCAGAATACCGTTATTCCTGGAGATCACTATCTCTTAAGGTATCCACAATTAAGACCTTTTAGATCTCTATCTATAAAGCCTTAAGTTTTTGAAGATAAGACTTTGAGATCACTATCTCAAAAATCTTGTCATCTATGAAGATTTTGTTATTACTACAATCAAGTGTTTTCTCTCCATAGTAGGATTAAAAACACTTTACTACTCCCACTGCATGGCATATATCTGGCTTTTGTAGACATCTAACATACACTCAGCTTCTCGTAACTAATGAATAAGTGCAAGTAGTTCTAGCATTCACTTCCTAAACTCTTTGAGGTGTTATCCCTTTAGATAGGTCAGTACGAAATCTTAAGGAAAGGAATCCTTTCTTGGAATTTCCAAAAGTTGGAACATATCCAAGGTGTACTACAAATGTGATGGTCCCAATACCCTCTTCCTTTTGCTTCTGAACACCTTCAGAACTAAGATCCAAGAGGTATCCTTGAGATCATATCTCAAGTTATGGAATATCCAGATCATAAAACACTTATTATCATCCTTATATCATTCTAAATGATTACGATACTATCTACATTTAGCATCATGAACACAAATGCACTCCCACTAAGCTTCACATGGCTCATCAAGATTCTATTGGAAATCATAACATTTATAATTTCATCAAATCTTATGGCCCAACTTCAAGAAGCTTATTTGAGTCCATAGATGGATTCCATAGATTGCACACCTTGCTTTCCTCAACCATGAAGCCCGGGGGCTACTTCATGTGAATATCCTCAGAGAGGTATTCATAGAGGAATGCAATCTTGAATTACATCTTGAAGACGCAATAATCAAGTTGTGTAGCTAAGGTTAGCAATATTCTGATGATTTTAAGCATGGTTACTGGAAAGCAAGTCTCATCGCAAGCGATGTCTTCTTTCTTAATGTGTAGCTCATGGCTATGAATCGTGCTTTGAATGTCTCTACCTTCTCATCAGGTTCCCTTTCTCTTGAAGATCCATTTACACCTTTACAGGTTTTACCCATACAGGTGGATCCTCGAGTGTCCATATACAACACTTGTATATGAAGTCTACATTAGACTTTTATTGCTAACATCCATCTATCCATGCTATGATCTTAAGAAGCTTCATCACATGAAGTTCGATCATTGTCAGATTTCTCTGACACATGGAATCCATCCTCAAAATCATTTGAAGAGATATTAGTGATTCATCTTTAATTATCCTTTTAGTTTCCATTTTCAAGAGCCTCATTATGATCTCTAGATTAAATCAGTTCCTACACTTCATTTTCATCTTGATTCTCAAGAGTCTCAACCTCTAAGAATCATATTCTCAGAGATGAGATCTTTTAAGAATCTCATGGTTATAAAGTAGGTATACAATACCATCCTTTATTTTCCTAATGAAGTAGCACTCTCTAGTGCTCAATTCCATCTTACTTGCATGGAATTATATTAAGGATAGATAATGTAGTCTCTACTACATATATACCTGGATACTAAGAGGAAATTATGCTAAAATTCATCATTGATCAAATCATGTCACACATCATCCAATTGTATCTCCCTACAACTCTATTGAGTTTAGGTTTATCAGGAGGAGTGAGATAAAAATAATATTCATATCTCTATAAGGTATTCCATGAATTCATCTAATAGGTACTGACTACCTAGATTAGATTAAATTCATTTAATCTTCCTTCAAACTTTGGTTCTAAACCAAAACTTGTGAAATCTTTGAACATTTCAATGGTTTCTAAGTGAAGAGAAGAAATCTCATATCACAAATAATCATCAATAGATATCACATGTCCATAATGTTTATTCTTATATACATGATTCACATACATCAATATGCATGAGATCTTGAATACCTTGACATCTTACACCAATCCAAGGAAGGGTGTATTGGACATTTTTACTTTGAATACAATATTCATAAGTATGTAAGATTTGAACCTTTAGACAATCTTAAGTTTCATCTCTCACTAGTCTATTGATCAAATCAACAGACAAATGTCCAAGGCTTGATGCCAGATCATTATCAAATGATATTTATCGTCCTATTGATCTTTCAAGGTTTAATTTCAATATTAGAAATGTTAATGAACTATTCATTAATTTTATAATTCAGTAGAGTCCTCTAGATGTTAGATTACTTTCTGAAATATATCCATCATAACTCTTTATGATAGGTCCATTCCAGAATTCATGTTTATTCCCAACATTTAGAAATAAACAATGAGTGTATTCTAATATCTAGGTCATAGAGACATTCTCTAAGACTAAGGGCTCTCACATTGAAATTATGAAGCCTTTCAATCCAATAGAGGTTGTTTCAACAATTGCATCAATATCCATGTGGATGACTATTAAACCTTTAAGATCAAATTTTTTAAATTTTCTAATAAATATGCAACCAGCAAGTGTCATTAGAAGATTGAGATACAATTATTAGACTTTATCTTATCAAATAAGTAAGTCAATATCAATGATTATATATAGATTATTCCGATGCTCTATCCGAGTCCTTTTCTAAGGATTCTAGACATACTCGATAGTCATACTATCAACACACCAACTTATTGTAGTATTGGCATTCATCCAACTCTTTTGGATGTCATATGGAAGTCACAGAAGTACAGTCAATTCCTTGACTTTCCTTCTTACTTGGGTCCAAACCATGCTTCCACTGCGCTCCCTTTATCTATAAACAACCATCACTTAAGACTAAGGACTCTTATGTTGAATTCAAAAGAATTCAATGTAAGAGTATTTCAACATTTATACATGCTTCATTAGATTCATACAATATGAATATTATGAAGCTTCTTGAATGACTAGAGTATAGACAGTAGAATGATGACACTCATCATGTCTACATCCATCTAGACTCTTAAAACATTGGTTCAGGTGGGTATTCAAGTATTTTGAATACATCATCTCTTATGGAGCCACCATTCTGCATGATGCAGAGAACCATGTCATTCACGATTAAATGTTGAGAACACATATGTAGGCAGAATATCTTCTTAGATTTTTATAAGGATTAATTGACAATTATGATCTTCATCGACACGTCACTTCCAAAGTACATTTGATGATATCAAGACTATAGAGACATACAAACCCTAGGATTGTAGATCTATTGTCTATTTAATTGTCATTCCTCATTATTATGAGGAAACTTGCATATTGCAACCACATACATGATGTGTCCAATTGCAAGTACAATATCTTGATCATGAGTCCAATCCATGATATTTTACTAGTTATTATTGAGTATAGAATTGAGTGGTTTTAATGAAGGATTATCTGAAATAAGAAATTTGCATAAGTATATGTATTTATATATATACATATTTTACTTTGATTTAGGAATTTTATATCAAAGTTGTCTTTCCTTGTCAACACTGAAAGTTCATTCCCTTAATCACTTTCAATGTAAGAGATATACTTACCATTAAATCTCAGCAAGATATGGGATCTCCTTCCTTATCTTTGTTACATCCCAATAATATGAGAATCTGCAACTCGGATAAAAAGAAGCGAGAACACATTCCGCCTTGCAAGTCCAACTTGTATTTCCCAATTCGGTTTTAACATCGGGCCCACCACCCCTAAGGCGATGTTGACCCGTTATTAATTAAACCAACCGTCAATAGGAATAGTACTCGCTATACGCAATCCAATATCGCCCCAATAATATGAGGATCCAATATTGGGGTCACTACATATACGGCCTTACTCTTTCGAGAAGCAAAGAGCCCGATCTAGATGCACTTGCATGCAGGAGCTGTCGCTTCGGACAGGCGTCCCCTACATACAATCCCTGGTGACGGAACCCTTCGCCTTGACGGGAGAACATGGATGTCACTTATGTGATCCTCCATATCATATTCAAATTCTAATTGATCATTATGAATCATATTCATTATGATTAATTCTTCCAAGGGATATAACATCTCTATTCATAATGGAGTGTTTTAATTTTAATTGGATTCGAATTAATCTAATCATATTAAATTAATGATCCAATTAATATCCAACAAACATTCTTAATTGTTACTTGAATTATGGTATTATCTCAAATACATATTATTTCGAATTTTAATAATTAGAAATACATTATGATTTCTTAAGCATTATACTAACCCTACCCGTTGTCATGGCCAGTACTGACGAGAGTGGGACGGACCACATACGTTGCAACCCGCTACCCCAATGCTCTACGACTAGACACCATATCCATCTCGGGAAAGGATAATGCAAAATAGATCACTTTGTACTTGACATGATCATCGGTTCTTCATCTGAAATTATACCATATATTAATAATAAAAACAATTTTGATTAACATTATAATGAGATTTGCTAAATAAATCCCAAATCCTATTCAAGCAACATGTTTGTTGGAATGTAGATCATGTAGATCATGTAACCAATTAGTAATTTAGATCACATCTAATCAAAAATTGGTTAAGGCAATGTCATTTAAGGAAATAATTATCATCAAATATTTAACAAATATTTATGCACAATTATTCCAGGAAATTAAACAATTTAATTTCACTAATTGATTAAATGATAAATCACTAGGTTCTTGATTAGGAAAGTATTTCCAGCAGTGACCCTCACTTACTAAAAATATCATATCTCAATCAATTTAAATTCAAATTAAGCAAAATAAGTTCCAATAATTTGTAATTTGATTTACAACATAACTTAAGTGATTTGCACGCATTTCAAGGTGTTTCAAATCCGCAATTAACATCTTAATTACGTTGAGATTCGCAGTCCCCGAAACTGTGGATACATTTTTACTAAAATGAGCATAACTTGAGCAAACGAAATCGAAATCACATAAACTCAGATCCTACAGTTTCCTTATTTAATGAGGAACAAAATTCAATTATTATTTTTGTGTTTAAACAATTTAAACATTGCCGAAAATAATCTCAAAACAGAGATGCGAAAATGAAATACAAGAAAACTTTCGCAAACCCTAATGAACCCAAGTCGTCCTCGGTTAATGGCTCGTATCCAAAACCACCGACAAATGGCTCTAATACCAATTGAAGGATATGGTGGTATCCTCAAGTGCATCACGGAAGCGTGAGCATCGTATCGAATACGACAAAGAATGACAAGACGTACTAGTTGTTCTATGCAGCGGAAATTAAAATTTTTTCTTGCGACGAAACCACATGATCCAAGAACATTTCTCGGACCGTTTCGTATAAACCACAAACAATAATAGGATTACCTCTTGAAGCGTGGTTGCGATCGAGTCTCTAAACGAAGAGACCTCCTGTCTCAAGTCCGATCCGACGGAGGAGATGCTTGCAAGCGTGGGGATGAATCGCGTGCTTCTCGCAATCCATGTTGATGATCCAAGCGGCAGATCTCCTGATCTCGACACATGAGATACTACGTCTTCTTCACGAGCGAGGCACACCGAAGGAGACGGAGATCCACGAGCAAAGGGTCGGGCATCATAACGACGACGATGCATCAATGGAGACTTCCTCTAAGGCATCCATGGTGGACAGCCATGAGAGAGGAAGAGAGAGGGTTGACGTGTAGAGAGAAAGATAGAGAGAGAGATTTATGTTCTCTTATATGAAAAGAAGAGCAAAGGGGTACCCTTCTATTTATAATATATTGGGATCCAAGGATCTCAATACATGGGCAACACAAATTCAATGGCTCTCATTGATTGTGTTTCTTTTAATGGCTAAGATTTATGTTGGTAAAAACCAACAATAATTAATTTAATTTAGATTAAATCTATATTGATAAATCAATATAATTCAATCCCAAATTAAATCAATCAAGCATGAAGATTATGGAATGAAGATTGCCTCCTTCCATAATGTTGGATTTGGTGGCAATCTCATTCAATCTCATGAGATCTCATGAGATTACATTATTCCATGGAAATCTCCAAGATTTACAACAACACTTGTTGTAAATTATTCTACAAAAATAATTCATAATTATTTTGTGAATATTGCAATCTTACCATTAGAAAATTTTGAATCACATTCACAACCCAAAATAAAATGTGAATTACATTTTCAATTAATTGTCCAATGTGAATCCAATTCACATCAACATTTAATTAACAAATGTAAATTACAAATTGCTCTCTCTTATATATTATAAATCACATTTATACTATATATTACTAATATGGATATAGTTATCCACATTATTCATATCCATGATGATTAAATCACATTTAATCATCTTGAATCTCTATTCTCATGTGCCCGAATTATATGAATCGCATTCATATTATTCATATCTTTGATAATTAAATCACATTTAATTATCTCAGATAACTCTCCTTATAATATGAATCAAATTAAAATTATTCTTAATAATTAAATCATATTTAATCAACAATTTTCTCAATGCTCGGATACACATATCAACAATGAAATTATCCTGAACTCTTTAAAGGATAATGCGCTTTCTCCGCGAATACTTGGAGATAAGGACATGGCGATTGTATTTTTCCGCGTACAGTGACTTGGATATTGAGATCATATCTCAAATATAGATCGCGGGCCTCCCATAGATGATTAATTAAATCAAGACTGCAAATCTAATCTTCTCATTGCATCTGAATCAAATTCAGATCAATGCCCAACATTTGGACCAAGATCAGATTACTTCTCTACTGAGAGGAGTCACTAAAATCCAGACTCGTTTCATCACTCCCTAGGAATGGAAGTGTCATGGTTATACAATCATTTATGATCACATCGCCCTCAGGTATTCCCAATACCTGTACATCCTGCATACTGGAAGACTCAGAATAAACCCGAAGTATTAGATCAACTTTACACGGTCTACTTCAGGGTTTTATCAGTGGGTTTCTCATTCGATCATTGGGAGTTGGTATCGATTATACACTTTCCAAAAGAATATATCATACCTAGGTCTTGATCATATACTTTCCAAAAGTATATATCAAACCTACAAATTCAGTCAAGCTTCCAAAGCGAGATGACTGTGCACGGAATTTGATTCTTCCCAATATCTCATGAGTGAGCTCATGCCTTAGGTTCAGTAAATGACATGTATGATTCTTTTGAGAAATCATATTACTCATATGCCCTTATAAGCACACCAGCGCGCCGGTGTATAGACCTTGGTTAGGTCATCAACCTATTGGTCTGCCAAATGTACATACTCAGACATATAGTAACACATCTATCTCCGGTCTGAGGGTGTGTGCCTATATCATGACAGCCTACGATATAGGATTTTGGTTATCTCGATCTCGTTAAGTCAACTCTTTGACCTAACTAATCTGACACCTCTGAATCTCTATTCCTATGCAGAGGTCCGGCATCAAGAGGTCGGTCAGATATCAGCATTTAGAGATAAGGATTGCCATCTCCTACTCAGGCTGGAGATCATCTCTTAACAATCATTTGACGGTGCTTGATGAGTCCTCAATCTAACCCTTTAGATATTCATCCAAGCACCAGCCTCTATGATTCAATACTTGTATCAACAGATGTATGATTATTAAGATGGCCATGGTAAATAACCCTAATTGTACAAAGGGACCTAATATGCAAATTATTCATTCTTCATTTCAGATCAGGGAATAATATTCGCAATAACATTTTATTGCATAATGGCTCGCCATGGGCTCGCGTGTCCAATAGCTAGATGCAGCGGAAATTAAAACTTTTTAATCAAGTGATGAAACCACATGATCACAAGAACATTTCTTGGATCGTTTCATCAAACCACAAAGTATTAGAAATACCTCTTGAAGCGTAGTTGTGATCACGATATCTCTAAAGTAAGAGATCCTCCTGACTCAAGTCCGATCCATGAAGATGGCACTTTGCGGGCGCGATGATGAGACGTGTTCCTCCCGCAATCCTCGATGAAGATCCAAGCCTTGAATCTCCTGATTTCGTCCAACGAAATCCATCGATGGAGATCCACGAGTATTAAAAACGACAACACAACGGCGTGAAGACGATTGCAAGTTCTCTCAAAACACAAGGTGGACGGCCACCATAGAGAGAAAGAGGATGAGAATGAGAGAGAGAGAGAGAGGAGTAGGTGTGTGCTACTCTTGATATATTGTGTCCCATGAGAGGCTAGGGTTGCCCTCTATTTATATTACTTTGGAAGTCCATGGATCACAATCCATGGCATATACAAAATCAATGGTTAGATTGATATTTATATTAAATCAATGGTCATGATCATTGTTGTTCAAAAAACAACATATTAATTTATATTAAATTAAATATATGTTGCATTATCATCAACATAATTTAATTCAATAAATAAATCAATAATCACAAGATAATGACATGATAATTTAAAAGATAATTATCCACCTAAATCACATGGATAATTAAAAAAATAATTATCCACCCATGAGATTTTGTGAATTATCTCATCCTTTTAATTCATATCATTATCTCTTGTTTATCTTGCAACATTATCCACTAAATTAATTAGTGTATATCTATTGCAAAATTATTCATTAAATTAATTTCCACTTAATTAATGAATATTTCAATCATGCCATTGAAAATATGTGAATCATATTCACAGCCCAAACTAAATTGTAAATTGCAGTTCCAATTAATTGCTTAATGTGAATCCAAGTCACATTAACAATTAACAAATGCTATTTACAAAGGTTCTCTCTCTCTCTAATATATTATAAATCATATTTATAATATATACACATATATTATGGATAGCACTATCCACAATCTGCATTTCCTTGATAATTAAATCCAATTTAATTGTCTTAGATAATCATTCTCATAATATGAATCCCATTCATATTATTCTTGATAATTAAATCTCATTTAATTATCAACATCTTGTTGCTTGGATATATATAATTCATCAAATGAATTATTCTTTGACCCCTTCAAGAATAATGTGCTTTCTCCGCAGATACTTGGAGATAAGGAAGGGCGATTGTATTGTTCCACGTATAGTGACTTGGATGTTGAGATCTCATCTCAAATCCAGATCTTACGTACCTCCCACAGATGTTTGATTAAATCAAAACTGCAAATCTAATCTTCTCATTGAATCTGAATCTCATTCAGACCAATGTCCAACACTAGGACTAAGATTAGATTGATGCTCTACTGAGAGGAGTCACTAAAATCCAGACATGTTTCATCACTCCCTTGGAATGGAAGCGTCATGGTTATACAATCGTTTATGATCACATCACCCTCAGGTATTGCCAATACACGTACATCCTGCATACTGGAAGACCTATGATCAACCTGAAGATCGAGATCAATTTTACACTGTCTTCTTCAGGGTTGATCACTAAGTTTCTCAATGTTGGTCATTGGGAATTGGTATCGATCATATGCTTTCCCAAAGCATATATCATACCTTCAAATTCTTGTCATGCTTCCAAAGCACGACGATCATGCATATAATTTGATCAGTCCCAATACCTCATGAGTGAGCTCATGTCTTCCGGTTCTTAAGTGAACCTGTATGATCCCTTTGAGAGATCATATTACTCATATGCCCTTACATGCACACCAGCGCGTCGGTGTATAGACCTTGGTTAGGTCATCAACCTATTGGTCTGTCAAATGTACACACTCAGACATATAGTAACGCATCTGTCTCCGGTCAGAGGATGCGTGCCTATGCTGGGACAGCATTCAACATAGGACTTAGGTTATCTCGATCTCGTTAAGTCAACACATTGACCTAACTAATCTGACACCTCCGAATCACTATTCTCATGCAGAGGACATGCATCAAGAGGTCGGTCAGATATCAGCCTATGTGAGAAAGGATTGCCATCTCCTACTCAGGCTGGAGATCATCTCTTAATAATCATTTGACGGTGTTTGATGAGTCCTCTATCTAACTCTTTAGATATTCATCCAAACACCAGCCTTTATGGTCCATTTAATGAATCAACAGTTATATGATCATCAAGATGGCCATGGTACATAACCCTAATTGTATAGAGGGACCTTTTATGTAAATTATTTATTCTTCATTTCAGGTTGGAATGATATGTGCAATAACATTTATTGCATAATGGCTCGCCGTGGGCTCGCATGTCCAACAGTTGCCTCTCCCTCATTTCAACTTTATCAATCTTTGATGAGACGAGCCCAATCTCCGAGAGTCTTCTTGTCGCAAAAGGGTGTCTAGCTTCCGAGCTGTCGGGTGACAACGAGCCAGCCTTCGTTGAGGCGATTAAGGTCTTTTCCACTCCTAAGGTGAGATCCATTATTTTTTCTCATTTGTCCATCTAGGTTAATCTTAGTTTAATTTTTCGGCTTCAATTTCATAGTCACTTTTATCTAGATCTTAGAATCCATCATCACGATCTGATTCTCCCGATTCGATTTTTCATCTTCACATCTCACTCTATTTGCGCTCTTATTGTACCTCACGCAATCTTCCAACTTCGACCATGTATGGTGGTCGGAGACGCGGATTCGATCCACATCGCAAGGATCCACATCCACTCACATTTCCATTTGATTTTTTGCATTTCAAATAAATGGGATCGAGTCGTCGTGCTCGCTCCCTCATTTGTTTATAAATAATAAAAAATAAAAAATACATATATAGCTCTTTTTCTAACCTTTGTTTTGCAGGATAAAAAATTTTAAAAAAATTAAAAAATATTTACAGTTTCTATTCCTATGAAATAAAAAAGATTTCTATTTATTTAATTTCTGTTTTTTTAAGATTGAAATTAAAAATAAAATAAAAAAATAAAGCACAGCAGGCGATGCCGCTCATCCCACCAGCGACGCCCGCCTCCCGATCACCGCCTCATCGTCTGGAGCGGCCAACCGCTACCCGCGAGCGCTGCCACTAACAAGCTGCCTCCACCTAGAGCTCGACACTGCAGGAGCTGCTCTTCCGCCAATCTCCAGCCATAGCACCACCCTCGGCCGTGTGTCGGTTAAGGAACGTCTCACCACCAATGAAACCGCCGTGAGAGTCGCCATCACCCGCTGCCTTCACACTGTCTACGCCGTCAGCGGCCACCCTTTCTCCGTTGACCGCGAATGCCTCCACCGAGGATCCCCTCCTTCCGCCATCGCTATTCAGTCACCGCACCGACCATCACCTACAAGAGCCTTGCCTACCTCTGCTTGGAGCGGAGAGAGCTCCATCGCCCAGTCTGCGCCATCTCAACAGCGCGCCCGCGCGAAGCACAACACCGCCTAACCGCACCAACGACATTGCCTAAGGATCGGTGGGGCCCCTTGTGGTTGAAGAAGAACGAAGGGGCGGCCCATGCCCCCTTTTGGTTTTTAAAGAACGAAGCCAGAAGAGAACCCTAGGAGATTTTTTAAAATAAAAAATTTAGGTAAATTGCAAATAACCTCCTAAACGTTTCAGAAACTATAAAAGAGCCCTTGCTAGTTTAACTTGGGTGAAATTACATCTACACCCCTGACGATTTGAGAAATCGCAAAACAATCCTAGCTTCAGACCAGTCACGCCGTGCAGGTTTCTTAGGTAAATTGCGAGGACCTCCCCCTGTTTATTTCTTATTATATATTTATGCAAGAACATTAACTATTTACATTTCAGTCCTATTATTCAGACCATTAGTTTGCAGGTTCTTTTCATTCAAATAAATATTTTTATTGCTTAATAAATACCCCAAAAATCACATCATACTCATGATGTGTGTATCTTTCTAGCACATTTTTTCATTGCATTTATCATCATCTGTTATTATTAAAAAAATCAAAAACAATGTCATTTTCTCTTTCTGAAATTCAAAATTCATAAGCATTTGAATACTGCTCTAAAAATCCAAATAAATAAATTAGTTTCATTTTATTGTCTTTTAATTCCTATGAATTTTCCGTGCATTAATTCTTTTTAAACCCCAAAAAATGGAAAAATATCAAAATCTTAGAAAATTCACAGAAAATTCAACAAAAATCGAAAATCATGATTTCACTTCCTGTTTGTAGATAGTTGTGTATATTACAACAACAATAACAACGAAAGCCTTTTCCCACAATTAAGTAGGGTCGGCTACATGGATTCTTCGCCTCCATTCATATCTATCTTGGGCCAATCCCGGGCTTACATCCACAAAACTAAGATCCCTTCGTATGGTCTCTTTCCAACACTTCTTGGGTCGTCCTCGCCCTCTCTTAGCCAGCTCAACCTCCAAACACTCACATCTCCTAACTGGTGCATCAGCTGATCTTCTTTGCAAATGTCCATACCATCTTAAGCGATTTTCTCGCATCTTATCTTCGATCGAAGCTACGCCAACTTTCTTTCTGATTGCATCATTCCGAATCCGATCTTTACATGTGTGTCCACTCATCCACCTTAGCATTTTCATTTCTGCTACATTCATTCTCTGCACATGTCTATGGTTCACATGCCAACATTCAGATCCATAAAGCATAGCAGGTCTCACGGCTGCTTTGTAAAACTTTCTTTTAATCTTTAAAGAAATTTTCTTATCACAAAGAACAGCAGAGGCTCCTCTCCACTTTAGCCAGCCTTCATTTATTCTATTAGTAACATCTCCATCAATTTCCCCATCATGTTACAGAATAGATCCCAGATATCTAAAGGAATCTCTCTTCTGAATGTTATCGTCACTAATCTTCACCTCGATTCCTTTGCCATTGCTTCCATCAAAGGTGCACTCCATATATTTCGTCCTAGCCCTACTTATACGAAATCCTTTAGTCTCCAACTCAACCTCAAGCTTCTCATTTACTCCGTCTCTAGTCTCGTCAATTAACACAATATCATCAGCAAATAACATACACCAAGGTAACTCATCCTGAATGTGACTGGTCAAATCATCCATAATCAACGTAAAAAGAAATGGACTCAAAGCAGAACCTTGATGTAAACCAATGTTGATGTCAAAATATCCAGTCTTCCCAGACGGGGTCCTTACACAAGATAAAGCCCTATCATACATGTCCTTTATGAGGTTAATGTATAGGACATGTATTTGTCTCTTCTCCAACACTCTCCACAATATCTCTCGTGGGACAGAATCATAAGCCTTCTCCAAATCAATAAAGATCATGTGGAGGTTCTTCCTTTTAGCTCTATAAATCTCCATTGTTCTCCTCAGCAAGTGGATGGCTTCAGTCGTTGAGCGACCTGGCATGAATCCGAATTGGTTTTCTTTTACATTAGAAATTTGCCTCAACCTTCTTTCGATCACACGTTCTCAAATTTTCATAGTATGACACATCAGCTTGATACCTCTATAATTTGAACAATTTTGAATGTCTCCTTTATTCTTATAAAGAGGCACCACGATACTCCTCCAATCTTCAGGCATTTTCTTGCTTCGCCAAATAACATTGAATAGATTCGTAAGCCAAGTCAAACCAGAATCACCTAAAACTCCCCATACTTCTACAGGGATGTCATCCGGTCCTACACCTTTTCCAGGTCTCATAACCTTCAAAGCCTCCTCTACTTCCTTTCTTTGTATACGTCTATAGCATGCACGATTCAAGTAACTTTCACTACAAGCTAGATCACCCAAAGTGACATCTCTATTTCCTTCTCCAATGAAAAGTTTATGGAAGTATTGCTCCCATCTAGTCTTTATATCCTTCTGAGTAACAAGCACATGACCTTCCTCGTCCTTAATGCATCTCACTTGAGAAAGGTCTTTGGTTTTTCTTTCTCTTGCTTTGGCCAACCTGAATATATCCTATTGTCCCTCCTTAGAGTCGAGATTTTTATACAAAACTTCATAAGCTTTTGACTTAGCTTTGCTTACAGTCTTCTTTGCTTCTTTCTTCGCTATTTTGTAGTTTGTGACAATTTCCTCTGTTCTATCCTTAGACATAGCTTTAAAGCAAGCTCTTTTTATTATAGTATAAAAATAGTATCCAGAACTTTTTGCCATTTAAAATATTTTTAAGTTGTAAATTACTCCAGGTTGTGCACTATTTATCATTTTTGCCACTATTTGATTTTTAGAAAAATATAAAAACATCTGAAAATTATACAAATTTTTTGAAAACATTTCAAATCCCTTAAAACCCAAAAATATTTTCTCTATAATTTTCTGGATATTTCTGACTATTTTGAAAAATATAAAAAGAGTGTGGTGTGTGTAATTATTCACTTGTGCATATTGCTCCTTGTTTTTGAAAATTTAAAAAATTACAAAATTAAAATCTTTAAAAATTTGAAAATCAGAAAATAAAAAATAAAAAAAATCTGAAAAAACCAAGGATAGTTTGCATTTGAGATTCATTTTTTCTTTTATTTGATTTTTTTCGATTATTTGAATAACCCTCAGGAATTGTAGCCTCCCTGAGTTTGATCTTGTCTGCTATACATGTAAAAAAGGAATAAAAATTTCTCTCTTTTCATTATTCTCTTGTAATTATTTCAGTTTGTGAAAAAAATAAATTTTTTTATTTGAGCTGGAAATTTTTGGGATCACAACGAAAAATTTATATCATTAATAACCAATCCTCGAAGATCTCGTGTCAAGAAAGAGCCGGCTATGTGGCTTCACCAAAGTGAGCCACATGGCCCTATTAGAAGAACAGAGAATAGAATATAACATTAAAATCAAAATAAAATGATAAATGAAGTCAAATGAAAAAAGTTTTCAACATGAAAGTTGTATATTTATTAAGGTCTACAACATTCATGTAGATACCGAAATCAAAATACATCATATATATTAATATTTTTATAAGAATTTCTATCTATATAAAAACACTTCTTTTAATTGTTTTGTTATTTTGGTATAACAAATAATACACAACATATAATATATAATATTACACTAATCTTTGTTGGGTTTTGAATAATATGAAAAAACAGAAAACAAATAGAACATTAAACACATATATAATGATTGGATACTTCAATTGTTTACAATAATTATCCTTAATAATTTACAAGCGTTAAAGTTAATTCAAATTATTTATTAAGTTAATTAATTAGTATAAGATAGCCGACTAATTAATAGAAATAAAGGTGATGAATATGAGATTCATCAAGGGTCGATGAAGCGAAAGCGGTGGCTACACACACCCGTTGGAGGCTGCGCAGGAGATCAGAGATGTTCCAGAACCTCCTATTAACGAAATATCTAGGGACCTGCAGGAATTAGTCCTGTAAGATGGGTGACAGTGAGTTTTAGAAAAGTCTAAACAATACAAGGAAAATATTTAAAACGTTACGGAAATTATAGCCAAAATAATAAACATCAATTGATCATTAAAATATGAGACGGATCAACCTTTTTTTCAGCAAGCAGAGCTCAGATTTAAACTGAAATGGGTTGTCCTTGAATTCTTCAGAGAATTTAAAAGCTTCATTACCTAGAATAAACTCAATCATGACCCGTGACTACAATTATGCTCTAAATCTCTTCCAGTACGTCCACTGGCTAGCAGATCTTTTCTACACTAAATATTCGAGCCATAAGTTCTCTAAAATTATTTTGTTGACAAAGTTGAAGGGGAGCCATTCACAGACACACTGTTCTATCAACCAACCACATGCATATTTTACTAGGGACTTGAGCCTTAGAGTGTAATGTCCGCACTTCAAATTGGGTATGCAAGAAGCATTTTGTCATCTAGATGACAATCAAATACAAGAATTTATGACAAAACTGATGTAGATATTGTGTATGAATACAATAACATGTATATCAAAGCCAGAACTTTTGCGCAGCATCCCAACTTAGCTGGATGTGATAAAACTGTCTGAGGCCTGCCTTCCGAAATCTGTGCTTTTAACTAAACAACTCAATCAAGAAGCAAAGAACGGATATGTTCCAAAACCTCCTATCAACGAAATATCTAGGGACCTGTATGGATTAGTCCTATAAGATGGGTGACTGTGAGTTTCAGAAGAGTCTAAACAATACAAGGAAAATATATAAAAAGTTACAGAAATTACAGCAAAAATAATAAACATCAACTGATCATTAAAAGATGAGACGGATCAACCTTTTTTTTCACAACAAGCAGAGCTCAGACTTAAACTGAAATGGGTTATCCTTGAATTCTTCAAAGAATTTAAAAGCTTCATTACCTTAAACTCAATAATGACCCGTGACTAACAATTCTGCCAAGCAGTTCATTCTTGCTTGGAGCATGCTATCGTCAACCTTCTAGCTGCCACCATAAAGGTTATACTTTATGGATAAAGTCCTCAGGAACTATAATTATACGGCCTCCATATAACATGTATCGTCAGTATATCATCACACAATTCCTTTGACTTCATCATTCATTTTAAATCACAAAATCATGAAAATCTGATCAAGTTTCAAGACATAAATCAAGTCATAACAGCTGGTAAGCTAAACGAAGGCATCTTTCTAATCTTCAACTCCTTCATCAGGCCTCTCACTCTCTCCACCTCCTCCCACATTCCAGAATTGGCATAGATGTTCGAGAGCACCACATATACCCCATCATTCCATGGTTCCAATTCGCTCAACCTACTAGCAGCCCACTTACCAACTTCCACATTCCCATGCTTCTCGCAGGCACCGAGAAGGGTACCAAATATTACAGGACTCGGCATCATTGGCATCCTCTCCACCATATGTCTCGCATCCTCGAGCCTCCCTACACGACCTAAGACATCCACCATGCACCCATAGTGTGCCGAAGTAGGCTCAATATCAAACTCCTCAGACATCATCTCAAAGAAAGACAGGGCCTCGTCAACCAAACCACCATGTGCACAAGCGCTTAGCACACTCACAAAAGTGACATAATTCGGGCGAACACCATCACGTCTCATCTCCTGGAAGCAGCGGAATGCGGCATCGACATGCCCGTGCATAGAAAATGACATGACCATTGTCGTCCAGGTCGACACGTCCCGGTTCAGCATCCTACTAAACACCCGGTATGCAAGATCAGTCCTCCCACACTTTCCATACATGTCCACCAGCGAATTCCACATCAAAACATTATCCGCCCCACGATCCACTGCCTGAATTGCACACTTATGCAACTGTGCTCCCAGATGTAAATTCCCTAGGCTCCCACAAGCTGACAATACGCTCACCATTGTCACGTCATCCGGCCTCCCCCCGCCCCGGCGGAGATCCACGAATAACCCCACCACCTCCTCTGACCGACCTGCCTGTGCCAACCCACTCATGATCGCATTCCACGAGCCCAGCTTCCTATCCGGAATTTCGTCGAACAGCTTGCGCACGCTATTAAATTCCCAGTTTTTGGAATACACCGTGAGGAGGCTGCTCTCACAGAATTTGTCCGATTCAAGTCCAAGCTTGAGAGCGACAGTGTGGAGCTGCCCAGCGAGGATAGGGGCGTAGAGGTGGGAAGCGGCCTTTAGGATGATTGGGAGGGTGTAGTGGTCCGGGAGACGGCCGCAGCGGCACATGAGGGTGAAGAGGTGGAGGGATTTGAGGGAGGAGCTGCGGCGGAGGTAAGCACGCATGAGGCAGTTCCAGTGGAAGGCGGGGGAGTTGGGGAGGGCGTCGGTGCGGAGGAAGCGGGCGTGGATTTGGGGGAGTTCCGAATCGGCATATCCGTCGGATTCGAGACGGGCGGTGAGGATGGGGAGGGAGGGTGCGTGGGAGGAGTGCCTTTGACATTTGAGAAGGGAAGGCAAGGGGAAGAGGGACGGGAGGAGAGTTGAGCGTGGACTGTAAAGGAGGAAAAGGGCGCCCATCACTGATAAAGCCGAGAGGGTTAGTATATATTGTATACTACATGCGTACGATGGGAGGAGCAACTTGGATTCTACGGTCTTATTTTTCTTATTTTTTTATTTTTTAAAAATAAATCAGCGGATTTTCAGCATTATATCATTGTATTATGCTATTCAATTTTTGTGTGAAATAGAGACTCTTACGACCTCCATTCGAATAGTTATTTTTAACGGTCGCAGAATTGTTGAAATCTACCCCGTCTGAATGGATGTCGTATGAGTCTCTGTTTCGCACGAAACTTGAATGACATAATGACTACACTCTCGATCAAGTCTCAGCTTGGAGTGAGATCTTTGCTTGGAGTTGGGAGAGTGGACAAGTAATTCGCACGGTGGTCCACATGACAAGATTTAATGTGAGCATCGAGACCATCTAATCACAATGGGATTATCATGTTCTATGATATTGTCTATTTTGTTTCTATTATGAGATTTGTGTGATTTCATGCTACTATGTGTTTTTCCATGATTTACGTTGTCGATCATTGTCTATTTTGTGATTTAGATTACGCAAACTGTGTGATTGCCTTTTTCCATCATATCTCGAAATTGTTTGTTAATAAAACATTTTACTTCTTTTTGCATAAAGATTTAGTCTAAAGGAAGCATCAATATAATGTTTATTTTTGTGACATTCTGATAATTACATCCTGTTTTTAAAAACATTATTGGATCAACCACCTTCGATCTAATTCTTGTGGATACTTCGATTTTCCTTAGTTAATCATCCATAAATTTTTTAATGTAAAGTTCATTGTTATGTTTGTTAACAATCTAAGCTAATTCTCTAACTTTTTTCATTGCATTTAATCATTTTAAATTATTTCCTAACTTAGTTGCTTGAGTAATAAAATCTTATTATCATAAATCTAGATTTTATTATTATCCGCTTATCACGTTTAGTTGCTTGATTATAATCTTATATCATTTTTATTACAACATCCTTAGTTATTTGTCTTCAGGGCCATCAAGTTGACTGCGTTTGAACATGCTAAATAGAACACCTTTATGACGTGAATTATGTGAAGGATATTGAGAATCCTCAAACGCATCACGGAAGCGTGTTGATCGCATCGTATGCGATCGGGGCGACTAGTCGCACTAGTCGCTAGATGCAGCGGAATTTAAAATTTTAAATCAAGTGATGAAACCACATGATCATGAGAACATTTCTCAGATCGTTTCATCAAACCACAAAGTATAAGGAATACCTCTTGGAGCGTGGTTGTAATCGTGAGATTCCAAACAAGAGATCCTCCTATCTTAAGTCTGATCCATGAAGAATGCACTTGCGGGCACGATGATGAGACACGTTCCTCCCGCAATCCTCGATGAAGATCCAAGCAATGAATCCCCTGATTTCGTCAAACAAAATCCGTCGTCTTCCTTTAGCGCAAGCAGCCCCAAAGAAGAAGGAGATCCTCAAGTCATCGAAGGCGAAGGCGAGAGACTCTCCTTCTCAACACAAAGTGGACGACCACCTCTTGGAGAAGAGAAAGAGAGAGGGCGAGAATGAGAGAGAGAGTAGTAGGCTTCTACAACTCTTAATCATCTACCTTGAAAGGCTAGGTTAGCCCTCCTTTTATATTAGTTTAGGATCCAATGGATCTCAATCCATGGGACATATAGATCCAACAGCCACGGTGATCCTATGTATTAATCAATGGTCATGATTGTTGTTGGCTAAAAACCAACAACGTTAATTTATATTTAAATTAAATATATGTTGCAATATTATCAACACAATTTAATTTAACATAAATTAATTATCAAGAGATAATAGGATAAAGATAATGGGGAGATAAATAAATCACCCCAAAAATAGGTGGCGCCACCTATGGTGCACGCCAACTTTTTTTGTGGTGTTTTTATCTCCTCTTTATCCTATCCATTATCTCTTAATTAATTTTGTCATAACTATTATCACAAAATTATCCACCAAATTAATTCCAAATTAATTTGTGAATATTTCAATCATGCCATTGAAAAAATATGTGAATCATATTCACAACTCAAACTAATTTGTAAATTACATTTCCAATTATTTAATTAATTTATATGAATCCAATCCACATTGATAATTAACAAATGCCATTTACAAACTTCTCTCTCTTCAATATATGTATATTATAAATCATATTTTTAATACACAAATATCATGGACAGTATTATCCACATTCTCTAATCCTTGATAATTAAATCCCATTAATTATCTTGGATAATTATTCTCACAATATGAATCTCATTCATATTATGCTTGATAATTAAATCTCATTTAATCATCAAGTCCTTCTTGCTTGGATATGTAGTTCATCAAATGAATTATTCTTGAACCCCTTCAAGAATAATGTGCTTTCTCCGCAGATACTTGGAGATAAGGACAATGCGGTTGTATTATTTCACATATAGTGACTTGGATATTGAGATCTCATCTCAAATCCAGATCTTACGAACCTCCCACAGATGCTTGATTAAATCAAGACCGCAAATCTAATCTTCTCATTGCATCTGAATCTCATTCAGACCAATGTCCAACATTTGGACCAAGATCAGATTGCTTCTCTACTGAGAGGAGTCACTAAAATCCAGACTTGTTTCATCGCTCCCTCGGAATGGAAGCGTCATGGTTATACAATCATTTATGATCACATCACCCTTAGGTATTCCCAATACCTGTACATCCTGCATACTAGAAGATCCAAGGTCAACCCGAAGATCAAGATCAATTTTACCTTGTCTTCCTCAGGGTTTGATCACTAACTTTCTCCATCTTGGTCATTGGGAGTTGGTATCGATCATATTCTTTCCCAAAGCATATATCATACCTACAAATTCATGTCATGTTTCCAAAGCACGACTACCATGCATGAAATTTGATTGGTCCCGATTCCTCATGAGTGAGCTTATGTCTTCGGGTTCATAAGTGAACCTGTATAATCCCTTTGAGAGATCGTATTGCTCATATTCCCTTATATGCACACCAGCTCACCAGTGTATAGACCTTGGTTAGGCTATCAACCTATCGGTCTGCCAAATGTACATACTCAGACATATAGCAATACATCTGTCTCCGGTTATAGGATGAGTGCCTATGTTGTGACAGCATTCAACATAAGACTTAGGTTATCTCGATCTCGTTAAGTCAACCCATTGACCTAACTAATCTGACACCTCCGAATCACTATTCCCATGCAGAGGACCTGCATCAAGAGGTCGGTCAGATATCAACCTATGTGATAAAGGATTGCCATCTCCTACTTAGGCTAGAGATCATCTCTTAATAATCATTTGACGGTAATTGATGAGTCCTCTATCTAACTCTTTAGATATTCATCCAAACACCAGCCTCTACGATTCATTTAATGAATCAACAGCTATATGATCATCAAGATGGCCATGGTACATATTTGTACAGAGGGACCTTATAATGCATTCATTCATTTAATTTTAGAAAGGGAGTGAAACATCAATAACTTTTATTGATAAACATATATATTACAATAACACTCATTGTAAGAATGGTTCGCCCAAGGCTCACATGTCTAACAATCTCCCACTAGCCCTCAGAACCATTCAGGTACAATCCGTAAACCCATACTCATTACATGTTGGTCAAAAACCTTCTGTCTCAGAGGTTTGGTAAGAGGATCAGCAATGTTGTCAGTAGGGGCCACCTTGGTGATGATGATATCACCACGCTTTTGAATCTCCCGAATGATGTGATATTTCCTTTCCATGTGCTTGCTCTTTTGATGGCATCTGGGTTCCTTTGCCTGGGCAATGGCTCCCGTGTTATCACAGAGTAACAGGATGGGAGTATCAGAGGAAACTACGCCAAGCTCCAAGATGAACTTGCGCAACCACACTGCCTTTTTTGTAGCATCCGATGCAGCAATGTATTCGACTTCTGTTGTTGAATCCGCCGTAGTGTCTTGCTTCCTGCTTCTCCAGCTCACAGCACCATCGTTCAACAGGAATAAAAACCCTGATGTCGACTTTCGATCATCAATATCTGACTGGAAGTCTGAATCTGTATATCCCAAGACTTGGAGATCACCATCCCCATAGACCAAGATGTAATCTTGCATCCGTCTTAGATATTTGGATATGTTCTTTACTGCATTCCGATATTTCTCTCCATAGCAGGATTGGTAACGACTTACCACTCCCACTTCATGGCAGATGTCTGGCCTAGTACACATCATGACATACATCAAGCTTCCTACAGCTGATGCGTAAGGGCATCCAGCCATGACTTTCCTTTCATCAACACTTTGAGGAGCCATCCCTTTAGACAGATGGATACCATATCCTAAGGGGAGGAATCCTTTCTTGGAACTATCAATATGGAATCGTTCAAGAATCTTCTTGATGTATCCATGTTGTGATAATCCCAATATTCTCTTTTCTCGGTTTCTGAACAACTTCAGGCCTAAGATGTAAGAGGCTTCTCCAAGATCTTTCATCTCGAGGGTATGGGATAGAGAAATCTTCACACTGGTCATCATTCTTGTATCATTCCCAATGATAAGGATATCATCTACGTAAAGCACGATGAACACGATGGCGCTCCCACTAAGCTTCTTGTATACACAAGGTTCATCAGGATTCTGCACAAAATCATAACTCTTTATGGTTTCGTCAAATATGATGTTCCAACTACGAGAAGCTTGTTTCAGCCCATAGATGGATTTCTTTAGCTTGCATACTTTTCCATCCTCAACTATGAAGCCCTGGGGCTGCTCCATATAGATATCCTCCTCGAGGTATCCATTGAGGAAAGCCGTCTTGATGTCCATCTGTCAGATGTCGTAGTCAAGAGATGCAGCTATAGCAAGTAGTGTCGTGATGGACTTAAGCATGTCCATAGGAGAGAACGTCTCATCGTAGTCGATGCCTTCTCTCTATGTGTAGCCCTTGGCTACGAGTCGTGCCTTGAAAGTCTCTACTTTCCCATAAGGTCTCCTCTTTCTCTTGAAGATCCATTTACACCCAATGGGTTTTACCAATTTAGGTGGATCCTCTAGGGTCCATACACTATTCTTATGCATGGAGTCAATCTCCGACTTCATTTCTAGCATCCATCTATCCATGTCATGATCTGCGAGTGCTTCATCAAATGAAGAAGGATCATTGTCAGTTTCACCTGACACATGGAATCCATACCTTTCAGGTGGTGCAACCACCCTCGAACTCCTTCGAAGAGGTATGGGTGTTTCATCTTTATTTATCTCTTCAGTTTTTGGTTCAGGAATCTCAGAATCCTCAGGGGATTCAATGAGTTCCTCTACTTCATTTCTATCTTGACCTTTAGGGAAATCATCCTCTAGAAATTTCACATCCCTAGAGACAAAAACCTTTTGGGTCTCAGGGTCATAAAGCTGGTATCCAATACCATCTTTAGCGTACCCAATGAAGTAGCACTCATGAGTGCGAGATTCTAGCTTACTTGCGTCCACGTTCTTCGCATGGACCAAGCATCCCCAAACCCTCAAGTGATTAACATTAGGTTTGGTTCCATACCAGAGCTTGTGAGGAGTCTTGAGTGCATACTTGCTAGGAATCTTGTTCATGACATATACATATCCCCAAAAACTAAGAGGTAAACGTGCTTTGATCATCATTGAACGGACCATGTCCATGACGGTCCTATTGCATCTTTCAGCAACACCATTAAGTTGGGGAGTTCCATGGAGAGTGAGATTCGAGATAATTCCATTCTCTTTAAGATATTCTTTGAATTCATCTGAGAGGTACTCACCACCTCGGTCAGATCGAATCCGTTTGATCTTCCTATCGGTTTTGTTCTCAACCAAAGCCTTAAACTCTTTGAACTTTTCAAAGGTTTCAGATTTATGATGTAGTAGGAAGATAAACCCGTATCGTGAATGGACATCAATAAACGTCAAATAATATCGATATCCATTTCTAGTCGCGGTACTAAAGGGATCGCATACATCAGTATGTATTAGGTCAAGAATACCTTCGCATCTAGTAACCTTGTTACGGAAAGGCATCCTCGTCATTTCACCTCGAATGCAATGTTCACAGGTAGGTAAAGATTGAACCTATAGAAAATCTAAAGGTCCATTATTTATCAATCTATTGATCCTATCAACAGATAAATGACTAAGCCTTTGATGCCAAATCATATTCGAATGATTTCCATTCTCCTTGTATCTTTTAGGGTTTTTATTATCAGTGGTAGTGATATTTATGACACATTCATCAATGCACAGTTCATAGAGTCCACCAGAAGTCAGAACACCTTCCGCAATAAATTTATCATATTGATTAATGACTAACTTATTACAGAACAGGAAGGAGTATCCATGTCTAACAAGCTTAGATACAAATATCAAATTCCTCCTAACTTCAGGTACATAAAGACACTCTTTAAGTACTAGGACTCGACCACTAGATAACAATAGTCTGCACGTCCTGATGGCGACTGCTGCAACACTTGCATCAGATCCCATCTGGATGACTATCTCCCCTTGCTCCAGGTTCCTAGTTTCCTGAAAGAAATGCAACGAATTGCATACATGAACAGAAGCACCAGAATCTATAACCCAACTTCCTTCTCGTCCAACGAGAAAGCTAGTTTCAATGATGAAAGTAGAGTTCATACCTGCTGGGCTTTACCTTTGTCAGCAGGCTTTAGGTAATCTGGGCAGTTACGCTGCCAGTGCCCCGACTTCTTGCAGTAGTGACAAACATCGGACTTTTTCGATGTCATTAGTATAAAAGCACTAGAATATGAACCAACTCCTTGATTCTTCTTCCTTCTCTTGTGGGTCGGGCCCTTTCGAGAACCTTGCTTCCGCCCGTGCTTTCTTCTCACATGTGCAACCATTGCACTAGCAGAGGGGTCGTCCTTCCACATCACGTCTTCTGCATACTTCAATGCAGCTAACAGCCCAGCATTAGTGAAATCACCTTTGCTCATGTGATAAGACACGACAAAGTTGTTAAAAGACTTAGGGAGCGATAGGAGAATAAAATCATCCTGCATGTCAAAATCTATGTAGGCTCCCAGTCTTTCCAATTTAGAGAGGTATCCAAACACTTTGAGTACGTGTTCTCTGACAGAGGTCCCTTCCTGCATCTTGCAGCGAATAAGCTCTTTCATCACATTGTAACGCTATGTGCAGTTTATGTCACCGAACATTTCCTTCAGATTCAACATAATCTCTTGGCAATGGTTCATTTCCACATGTTGCTTCTGAAGCACATTGGACAATGACCCAAGGATGTAACACCTTGCCAGATTATGGTCTTCATCATATTTCTCATTATATGATTTATCTTCTGCAGTCTTAGGGTTTGCTATCTTGTGCTTGGTCAGCACATAAGAGACGTGCTCCGCAGATAGGGTTTGCACATAAGAGATGCGCTCATTATATGATTTATCTTCTGCAGTTTTAGGGTTTGCTATCTTGTCCATGGTCAGCACATAAGAGATGCGCTCCGCAGATAGGACAAGATCCAAATTTCGGATTCGATCCGAATAATTTGGTCCGATCAACTGATTGACCTCCAGGAGCTTGGTAAGTGGGTTCATGGACTTCATTTTCTGAAATTAAGAATGCATTATATTAGAATATATAGATAAATATATATTCATTTTAAGATATTTGATTAAAGCATTTTAAATCAAAATTGGAAAAGGTGCGTATAGACTTGTACTTCCTCCACATCTTTCGGTAATATATGATGTTTTTCTTGTATCAAATCTGAGAAAGTACATTAGGGATCCAGAGCATAAGATAAGTTATGATGATTTACATGTTGAGACAGACCTGACATACCAAGAAATACCTGTATAAATACTAAGTAGAGATATCATGAAGTAGAGATATCATGAAGTTAAGGAATAAAGAGGTCCCTCTAGTTGAAGTATTGTGGCGGAACCAAGAGTTTGAAGAAGCCACATGGGAACCTGAGACGGAAATGAGAGAGAAATATTCATACTTGTTTGAGTGATAACACTATGTGTTGTATATCTTCTTTATAAATGAAATGGTGTTCATTCTCTTTAAGGTCGTTATGATTTCAATCCTCTTTAAGGTTGTTATGCCTGCATTTCTTGTCTCGTGGACGAGACTTTCTTTAAGGTTGTTATAATTGTAAAGACTTGAACTTGGTCTCTCTTGGATCCTATATCATAAGATCTGTCCCGTAAAGAGGAAACCAACGGAAATTATTTCATATAAATTAGACTTCATTTGGAATTGTTATGATTTTCGGAAAAAAGAGAAGTAAAGAGGTTTAACACGTCATTAACCCATAATGACAGTCATTAAGACTAATTAAACCTGAATAAAGAAACTAATGACAGATTGAAAACCACTAATGACCATTAGTGAACACTAATCAATAGTTAGCAAAAGATAAACATAAGCTGCGAAAGTAATCGTAATTAGTGAAAGTTAATCACGATTAGCGTTAATTAAACATCATTAGCGAATCTAGAATCCTCTGGAATGTTTTAACTTAAGCCCTAAGTTTCGGATAAGTTTTGACCTAAACCATGGGCCACTAACTGTGGTTAAGGGCTAAGCAATGGTTTACTAACCATGGTTAGAGATTTCCTAGAGCCTATAAATACCCGCTACCCATTCATTCTCTACGATTTCCACTACCACCACCACCCCAAGGGCTAGGGTTGAGAGGTCGAGAGGAGGAGTGGGGGGCAAGGAAAGAGCGCTAGCGAAGTGTTGTTGGGAGAACAAGGAGAAGAAAGGTATGATCCTCTTTTAGTTTCTTTGTAAGCTAGGATTTCAATTCATTCTCTTCTCTTTCAAGCTTTGTTCTTGATTCATCTTTCTTTCCCATTCGTTTTCTGTTGTGGTTCTAGGAGAAATCTATGTAACACCCTACTTAGGTGCGGGTGGCTATGCACATCAGTGAACCCTGTGATTCGTCACACATTCATTCATCTAAGACGTGGTGTCTACCGATTCTCCATCGCTTATGTTTAATATTCTTTCAATTCTACTTTTATAGTTATTTTGATGGAGAAATCTGTGTAATATCCTACTTACATGCGAGCGGCTATGCACGTCAGTGAACCCTATGATTCGTCACACATTCACTCACCTAAGACGCATGGTGTCTACCGATTCTTCATCTCTTGTTATTTGAGTATATTCTTTCATTTTTGTTATTGTTTTCCTCTCGATGATTTTATAGAGAAAACTCTTTTCATTTTTCTTTTAAAATATGTCCCGATATAAGGGGAAACTTTGCCGAAATTTTTCTAGAAATACGTCCCGATATAAGGGGAATCTCTGCAGATTTTTTTATAGAAATATGTCTTGATATAGAGGGAAACTCTACCAAACGTTTCCTAAAAATATCACCCTATATAAGGGGAAGTTTTGTCGAAGTTTTAAGAGAAAAATATGTTCTTCATGTTCTTTGTCTTCTTCGTTCGTTCTTTGTGTTCTTGGCACGTTCTTAGTATTTTTAATACAAAAATGAAATTCGATCATTTCAGGAGCTATAACTCTTTCTTTCTGAAAAAGAATCATGATAAAGAACTATATACCTGCGAGAGAGTTCGATTAGGTAACGAAATCCTTCCTTTTACTGTTGGGTTTTCATATGAGATCGTTGAAATTTTTATTTTATATTCTTTGCTATGAAGAACCCTAATTTTGGTTATTTTTGAGAAAGTATGAAAAGTTGCTTTGTGATTCCCACTAAAATAAGGTTTAAGCATCGAATTGATGTAGTGGCTTGGAAAGTTAGGGTTCGAGAGTTAAAATAAGCATAAATACGAGTATATATGAATATGAATAATATTTATGTGAGTCTATTCTTAATGATTATGCAAATCGAAGACTTAACGAAAGAATTACATCATGGGAATTGATGTGTTTTGAGTTGGATCCTGAAAAGTATCATGTGTCACATTAAGGAAGACTGGGAGTAGAACTACAGATCGGGCATGCAACCTGTAGGTTTGTTAGAAGGAACCCGTATTGGTGTTTCCCTACCTAGGTGATACACGGTTGCCATGTTATGATAAGTGCACACAAAATGAATGATTTGTAATGCGTGGTACGTGGAGCCAATATCTTCGTGTTGAACGACGGAAGATGTGGTCATGCCATGTGGAGGCACGGGTGGTTCAATAGTGGTTGGGTTACGATAACATGTATTTAAAGCCGCTTGGATATATGATTAAATATTAGCCTCATTCTTAAGCAACTGAGTCCTCGAGGACAGTGTGCTCCTCTGTTTTCCATGCTCAAGGTTTAAGACCCTGATTAATAAAAGAAAAGGAAATTATCATGGTAGCATTGGAGGAGTGGTTGAGGCGACGTGCGGCAGCATAACCTCATCAGATCAACGCAATCTCCAATCCCGAAGTGTCCACAACTTCGGAGTCTAAGAATGGTAGGGTTGGACTGATCCCTAACATGGAATAGAAAAAAATATGACTTAAGTTAATGAGAAGGAATGAAACTTTTTGTGATAACAACTTTTTGAAAAATTACACAATTTGTTTGCTTTTCTCTTCTTCGTTAGTTAGTTTTCACTAATTGTTATCCTATGATTTATGGAAAATCCAACAGGTGTAAGTGAGTCATCGCAAGAACCTTAGTAGACATCCAACCAACCACAGTAGCTTTACTTTGTAAGGTAGTTAGTAATCTTTTTTGTATTTTTCCTTTACAACAGATGTACATGTAAATGGTTATAGTAGGAAAATGTATCATCTGAACTTTATTTTGTGAATGGAAAAGTGTTGAAATACTTTCTTCTGAATATATTTTATTTGCAGTCTATTTCTGAATGTTAGTTGTGATTGCTGAATAAATTATTGCTAAATAACCAGATCCGGTTATGGGAGGATCCGATGGCCCTATAATAGGGGTCAAGACAACTTGGTTTCAGGGTTTAGGGTCAGTCAGTATTTACAATATTTCCTTTATTTTTCTGTTCTTTTATTTATTTATTTATTTTATATTGAAATACAGATTTTTATGTAATATCTACAAGCTGCAGTCAATGTGTTAATTTGTACAATTTAGATGTGTTTACATGCATTTACCTAGTGATTTAAAGACAAAATAATTTATTAAAGGTGAATGAATGAGTATTCATCAGATACACAGATTTAGACTTCCAATCTGAAATCAGTGACCGAAAGTCAACTTTAGGGTTCATATTCCTATTGAACATTGATGTTGTGAGTTAGAGAAGCAAGAAGCAGGACATTACGACTAATTCGACAACAAAATATGAGTACATTATTATATCAGATGCTGCAAAGGAAGTGTTGTGGTCGTGCAAGTTCATCTTGGAGTTGGGCGTAGTTTCCTTAGGTACTTCCTATTCATTACTCTTTGATAACACGAGAGTTATTACTTAGGAAAAAGAACCTAGGTGGCATCTATAGAGAAAGCACATGGAGATGAAGTACCACATCATCTAGGAGATAAAAAATGTTATGACATCATAATCGCCAAGGTTATCTCCACAGAAAATGGCATTGATCTCCTTACCAAACCTTTGTCCCAAAAGGTTTTCGACTAGCATGTAATAAGTATGGGTTTAAAGATTGTAAATAATTGTTACTGCAAAAAAATTATCAATAAAAGTTATTGACTATTTCACCCCTTTTTCGAGATTATAGTATGCATCCATTTATTTGGTCTTTCTATTCAATAGGGTATGTACCTTCATCATCTTGAGATAATACAATTGTTGATCTAATTATTGGATCATAAAGGTGGGTGTTAGGTCGAATATCTAAAGTGTTAGATTGAGAACTCAACCGCACCATCAAGTGATTATCAAGAAAGGATCTCCAGTCTGAGAAGGAGATGGCAAACCTCTCTCGAAAGGCTAACATTAAACTGACCTATTAGTGCTTGTCCTCTGTATGGGAATAGAGATTTAGAAGCGTTGGAGGAGTTAATTAAAGAGCTGACTTCAAGATTGAGACATCAAAGATCTATGTTGTTTGTTGTCACGATACAAGCAAGCATCCTATAACTAGAGACAGATGTATGATCAAATCAAGGTCTATAAACTAGCATGTTGATGTGCATATGAAGGCATATGAGTGATATGATCTCTTAATGGGATCATATATGTTTATAGTTGAACTGGAAGAATTGAGTCCACTCATGAGATATTAGGATAAATTCTATCGACGGTCGCCTTGTTTTGGAAATAAAATAAGATTTGTAGGTATGATATATGCTTTTGAAAAGTATGTAATAAATACTAACTTTCAATGATCAAATGAGAAGCTTAGTAATAAAACTCTAAAGAAGATAGTTCAAATGAGATCAAAACTTCATTTTTAATCGTGGTCTTCCAATATGCAAGATGTGTGAGAATTAGGAATACTCGAGGGTGATGTAATCCTAAATTAATTTCATAATATGACACTTCCATATGCGTACTGAAATGGGTTTGGAAATTAATTACTTACTGAAATATGTTTGGATTTTAGTAACTCTGCTCACTGAACAAGTTATCCAATCTTAGTTCAAAATTTGGACATTCTTCTGAATTAGATTACGTACAATGAGAAGATAGGATAATTATCTGGTATGATCAACCAACACTGAGAGGTCTTTACATATGGATTTAAAATTGATCTCACCAAATCTAGATAAATGGATAATACAATTACCTTGCCCCGATATCCAAGATTATGTGAAGAAGGCACATTATCCACGAAAGAGTTCATTGATTATTCTTAAAGAAATAAAGTCAAAAAGAGAGAATTGGGATAGCTAAGTTGGATTTAGTTCTCCAGGATAAAATTAATGTGGATAGTGGTATATAAAATTATTTTAACAATATAGATAAGATTTATATTACGGTATTACGACTTATTTATGAATATGTTTCAGAAATTATATTTGTATAAGTGAATTAGATTCACATTTGAATATAAATGTAAATATGATTTATATTTTACAATGGACCAGAGAATATGGTTTTTTTAGATGGCTTATTTGTAATTATCACAAATAATGAAAAATTATTTTTTAATAATTAAAATTCATTTTTATCAATAGGAATTGATCAATGATTAAAGAGATATGAAAAACAAAAGAGGTAATTAAATAATCGCGGACATCTAGATGGGTCCCACCATAAGCGACACCCCTCTTATTGTTGGGATTATCTCATGTTATCATTCTCTCTCTCATTTATTAGTCCTATTTCTTGTTGATAATTTTTTGGATAATTAGAAATGATAATTAGTTGTCAATCCAAAAGATGGGGAGCTCTCCCTATCCTAAAAGTTAATGAGAGCTCCTTTAATCCTGAAGTTGATCCTACAATGAGGATTGCAATCCTAATGGTCCATTTTTATATAAAAAAGAGAGGTAGAGCTTGCTCTCCTGAGCACAACAATTAAGTTTCTCTACTCTCACTCCATTGACGTCTCCCTCAGATTATGGTCGTCCCCTGTCCCAAGGATGACGAGGAAGGAAGTTGGATCATTTCTCTAGAGTCTAGGAGCACGCGATTCATCCCTACACCTATAAGTGATGTCTTAGTTGGATCAGACTTTAGACATGATGTCTCTTGCTTTAAACTAAAGGATCACAAACATGCTTTAAGAGATAATTCTATACTCATGTGAACTTTATGAAAGCAATAGGGTAAGGTTCTCAATTCATGTGGTTTCATCATTTATGATTATTTTTAATTCTACTGTTATCTAAATTCATATAATGAATCTAGTTTTTCGATGTGATATGATTCAATCTACATGCTTCCATCATGTGTGGGGCCTATATACAAGCGTTTTATGCAACATGCCCCCCCATCATCGATCCTCGCATCAAGCTCTTTGCAATGAAACCTTTGGATCTTCAATCAGACGTTGAAAAACGATGTCAGTAGCAATGCTCCTATAGAACTTAGATGGGTTGTAAGAAAAGTGGTTCAACCCACTTGGTTTTATATAGGCTCGGATCATGGGTTTGGTTGAAACCCAAAAGTTGTAAATTGATTTTGTAATATGTGTAAATTTCTCATACGGTGTCCGATTTCGATGTTTTTTGGCTCTTTGAAAAGATCTTAATGAGTACAACAAGATAGATTGTTTGCCTGATTTGGATATTAGATAAGGTTGAAAAATAAAATTTAGTAAAATCTGATAGTTAGGGGTCTTACACAGTGGTCGTATTTCCAAGCCTTGGCCAATAGCTCTAACATTGAACAATTTTCTAGCTTTCAATTCACCTCAGAGTTGAATTTTTTTGCAAGCTTGAGGCAGGACCCATGCTCCATCCTAACTACTTCTTGGCCATCCAACCATTCACAATATATAGCCTTCCACACCATTTAGGTGCCACATGATTAATGCGGGTTTCTCTAGTTTTAACTTCTAGCCAAATGCTTACTACCGTCAAGTTGCTCATATTGCCAAGTCACTAGGTTTGGGTTACGTGGCTATGTAAGATCATTATCACTTACATCTTTTTTTTGAGATTTAGTTCATGCAATGGTTAGGTCCTTAGTCATGACAATTATTTTATTAATAAGTTACAAAACACTGTTAGATTCTTTTATATTGGACCTATTGCATTTGTATGTTGTATGTAACCTCTATTTTGGAGTCATGAGTTTCTTTTATAGCATTTTATAAGTCATACGTGTTTCCATGGTTTTCAAAAACTTTAACAAAATTATCTGTTCATGTGAATCAACGTGAATATATGAGCTTTCTTGTCATTCTTATGGCAATGCTCATAAGTATTCCCACAATTCTTTTTTTCTTTATCTATGCTTTTTTCAAATAACTTATCAGCAAGGCCATCAATGATACCATCTAGATTGTCAGGTATAATTCCATATCTTATTTTCCGCCTCTAAAATCATAATGTCAGACATGTGAGCCCTGGGCGAACCATTCTTACAATAAGTGTTATTGTAATATATATATATATATGTTTATCAGTAAAAGTTATTGATTTTTCACTCCCTTTCTGAAATTAAATGAATGAATGCACTATAAGGTCTCTCTGTACAATTAGGGTTATGTACCATGGCCATCTTGATGATCATATAGCTGTTGATTCATTAAATGAATCATAGAGGATGGTGTTTGGATGAATATCTAAAGAGTTAGATAGAGGTCTCATCAAGTACCGTCAAATGATTATTAAGAGATGCTCTCCATCCTGAGTAGGAAATGGCAATCCTTTCTCACATAGGTTGATATCTGAAGATGGATAATTCCAAAAATGCTTTCTTCAGTTAAGACATGGTGTTTACTTATTTAAAGGAATGACTCCTCAAACTATTTTATGAAAATAAAGCCATGGCCGGATTCCCTTAAGTACCGACCATAGGAATCTTGATGTATGCCATGATTGTACAATATCAGACATCTGCCATGCAGTGTGAGTAGCAGGCCATAACCATTCTTGTTATGGAGAGAAAAATGGACCACAGTGAAAAGTATCTTCAAATACCTAAGAAGAACTTAAGACTATGTCTTAGTTCATGGAGATAATGATCTCCAAGTCATATGTGTACTTAGACTTCCAATCATATGTGGATGATAAGAAGTCAACTTTAAAGTTCTTATTACTTTTGAACGGTGTTGTTGTGAGTTGGAGAAGCAAGAAATATGACACCACGCTTGACTCAATAATTGAAGCAGAATACATAATCGCATTGAATGCTACCAAAGAGGTTGTGTTGCTGCACAAGTTTATTTTGGAACTTGGCATAGTTTCCTCATCAGAATCTCCCATTCTATTTGCTCTGTGACAACACATGTACCATAGCGCAAGCAAAAGATAACCTGCGACATCAACGAAGCAAACACATTGAGAGGAAATATAACATTATCCGATAAATACATAAGCATGGTTATATCACCATCACTAAGGTTGTCGTTGTCGATAAAGTTGTTGTTCTGTTTACATATCCTTTGTCACAAAATCTCTTTGGCCACGTGTAATCAATATGGGTTTAAGACTTCTAAATGAATGGCTCTAAGGGCTAGCGTAAGACTGCATGACTTGTAAGCCCTTAGCGACCCATTAATGCAATAAAAGTTATTGTGTTCACATGTCTATATGAAATGATTGTTTGTAAATGCATTTAAATTAATGTTCACTTTGTAAAATCAGGGTTCTTTATCATGTCCATATTGAATATCACACATATTCAATAAATGATCTCCAATATGAGAAAGACATGTCAATCTTTCTCCATAGACTGATTTTTAATTAACGTCTTTCTGCAGATACTCTGCATATGAATAGTGATTCGGAGGTATCAGAATAGTCAAGTCATAGAGTTGACTTGATGAGATCGAGATAAACTAATATTTGAATTGTAACTGTTACAATCAGGCATGCATCCATTGATCAGAGATAGATACACATCTATGTACCTAAATGTGTAAATTAGGCGTACCATTAGGTTGAAGACCTAACCAAGGTCCATACACTGGCTAGTTGGTGTGCATATGTGGACATATGAGAAGTATGATCTCTCAAAGGAACATACATGTTCATACTTGATGAACCGAGGGATAGAGATCATTCATGAGAAAATTTTTGACCACAGATATAATTTTGTGCATTGTCATCTTTTTTATGAAATAAGACATGAATTCGAGATATTAATATATGCTTTAGGAAAGTATATGACTAATATTGTTGCTTGATTATCGATTGAGAAATCTATTGACATGTTCTGAAGAAGATAGTCAGACTATGATTTGAACTTTAGATATATTAAAGTCTTCCAGTATGAAGGATGAAAGAGCATTGAGAATACTCTAGGTTAAGCTATCTTAATAGATCATCTACCATGGCACTTCCATTTCGAGGGAAATGATGAAATCTGATTAGTGACTCCACTTCATGGGTTAATGATATGAGAATTACTTAGATTAAGTCTCATTTCATTTAATTCCAAATTCCAAATTATAATTTCAATTCCCATCTCGATGTCCAAATGTTGGAAAGAGAAATCTTAATGGAAATGGAGGTGAACTCACTTCTTGAGGTAATTTGTTGCTTTATCTTAGATGGAAATTAATAGAGATAATTCAAGCCCTTTTTCTTGGAGGACAATGATTTAACCATTGCCTTTGATCTAACATTATAAGGTAGAGAGAGGATGTCTACTATGAAGAGTAGAACTCTTTATAGGCGCCCCCCAAGAGAAGACTTAGCCTCTCTCTCTCTCAAAGCATGCTTCATTCCAACAGAATTATTTTATCTTGAAAGTTGAGAAGAGAAGATTCTTGAGAGTTTGGAACTCTCATATACACGTCTACACTCTTCTCCTCTTCTCCAACAAGACCCTACACACCTGCAAAGTTCCTTTACTCTTCTCTACATTGGCGTGGCCCTTTGAGAGAGAATATCTTCTTCTCCGTGCTTCTCGTACGTGAAGAAGGGATTGACTTCTTTCAACAAAATTGGGAGCTTGATATCATCTATATGTCATTATGGTCAGCTTCAAGAAGAAGTCGACATCAAAGTTCATGGGAAGCTATGTTATTTATCATCACACCCACGAGAGAAGCATATGCAGACCGAACTTGATTCAGGAGGTTTATTTTCATAGAAACTCACATTTCAAGAAGCATCCCTGATCTCTTCCTAACATTCATCGTAATATGCGAAACGATTATGAAGGACCGTTTTCTTAATCACGTGGTTTCACGATGCATTTTTGTTGTCCTAAAATCTAAGTTCATGTGATGAAGTCTCATTATAATTGCAAGTGTTTGCTATTTTTCATGTTTTCGTGATGTTGAGTATTAGACTTCCTTCAAAGGGAATGGTGGTTGACTGGTCAAGTGGAGATGGAGGAGGCGTTGACCGTTTACGCGATCGGTGAAGGCGGAAGGGAGGAGATATAATATGGGACCATTAACCAACCCAGATCAAAGGGCAGGGGAGTGACATGTGGCACACGCTGGAGGAACTAAATGGTCACTAGAGAGTCGTATCTAGATCATTGGATCCTTGCAGATCCAACGAGTGGAAGTGAGGCGATGGAATTGATGTAAAACATTGGATTGAAGTTAATCTGATGGTCAAGAAAGTCCCATAAAAATAAAAATTTTAAAGGGAATAAAATTAAAAATATAATAGAAAATGACCTCAAATAAAAAATCTTTATTCACAAAAGTCGTTCTCTCGATGATACCCAACAAGTTTTGTGAAGGGACCAAATCCAAAAGACCTCATCAATACAAAGTAACATTTTTTTGTGGTATTTTATGTATAAGGAGAATGACGTATTGACTTTCACCCACTCCTTCCCATCAATAGTTAACTCTAGCCCAGTCGATGCCTCCCATGAAATGACTCCTAATGCCACATCGTGAAGATCTAGAAACATTGTGTCCACAATTAAATATATTTTTACCATTTTATTTCATTTTCTTTTGTATTTGTCTTTAATTAACAATCCTAAGAAATTGTAAAACATAAAAATAAGGTATTTTATGTACATTATATATACATCTATTTTTCAAGCATTTTTAATAATAATAATATAATAAAAAATAAATTAGATGCTTACATACAAACTATATACAATGTCAGGACACTTATTTTTCTTTGATTTTCTAATCTCTCTGGATGTTTAATTTTGCATATTTTTTAAAAAAATACAATACAAAGAAAATAAATAAAAGGGAATAAATCAAAATGAGTTAATTATACGCGTGTTAGTAAATAAACCAAAGTTAGTAAATACATACAATGTGCTATGAGTTCAAGGAGATTGTTTCAATCAGAGTTACATGAATTTATTAAAAATAAGTGATTTTTTGGGCTATTTACAAGTGAATATATTCATTTTTGAACTACTTATTTTTTACAATTTCTAATTTAATTCATTTCTTAGAATTATTTACAAGATACCAACATATCGTTAGTCTATATTCAATGCAATATGCATTTTATTAATTTATTGATTTTAAGGGTATAGATTTGGATGTTTTATTCAATGGTTCAAGATAAAATTCGTATATTAAGTTAATTAAAATTTGCGATGAATCGCAGATTCTTCACTATGCAATTGGTTTCTAGTTACTAAAGAGAAGGCCATTTTAATTGAATTTTAGTTAATTTTGAATGTAATTGCATTAAGTACCTCGGGTTGATTCTTAATAACCTGTAACATGCCAGAAAATCATGATTTTGGACTCATTTTAAAGCTCCACTTATCCTCTTTCAATCGATAAGTTGTAGACTCATCAGACTTAAATTGAAATTATAATGAATTAGGGAATGTAACCTATATTAAATGCTGTTCACTTCAGTATTAATTCGCAATGATACCTAGAAGTTGTATAGAAATATGCATTTTGTATCATTTTTAACAATGAAACTTTGACATGTTAATTATTGAAATTCATCAAAAATTTGCTTTGTAAAATCTAGTTTGTATCACATATTTGAATTTTATGGGGAATAATTTCCCTTATCTTGATCTACATGTCATACCTTTAATAAAATCTATTGATGTAGCTTACATAGGATTTGAAATCAAAAACTCAGAATCATGGACTTATATTGATGCATTTTTTATTAATCTTAAGTTGAAACTTCCAAAAAATCTAATAAAGGAGTTTCATCATATATTGCTCACCATATTTTTAATTTTGAATGATATCACACTTTCATCCTTTTAATTCAAAAAGTAGGCGATTGAACTCGTTGAGGAGAAGAGATCAATTGTGTTGTAAAGACTGCAAAGTAATCCCAGGAGAGAGTTTGACAAAACAACATCGTTTGTTTGTCTTGGATTATAAATAAAAGGGCTGGTAAAGAAAAAGAGGGTTCCTAAGATCACTAGAACTAGATAGTGGAATCTTCCACTGAAGAAATCAAGCTTCGGGGAGAAGGTTTTAGAAGACTTATCTTGGTATTGTAGCGGAAGTGCAAATGAGATGTGGGAGGCAGTAGCATCTTGTATCCGAAAGTTAGCCAAAGAGGTGTTAGGAAAGTCAAAGGGAGGAGCTCCACATCAAAAGGAGGCTTGGTGGTGGAGTGAACGGGTGCAAGAGAAGATAAAAATTAAAATAGCTTGCTTTAAGGCTATGTCTAAGGATAAAATAGAGGAACTGATCACAAACTACAAAATAGCGAAGAAGGAAGCAAAGAAGGCTGTAAGCGAAGCTAACTCAAAAGCTTATGAATTTTTGTATAAAAATCTCGACTCTAAGGGGGGCCAGAAGGATATATTCAGGTTGGCTAAAGCAAGAGAAAGAAAGACCAAAGACCTTTCTCATGTGAGATGCATTAAGGACGAGGAAGGTCGCGTGCTTGTTAGTCAGAAGGATATAGAGACTAGATGGGAGAAATACTTTCATAAACTTTTCATTGGGGAAGGAAATAGAGAGATCACTCTGGGTGATCTGGCTAGTAGTGAAAGTTACTTGAATCGTGCAAGCTATAGACGGATTCAAAGAAAGGAAGTAGAGGAGGCTTTGAAGGTTATGAATCTAAGGAAAGGTGTAGGGCCGTATGACATCCCTGTAGAAGTATGGAAAGTGTTAGGAGAGTGAAGGATATGGAATTATCTTCAAGCGCATCACGGAAGCGTGATCGTCGTATCGGATACGACGAAGAACGACTAGTCGAACTAGTAGTTCGGTGCAGCGGAATTTAAAAAATTTTTATTCGATGAAACCACATGATACGAGAATGTTTATCAATCGTTTCATCTATAACCACAATAAGTATAATGAAATACCTCTTGAAACGTGGTTCATCAAGTCTGTAAGAGAAGAGACCTCCCGTCTCAAGTCCGATCGTCGGTGAGACCGCTTGCGAGCGCGGGGATGAACCGCGTTGTCCTCGCAATCCAAGAAGTTGATCCAAGCGTAGTTGCTCCTGATCTCGTCGCACGAGATCGAACGTCTCCTTCGTGGGCGTAGCACACCAAGAAGACAGAGAACCGAAGAACGTCGAAATGGTGGCACGGTGGTGAGGGCGTAGACGATTCTCTCCTCTAGGGTATGGTGGACGGCCACCAATATTAGAGGGAGAGAGGGTTGTCGTGTGTGAAGAAAGAGAGAGAGAGAGAGAGAGAGATCCAATAATTCATGTAAAGAGAGAGCATGGTATGCCTCTCTATTTATAGGGTTTTAGGATCTATGGATCTCAATCCATGGGACATATAAAAATCAATGGATGAGATTGATTTATGTCAATCCAATGGTCAAGATTGTTGTTGGTAAAAACCAACAACTTGTGATTTAATTTAGATTAAATATATTTGATAAATCAAATATATATTAATACTAAAATTAAATCAATCAAATAAGCAGTATAATACAAAGGAGATCATCCATCCCCATGAAATATAGTGGACGGCCACCAATTCCACAAGGGAATTGGGTGCCGCCACCTCCTTCCAAGTGGGGAGGGCAATCTCATGGATTTCCATGAGATTGCATATCTCCTTGATTTTCTCTCCATTATTTATCCAACAACTTTTATTGGGATTTTATTCACCAAAAATAATTCACAATTATATTTGGGAATATTGCAATCTTGCCATTGAAAAACTGTGAATCATATTCACAACCCAAAACAACATATAATTTACATTGTCAATTAATTACACAATGTGTATCCAATACACATAATAAATTAATCAACGCATATAAATTATAATTAGCTCTCTCTAATACATTATAAATCACATTTATAATATATTATGAATAATTGGATATTTTTATCCACATTATTCTTATCTATATTAATTAAATCACATTTAATTATATTGGATAATTTCTTCACCCATCAAGATGATTAAATCACATTTAATCACCATTTCTTCATTGCTTAGATTTTATGGAATTATTCTTGAACCCTTAAAGAATAATGCAATCTCCTCAGATACTTGGAGATAAGGACAGGGCGATTGTATTGTTCCACGTATAGTGACTTGGATGTTGAGATCATCTCTCAAACCCAGATCCCTTGGACCTCCCACCGATGCTTGATCAAATCAAGACCGTAGACCTAATCTTCTCATTGCATCTGAATCTCATTCAGATCAATGTCCATTCATGAACTAAGATTAGTCACTTCTCTAATGAAAGGAGTCACTAAAATCCAAACCTGTTTCATCACTCCCTCGGAATGGAAGCGTCATGGTTATACAATCGTATATGATCAAATCACCCTCAGGTATTCCCAATACCTGTACATCTTGTGTACTGGAAGACTTATGATCATTTTGAAGATAAAGATCACTTTCGCACTGTCATCTTCAGGGTTAGATCATTTAAGTTTCTCAATCTTGGTAATTGGGATTTGGTATAGATCATATGCTTTCACAAAGCATATATCTTACCTTCAAATTCATGTCATGATTCCAAAGCATGACGACCATGCATGGAATTTGTTCAGTCGCAATACCTCATGAGTGAGCTCATGTCTCCCGATCCCTTTGAGAGATCGTATTACTCATACGTCCTTACATGCACACCAGCTCGCCGGTATATAGACCTTGGTTAGGTCATCAACCTATTGGTCTGCCAAATGTACATACTCATACATATAGCAACACATCTGTCTCTGGTCAGAGGATGCATGCCTATGTTGTGACAGCATTCAACGTAGGTCTTTGGTTATCTCGATCTCGTTAAGTCAACCCATTGACTCAACTAACTTGACATCTCTGAATCACTATTCACATGCAGAGGACATGCATCAAGAGGTCAGTCAGATATCGGCCATATGAGATAGGATTGCCATCTCCTACTTAGGCTAGAGATCATCACTTAATAATCATTTGATGATGCTTGATGAGTCCTCTATCTAACACCTTAGATATTCATCCAAGCATCAGCTTTTATGATTCATCCAATGAATCAACAGCTGTATGATCATTAAGTTGGCCATGGTACATAACCCTTATTGTACAGAGGGACCCTATAGTGCATTCATTCATTAATCTCAGAAAGGGAGTGAAAAATAATCACTAACTTTCATTGATAATTTATTCATTACAATAAAATTTATTGTAGAAATGGTTCGCTCGGAGCTCACAATGCTAACAATCTCCCACTAACCCTCAGAACCATTCAGGTACAATCTTTAAACCCATACTCATTACATGCTGGTCAAAAACCTTCTGTGTCAGAGGTTTGGTAAGGGGATCAGCAACGTTGTCGGTAGAGGCCACCTTGGTGATGATGATGTCACCACGCTTTAGTATCTCCCGAATGATGTGGTATTTCCTTTCCACGTGCTTGCTCTTTTGATGCCATCTGGGTTCCTTTGCCTAGGCAATGGCTCCTGTATTATCGCGGAGTAACGGGATGGGAGTATCGGAGTAAACTACGCCAAGTTACAAGACAAACTTGTGCAACCACACCGGCTCCTTTGCAGCATCCGATGCGGCAATGTATTCGGCTTCTGTTGTCGAATCTGCAGTAGTGTCATGCTTCTTGCTTCTCCAGCTCACAACACCACCATTCAACAAGAACACGAACCCTGATGTCGACTTTTGATCATCAATATCCGATTGGAAGTCAGAATCTGTGTATCCCAAGACTTGGAGATCACCATCTCCATAGACCAAGATGTATTCTTACGTCCGTCTTAGATATTTGAATATGTTCTTTTTTGCATTCCAGTGTTGCTCTCCATAGCAGGATTTGTAACGACTTACCACTCCCACTGCATGGCAGATATCTGACCTAGTACACATCATGGCATACATTAAGCTTCCTATGGCTGATGCATAAGGACATCCAGCCATGGCCTTCTTTTCCTCAACAGTTTGAGGAGCCATTCCTTTAGACAGGTGGATACCATGTATTAAAGGTAGGAATCCTTTCTTATCACTATCCATACGAAATCGTTCAAGAATATTCTTAATGTATCCATGTTGTGACAATCCCAAAATCCTCTTTTCTCGGTTTCTAAACAGCTTCAGGCCTAAGATGTAAGAGGCTTCTCCAAGATCTTTCATCTCAAAGGTATGGGACAACAAAATCTTTACACTGGTTATCATCCTTGTATCATTCCCAATGATAAGGATGTCATCTACATAAAGCACGATGAAAACAATGGCGCTCCCACTAAGCTTCTTGTACACACAAGGTTCATCAGGATTCTGCACAAAATCATAACTCTTTATGGTTTCGTTAAATCTGATGTTCCAGCTACGAGATGCTTGCTTGAGCCCATAGATGGATTTCTTCAGCTTGCACACTTTGCCATCCTCAGTCATGAAGCCCTGGGGCTGCTCCATCTAGATATCCTCCTTGAGGTATCCATTGAGGAAAGACGTCTAGACGTCCATCTGCCAGATGTCGTAGTCAAGATATGCAGATATAGCTAGCAGTGTCCTGATGGATTTAAGCATAGCCACAGGAGAGAATGTCTCATCATAATCGATGCCTTCTCTCTGTGTATAGCCCTTGGCTACGAGTCGTGCCTTGAAAGTCTCTACTTTCCCATCAGGTCCCCTCTTTCTCTTGAAGATCCATTTACACCTAATGGGTTTTACCCCTTTAGGTGGATCCTCTAGGGTCCGTACACAATTCTTATGCATGGAGTCAATTTCTGACTTCATTGCTAGCATCCATCTATCCATGTCTTGATCCGCGAGTGCTTCATAAAATGAAGTAGGATCAATGTCAGTCTCTCATGACACATGGAATCCATACCTTTCAGGTGGTGCAACCACCCTCAAACTCCTTCGAAGAGGTATGTGTGTTTCATCTTTGTTTACTTCTTCAGTTTCTGGTCTGTCGAGCTCAGAATCCTCTTGGGATTCAATGAGTTCCTCTATTTCATTTTTATCTTGACCTTTAAGGAAATCATCCTCCAGAAACTTCACATCTCTAGAGACAAAAACCTTTTGGGTCTTAGGGTCATAAAGCTAGTATCCAATACCATCTTTAACATACCCAATGAAGTAACACTCACAAGTGCGAGATTCTAGCTTACTTGTGTCCACGTTCTTTGCATGGACCAAGCAACCCCAAACCCTCAAGTGATTAACATTAGGTTTGGTTCCATACCAGAGCTCATGAGGAGTCTTAGGCATAGATTTGCTAGGAATCTTATTCAGGATATATATTGCAGTCTCTACTGCATATCCCCAGAAACTAAGAGGTAAATGTGCTTTACTCATCATTGAACGGACCATGTCCATGATGGTCCTGTTGCATCTTTCAGCAACACCATTAAGTTGGGGAGTTCCAGGAGGAGTGAGATTGGAAACAATTCCATTCTCCTTAAGGTATTCCTTGAATTCATCTGATAGGTACTCGCCACCTCGATCAGATCGAATCCGTTTAATCTTCCTATCGGTTTGGTTCTCAACCAAAGCCTTGAACTCTTTGAACTTTTCAAAGGTTTCAGATTTATATCGTAATAGGAACACAAACCCATATCGCAAATGGTCATCGATAAACGTCAAATAATATCGGTATCCATTTCGAGTCGCGGTACTGAAGGGACCACATACATCGGTATGTATTAGGTCAATAATACCTTCGCATCTTGTAAACTTGTTATGGAAAGGCATCCTAGTCATTTTACCTCGAATACAATGTTCACAGGTAGGCAAAGATTGAACCTGTAGGAAATCTAAAGGTCCATCCTTTATCAATCTGTTGATCCTATCAACAGACAAATGACCAAGCCTTTGATGCCCAATCATATTCGAATGATTTTTATTCTCCCTGGATCTCTTAGGGTTTTTATTAGTGGTTGTAACATTCATGACATTCTCATTAATGTACAATTCATAGAGTCCTCTAGAAGTTAAAATACCCTTTGCAATATATTTATCATAATGATTTATGACTAATTTATTACAGAACAGGAATGAATATCCACTTCTAACTAGCTTAGATACAGATATCAAATTCCTTCTAACTTCAGGTACATAAAGACATTCTTTAAGTACTAGGACTCCACCACTAGATAATGATAGTCGACATGTCCCGACAGCGACTGCTGCAACACTTGCATCTGATCCCATATGGATGACTATCTCCCTTTCCTCAAGACTTCTAGTTTCCTGAAACAAATGCAACAAATTGCATACATGAACAGAAGCACCAGAATCTACAACCCAACTTCCTTCTCGTCCGACGAGAAAGATAGTTTCAATGATGAAAGTAGATTTCATACCTGATGGGGCTTTACCTTTGTCTGAGGACTTCAGGTATTCTGGGAAGTTACGCCTCTAGTGCCCCGGTTTTTTTCAGTGGTTACAGACGTCGGTTTTCTCCGACGCCATAAGAGTGAATGCATTGGAAGAAGAGCACACACTTTGTCCCTTCTTCTTTCTCTTCTAGGTCGGGCCCTTCCGAGAACCTTGCTTCCGACCGCGCTTCCTTCTGACCTGTGCAACCATTGCACTACCAGTGGGACCATCCTTCTTCATTACATCTTCTGCAGACTTCAATGCAGCAAGGAGAGCAGCACTTGTCAATTCCAGCTTGTTCATGTGGAATGACACTACAAAGTTATTGAAAGATTTGGGCAACGACAACAGAATGAAGTCAGCTTGCAAATCTACATCTATGGTTGCCCCTAGGGTTTCCAACTCCGACAAGTACCCAAACATTTTGAGTACATGTTCACGGATCGAAATCCCTTCCTGCATCCTGCAGCGAATGAGGTCTTTCATAACATTGTATCGTTGTGTGCGGTTAATGTCACCAAACATATCCTTAAGATTCTGCATTATCTCCTGGCAGGTACTCATCTCCACATGTTGCTTTTGCAGAACATTGGAGACAGAACCTAGGATATAGCATCTAGCCAAGACATGATCTTCATCATACTTGTCATTGAATGCTTTTTCTTCCTTGGATTTAGGGTTCTCATGCTTGTCCTAGGAGAGCACATAACTTATACGCTCAGCAGAGAGAACAAGCTCCAAATTACGGATCCAATCCGAGTAATTTGGGCAGGTCAATTGGTTGACCTCAAGAAGCCTACTAAGTGGGTTCAAAGACTTCATTTTCTGAATTAATAATGTACTATATTAGAATATAAAATTATATATTCAAATTTATAACATTTCATTAAGGCATTTCAAATCAAATTGTTCTTTCTCTGTCAACCTTGAAAGTTTATTCCCTTGATCACTTTCAAAGTAAGAGATATATTTACCAATATATCTCAAGCAAGAACTGGGATCTCCTCCTTATCTTTGTCATATCCCAATAATATGAGAACCTATGACTCCAATAAAAAGAAGCGGGAACACATTCCGCCTTGCAAGTCCAACTTGCATTTCCCAATTCGGTCTTTAATACCCGGGCCTACAACCCCTAAGGTGATGTTGACCCGTCATTAATTGAACCAACCATCAACAGGAATACAACTCGCTATGCACAATCCAATATCACCCCAATAATATGAGGATCCGATATTCGGGTCACTGCGCATACGTCCTTACTCTTTCGAGAAGCGACGAGCCCGATCCAGATGGGCTTGCATACAGGAGCTGTCACTTCGGACAGGCGTCTCCCACATGCAATCCCCGGCGACGAAACCCTTCGCCTTGACGGGAGACCATGGATGTCACTTATGTGATCCTCCATATCATATTCAAATTTTAATCAATTATTATGAATCATATTCATATAATTAATTCTTCCAAGGGAAGTGACAACTCTATTCATAATAGAATGTCTAAATTGGACATAATCAATTTAATCATATTAAATTAATTATCAATTCAATTCAATTATTCAAACTTGATTATTTTACTTGAATATATATGGTAATATCTCAAAATACGTGTTAATTCGAATTTTAATAATTAGAAATACACCTTGATTTTCTCTGGAATTATACAGTCCCTACCCTCTGTCATGTCCAATACCGACGAGAGTGGGATGGACCACATACGTTGCAACCCGCTACCCCAATGCTCTCCAACTAGTCACCATATCCGCCTCGGGAAAGCATAATGCCAGATATATCAATTCATACTTGAGATGATCATCGGTTTTTCAACCAAAATTATACCATATAGTAATAATCAAAACATTTTTTATTATAAGAAAATTTGCTACATAAATTCCCAATCCTATTCAAGCATCAAGTTTGAAGATTGTGATTCCCAATTATGATTTAGATCACATCCAATAAATTAATTGGTTGAGGTCAAGTAAATTAGGTAAATAATCATCTTCCAATATTTCACAAATATTTTTCAGATTAATTTCACGAAATTAACAATTAATTTCACTAATTGACAATCATTTGGTTCTAGATTAGGACTGTAATTTCAGTAGTGACCCCTACTCACTAAAATTAACATATCTCAATCAGTTTAAATCCAAATTAGACAAACTCAATTTTCAAATATTGTTAACTTGAGTTTAGGACAAAAGCCAATGATGTTTCATGCATTTCTAGGTAGATGATAACAGTAATTAACTCTTTAATCATGTTGAAATCTACTGTTCCCGCAACAGTGCATACATGTTCATTAAAACAACCATATCTAGATCATACGAAATCCGATTTACGCAAACTCAAATCCTATGGTTTCATTATTTAATGGAGAAAAAATACAAGTAAATAATTCGTGCGTAAACAATTTAAACATGGCCGAAGTTATTTACTAAACAGATCTGCGAAATCAAATGCGATAAAAACTTTTGCGACCTTAACGAACCCAAGTCATCCTCAGTTTTCAAATCATATTCGAAATCATCGACCTAAGGCTCTGATACCACTTGAAGGATATGGAATTATCCTCAAGCGCATCACGGAAGCATGATTGTCGTATCGGATACGACGAAGAACGACTAGTCAAACTAGTTGTTCGGTGCAACGGAATTTAAAAAATTTTTATTCGATGAAACCACATTATCCGAGAACGTTTCTCAGATATCAACCTGTGGGACATATAAAAATCAATGGATGAGATTGATTTATGTCAATCCAATGGTCAAGATTTTTGTTGGTAAAAACCAACAACTTGTGATTTAATTTAGATTAAATATATTTGATAAATCAAATATATATTAATACCAAAATTAAATCAATCAAATAAGGAGTATAATACAAAGGAGATCATCCATCCCCATGAAATATAGTGGATGGCCACCAATTCCACAAGGGAATTGGGTGCCGCCACCTCCTTCCAAGTGGGGAGGGCAATCTCATGGATTTCCATGAGATTGCATATCTCCTTGTTTTCTCTCCATTATTTATCCAAAAACTTTTATTGGGATTTTATTCACCAAAAATAATTCACAATTATATTTGGGAATATTGCAATCTTGCCATTGAAAAATTGTGAATCATATTCACAACCGAAAACAACATATAATTTACATTGTCAATTAATTACACAATGTGTATCCAATACACATGATAATTAATCAACGCATATAAATTATAATTAGCTCTCTCTAATACATTATAAATCACATTTATAATATATTATGAATAATTGGATATTTCTATCCACATTATTCTTATCCATATTAATTAAATCACATTTAATCATATTGGATAATTTCTTCACACATCGAGATGATTAAATCACATTTAATCATCATTTCTTCATTGCTTAGATTTTATGGAAATATTCTTGAACCCTTAAAGAATAATGCAATCTCTCCTCAGATACTTGGAGATAAGGACAGGGCGATTGTATTGTTCCACGTATAGTGACTTGGATGTTGAGATCATGTCTCAAACCCAGATCCCTTGGACCTCCCACTGATGCTTGATCAAATCAAGACCGTAGACCTAATCTTCTCATTGCATCTGAATCTCATTCAGATCAATGTCCATTCATGGACTAAGATTAGTCACTTCTCTAATGAGAGGAGTCACTAAAATCCAAACATGTGTCATCACTCCCTCGGAATGGAAGCGTCATGGTTATACAATCGTATATGATCAAATCACCCTCAGGTATTCCCAATACCTGTACATCCTGTGTACTGGAAGACTTATGATCATTCTGAAGATAAAGATCACTTTCGCACTGTCATCTTCAGGGTTAGATCATTTAAGTTTCTCAATCTTGGTAATTGGGATTTGGTATAGATCATATGATTTCACAAAGCATATATCTTACCTTCAAATTCATGTCATGATTCCAAAGCATGACGACCATGCATGGAATTTGTTCAGTCGCAATACCTCATGAGTGAGCTCATGTCTCCCGGTTCACAAGTGAACCTGTATGATTCCTTTGAGAGATCGTATTACTCATACGTTCTTACATGCACACCAGCTCGTCGGTATATAGACCTTGGTTAGGTCATCAACCTATTGGTCTGCCAAATGTACAAACTCAGACATATAGCAACACATCTGTCTCTGGTCAGAGGATGCATGCCTATGTTGTGACAGCATTCAACGTAGGTCTTTGGTTATCTCGATCTCGTTAAGTCAACCGATTGACTCAACTAACCTGACATCTCTGAATCATTATTCCCATGTAGAGGACCTGCATCAAGAGGTCAATCAGATATGTGCCATATGTGATAGGATTGACATCTCCTACATAGGCTGGAGATCGTCACTTAATAATCATTTGATGATGCTTGATGAGCCCTCTATCTAACTCCTTAGATATTCATCCAAGCATCGGCCTTTATGATATATCCAATGAATCAACAACTGTATGATCATTAGGTTGGCCATGGTACATAATCCTTATTGTACAGAGGGACCCTATAGTGCATTCATTCATTAATATCATAAAGGGAGTGAAAAATAATCAATAACTTTCATTGATAATTTATTCATTACAATAACATTTATTGTAGAAATGATTCGCCCAGGGCTCACATTGCTAACAATGAGCACGATTAGACTTGGCTTACGAATCTATTCAATGTTATTTGACGAAGCAAGAAAATGCCTGAAGATTGGAGGAGGGGTATCGTGGTGTCTCTTTATAAGAATAAAGGATACATTCAAAATTGTTCTAATTATAGAGGTATCAAGATGATGAGTCATACTATGAAAATTTGGGAACGTGTGATCGAAAGAAGGTTGAGGCAAGTTTCTAACGTAAAAGAAAACCAATTCGGATTCATGCCAGGTCGCTCAACTATTGAAGCCATCCATTTGCTGAGGAGAACAATGGAGATTTATAGAGCTAAAAGGAAGAACCTCCATATAATCTTTATTGATTTGGAGAAGGCTTATGATTCTGTCCCATGAGAGATATTGTGGAGAGTTTTGGAGAAGAGACAAGTACATGTCCTATACATTAACCTTATAAAGGACATGTATGATAGTGCTTTATCTTGTGTAAGGATCCTGTCTGGAAGATTGGCTATTTTGACATCAACATTGGTTTACATCAAGGTTCAGCTTTGAGTCCATTTCTTTTTACTTTGATTATGGACGATTTGACAAGTCACATTCAAGATGAGTTACCTTGGTGTATGTTATTTGGTGATGATATTGTCTTGATTGACGAGACTAGAGATGGAGTAAATGAGAAGCTTGAGGTTTGGAGACATGAGTTGGAGAGTAAAGGATTTCATGTAAGTAGGGCTAAGACAGAATATATGGAGCGCTCCTTTGACGGAAGCAATGGTGCAGGAATCAAGGTGAAGACTGGTGATGATAACATTCATAGGAGATATTCTTTTAGATATCTAGGATCTATTTTTGCAACATGATGGGGAAATTGATGGAAATGTTACTAATAGAATAAATGCAGGGTGGTTAAAGTGGAGAGGAGCCTCTGTTGTTCTCTGTGATAAGAAAATTCCTTTAAAAATTAAAGGAAAGTTTTACAAACTGTGGGACCTGCTATGCTCTATGGATCTAAATGTTTGCCTGTGAACCATAGACATGTGCAGAGAATGTCTGTAGCACAAATGAAAATGCTAAGGTGGATGTGTGGACACACATGTAAAGACTGGATTCGAAATGATGCAATCAGAAAGAAAGTTGGTGTAGCCCCGATCGAGGATAAGATGCGAGAAAACCACTTAAGATGGTTTGGTCATTTGCAAAGAAGATCGGTTGATGCACCAGTTAGGAGATGCGAGTGTTGGGATGTTGAGTCGGTAAAGAGAGGGCGAGGACGGCCCAAGAAGTGTTGGAAAGAAATTGTACGAAGGGATCTTAGTTTTATGGATATAAGACCAGGATTGACCCAAGATAGATCTGAATGGAGGCGAAGAATCCATGTAGCCGACCCTACTTAATTGTGGGAAAAGGCTTTGTTGTTTTATCAAATAAACTAAATCAAGTCACAAAAATTAGCAGGAGCTAACTGTAATTTTTGTGGAAGTTTTGGAGTTAATTTAATCATTTATTCAATTAAAAACAATACACACAATACACAAGGACCTACTTGTAATTATTGAAAAGTTTCTATGCTAAAATATAACAGGCGTAAACAGTTCAATGCTAGATTTGCAATTTATCAATCCAATTCACGTACATGTAGAATATTCACATGCATGGGGGTATAACTACAAATATCCAACACTTCTATTCAAAACATAATAGTCAAGAACATAAGGGTATATCATGCAAAAACACCACTATGCACGTGAGACCGTATGAACTCCATCAGATAGGACTAAAATGCAAATAGAGAAAAGTACAAGGTTCGGACTGTAAAATTACCAAATTATTCTAAACTCCAACAAATAATTACAGGACTAAATAAGAAAAGCAAAAATAATAAGGGCATAAGTGCAAATTACCCTTTATTAAAGAAGGAGGAGCCCCACTTATGGATGGACGGATGAGATCTATTGGTACCTCTTAAGCGATGGATGGTTGTGAAGCGACCTTTAGATGAATTGGACGGCCGAGGATCTCTTGAGGATGGATGGCTTGGATTAGATCTGGAAGATGCCTCGATCGGACGGTAGCTGCAACGTCTGGATGATCGAGGAAGAGCTCGCCTCCAACGAGTTTAAACCGATGCTGGTGCATGGCTCTGACGTCGTCTCGGGCTGCTGAGATGTGGAAACAGTCGGCGAAGGCACTCCGCAGCTACTGGAAGGCTCGAAAAGTCCCTGTGTAGCGGAGGCCTACGAGTCACATACTTGCATGTGCTAAAATAAGACAAGAAATGATTATTGATCGAATGTCAGAAATTGTATACCATTATGGACTGTAACCAACTTGTAGAAATATCAAGATCATGGTGGTAATACTTAATGATTATTATATACATAAATAAATTATATTATTATGTGATCCACTGCGAATCAGAATAACTTGGTGTTTTTATCAGTTTCTACCATATATGCATATGTTATTAGATAGAGTTGACTATACATTCTTTTCTACACTTACAGTAATTATTATAATATTTGTCTCGTTACTAGGCAATTGCTCATAATATTACCCTTGTGTGAACCCAACAGGTGTAGCTGAGCAGCATCCACAATCGTAGTTGGATCATTATCTGTTATAATCTAACAATAATGTCAAACTTGACAATAATCGATTGGCCTTTTAAAAAGTATCTATCATCCCTTAAACTGTTTCTTTCCTCTAGAATTTAACTTGACGTTGCTACTAAATAAATTCTGTACTAATCAAAGAATATAGAAATTTTATCAATCGTGAGCCTCTGAGATATTGCAATATTAGTTATGCCCGTCCCTTTTTTGGAATATCAGCTGTGCTACTGACTTCTTGCCGTTCTATCACTTATGCCCCTCCGTTATTTTAGCTGTCAATGAGTTGAACTTAACCCTGATTTTTTCTAACCATGACGAGGTTAATAGGGGCAAAACTGTCCGAAAAATCTCCCCAATTATCCTCCCATCCATGAACTCATCCTCCGTCTCTACCTCCTTGTTGGCGAGGAGTGGCACGTAGCAGAGCTTGCAGGTGAATCGATCGAGGCCAACCTAGCATCCTTGACGTGAGCGGGGGAGGTGGGTCGGAGTAGGAACGAGGTGGGGACATGGGGATATGGGTTGAAGGAGGAAGGAAGATGTAAGGAGGGGGAGGGGGGAGGTAGAAAAGGAGAGGAGGAGAAGGGGTTTCTGCGGAGGGGTGTCGAGGGAGGCGGGAACCATGAGCGACCTGGGAGGTATGGGTGTAGATCACAGCGAGGATGAGGGTGAAGGATATGGTATAATCCTCAAGCGCATCACGGAAGCGTGAGCGTCGTATCGAATACGACGAAGAACGACTAGTCGCACTAGTTCTTCTATGCAGCGTAAATTTAAAAAAAATTCTTGCGACGAAACCACATGATCCAAGAACACTTCTCGGATTGTTTTGTCTAAACCAAAAACAAGTAATAGGATTACCTCTTGAAGCATGGTTGCGATCGAGTCTCTAAACGAAGAGGCCTCCTGTCTCAAGTCCGATCTTGTGAGCGCGGGGATGAACCGCGTGCTTCTCGCAATCCATGTTGATGATTCAAGCGGTAGATCTCCTGATCTCGACACACGAGATCCGACGTCTTCTTCACGAGCGAGGCGCACTGAAGGAGACGGATATCCACGAGCAAAGGGTCGGGCAGCATAACAATGACGCTGCGGCGATGGAGACTCCCTCTAGGGCATCCATGGTGGACGGCCATGAGAGAGGAAGAGAGGGTTGGTGTGTAGAGAGAAAGAGAGAGAGAGAGAGAGAGAGAGAGAGAGAGACTTATGTTCTCTTGTGTGCAAAGAAGGGCAATGGGGTGCCTCTCCTTTTATAATATTTTGGGATCCATGGATCTCAAGCCATAGGCAACACAAATCCAATGGCTCTCATTGATTGTGTTTCTTTTAATGGCTAAGATTTGTGTTGGTAAAAATCAACAACAATTAATTTAATTTAGATTAAATCTATATTGATAAATCAATATAAATCAATCCCAAATTAAATCAATCAAGCATGGATATTATGGAATGAAGATTGCCTCCTTCCATAATACTGGATTTGGTGGCAATCTCATGTAATCTCATGAGATTACATTATTCCATGGAAATCTCCAAGATTTACAACAACACTTGTTGTAAATTATTCTAAAAATAATTGATAACTATTTTGTGAATATTGATATCTTGCCATTGGGAATTGTGAATCATATTCACAACCTAAAATAAAATGTGAATTACATTTTCAATTTAATGTACAATGTGAATCCAATTCACATCAACATTTAATTAACAAATGTAAATTACAAATAGCTCTCTCTTATATATTATAAATCACATTTATAGTATATATGACTAATATGGATATTGCTATCCATATTATTCATATCCATGATAATTAAATCACATTTAATAATCTTGGATCTCTATTCTCATGTGCCCAAATAATGTCAATCATATTCACGTTATTCACATATTTGATAATCAAATCTCATTTAATTATCTAAGATAAATCTCCTTATAATATGAATCAAATTCATATTATTCATGATAATTAAATCACATTTAATTATCCATTTTCCCAATGCTCGGATACATTTATCAACAATAGAATTATCCATGAACTCTTTCAAGGATAATGCGCTTTCTCCGCGAATACTTGGAGATAAGGACAAGGCGATTGTATTGTTCCACGTATAGTGACTTGGATATTGAGATCATATCTCAAATCCAGATTGCGGGCCTCCCATAGATGCTTGATTAAATCAAGACCGCAAATCTAATCTTCTCATCGCATCTGAATCACATTCAAATCAATGTCCAACATTTGGACCAAAATCAGATTACTTCTCTACTGAGATGAGTCACTAAAATCCAGACCCATTTCATCACTTCCTAGGAATGGAAGCGTCATGGTTATACAATCGTTTATGATCACATCACCCTCAGGTATTCCCAATACATGTACATCCTGCATACTGGAAGACTCGGAATAAACTCGAAGTATTAGATCAACTTTATACTGTCTACTTCAGGGTTTTTATCAGTAAGTTTCTCATTCGATCATTAAGAGTCGGTATCAATCATACACTTTCCAAAAACGTATATCATACCTAGGTCTTGATCATATACTTCCTAAAAGTATATATCAAACCTACAAATTCAGTCAAGCTTCCAAAGCGAGACGACCGTGCGTACGGAATTTTATTCTTCCCAATATTTCATGAGTGAGCTCATGCCTTCCGGTTAAATAAATGAACCTGTATGATCCCTTTGAGAGATCGTATTACTCATATGCCCTTATATGCACACCAGCGCGTCGGTGTATAGACCTTGGTTAGGTCATCAACTTATTGGTCTGCCAAATGTACATATTCAGACATATAGTAACACATCTGTCTCCGGTCAGAGGATGCGTGCATGTATCGTGACAGCATACGGTATAGGACTTTGGTTATCTCGATCTCATTAAGTCAACTCTTTGACCTAACTAATATGACACCTCCGGATCTCTATTCCTATGCAGAGGACCTGCATGAAGAGGTCGATCAGATATCAACCTTTAGAGATAAGGATTGCCATCTCCTACTCAGGCTGGAGATCATCTCTTAAGAATCATGTGACGATGATTGATGAGTCCTCAATCTAACCCTTTAGATATTCATCCAAGCACCAGCCTCTATGATTCAATAGTTGAATCAACAGCTGTATGATCATTAAGATGGCCATGGTACATAACCCTAATTGTACTAAGGGACCTATTATGCAAATTATTCATTCTTCACTTCAGATCAGGGGATGATATTCGCAATAACATTTATTGCATAATGGCTCGCTGTGGGCTCGCATGTGCTCGCATGTCCAACAATCTCCCACTAGCCCAAAGAGCCATTAATGGGCTAATCATTTAAACCCGCACTCATGTGACAATCATAGGCTATTAAGAAAATAGCTAGGTAAGTTGATCAACCACTCTGTTCCTGCGAGACTACGCCAAGTCCTTTTACGGCACTTGCATATCCCCAGTAATAGTGCTCGCATCTAATGCGAATGTTGCATCTTATGCAACCAATACTCAATCTTGTTAGTTACAGCTTAACAATTATCATAACCAACATTTCCATAATCCTTATCAGAACACCCTTATTCCTGGAGATCATTATCTCTTAAGGTATCCACAGTTAAGACCTTTTAGATCTCTATCTATAAAGTCTTATGTTTTTGAAGATAAGATTTTGAGATCACTATCTCAAAAATCTTGTCATCTATGAAGATTTTGTTATTACTGCAATCAAGTGTTTTCTCTCCATAATAGGATTAGTAACAGTTTACTACTCCCACTACATGGCAAATATCTGGCTTTTGTACACATCTAGTATACACTCAGCTTCTCGTAACTGATGCACAAGTGCAGGCAGTTCTAGCATTCACTTCCTCAACTCTTTGAGGTGATATCCCTTTAGATAGGTCAGTACCATATCTTAAGGGATGGAAGTCTTTTTTGGAATTTTTCCAAGGTGCACTACAAATGTGACAGTCCCAATATCCTCTTCTCTTTGCTTCTGAACAACTTCAGAACTAAGATCTAAGAGGTATCCTTGAGATCATATCTCAAGTTATGGAACAAACAGATAATAAAACACTTATTATTATCCTTATATCATTTTAAATGATTAGGATATTATCTACATTTAGCACGATGAACACAGTGGCACTCCCACCAAGCTTCACATGGTTCGTCAAGATTCTATCTGAAATCATAACATTTGTGATTTCATCAAATATGAAGATCTAACTTCAAGAAGCTTATTTGAGTCCATAGATGGATTCCTTAGCTTGCACACCTTGCTTTCCTCAGCCATGAAACCCTGGGGCTACTTCATACGAATATCCTCAGAGAGGTATTCGTATAGGAATGCAATCTTGACTTTCATCTCATAAAAAAAATCAAGTTGTGTAGGTCAGGTTCCCTTTCTCTTGAAGATCCATTTACACCTTAATGGGTCTTATCCATATAGGTGGATCCTCGAGGGTCCATATACAAATACTTGTATATGAAGTCTACTTTAGACTTTCATTGCTAAAATCCATCTTTCCATGTTATGATCCTCAGGAGTTTCATCACATGAAGTCCGATCATTGTCAGACTTAACTGACACATGGAGTCCATCCTCAAACTCATTTGAAGAGGTATTAGTGTTCTATCTTCATCTGTCATTTAAGTTTCCAATTTTAGGAGCCTCATTATCTTCTCAAGATTAAATGAGTTCCTACACTTCAGTTTCATCTTGATTCTCAATAATCTCAACCTTTAAGAATCACATTCTCAGAGATGAGATATTTTAAGAATCGCAAGGTCATAAAGTAGGTATCCAATACCATCCTTTATTTTCCTAATGAAGCAGCACTCTCAAGTGCTAGATTCCAACTTGCATGCATGGAATCATATAAGGATATATATTGTAGTCTCTACTACATGTATACCAGGAAACTAAGAGATAATTATGCTAAAACTCATCATTGATCAAATCATGTCACACCCCAATTGTATCTCTCTACAACTCTATTGAGTTTAGGTTCATTAGGAGGAGAGATATAGGAATGATATTCCTTTCTCCATAAGGTATATCATGAATTCTTCTAATAGGTACTCATTACCTAGATTAGACCAAATTCATTTCCATCTTCCTTCAGACTTTGGTTCCAAACCAAAATTTATAAAATTTTTGAACATTTCAAAGGTTTCTAATGGTGAAGGGAAGAAATCTTAATCATCAATAGATATCACATATCCATAATGTTTATTCTGATATAGATGATCCACATACATCAATATGTATTAGATCTTGAATACCTTGACATCTTACACCTTTCTCTAAGAAGGGTGTATTGGACATTTTACTTTGAATACAATATTCATACGTATGTAAGTTTTGAAATTTTAGACATTCTAAAGTTTCATTTCTTACTAGTTTATTGATCAAATCAACAGACAAATGTCCAAGGCTTGATGCTAGATCATTGTCAAATGATCTTCATCCTCCTATTGATCTTAAGGTTTAATTTCAATATTCAGAAATGTTAATGAATCATTCATTAATTTTAAATTTAGCGGAGTCCACTAGATTTTAGATTACTATCTGAAATATTTCCATCATAACTCTTTATGATAGATTTATTACAGAATTTGTGTTTATTTCCTACAATTAGAAATAAACAATGAGTGTATTCTAATATTTAGGTCATAGAGACATTCTCTAAGACTAAGGGCTCTCCCAATTATGAAGTCTTTCAATCCAATAGATATTGTTGCAACAATTGCATCAATATCTATGTAGATGACTATAAGCCTTAAGATCAAAATTTCTAGTCTTCTAAAACATATGCAACCCATTTGCAAGTGTTGTAGAAGATTAAGATACAATTACAAGACTTTATCTTATTCAATAAGCAAGCCAATATCAATGATTTATGTAGATTATTATGATGCTCTATCCGAGTCCTTCTCTAAGGATTCTAGACATACTTGATAGTCATACTATCAACACATCAACTTATTGCAGTATTGGCATTCATCCAACTCTTTGGATGTTACATGGAAGTCACTGGTGTAGTGATCAAACTCTTGGAATCGTCGATCGGATCAATCAATGTATGTTAGTATGTTATTGCAGGCTTCGAAGGCGCGGGCGGGGGGGGGGGGGGGGGGGGGCTCGGAGGAAAGAAAACGGAGGAGTTGTCTACGCCTCTCTGAGCAAGAGATCCGTGCTCATTCGTTGTTAGCCCGTGGGGCCTTGGTTGTTCTAGGAGATTAAACGTTCGGGCTAGGCAGTCGAGCTGGGTCATATATAGTCAGGGGCTTGACCGAGGCTTTTCTAGCACCTGTCTACTTGATGACTCTTTGATTATACTTCTTACTTGGGTCCATCACATGCTTTCACTGCGCTCCCTATATCTATAAGCAACCATTGCTCTGGACATAGGATCTCTTATTTTAAATTCAAAAGAATTCAAAGTAAGAGTATTTCAACATTTTTACATGCTTCATTAAATTCATACAATATGAATATTATGAAACTTCATGAATGACTAGAGTATAGACAGTAGAATAATGACACTCATCATGTCTACATCCATCTAGACTCCTAAAACATTGGTTCAGGTAGGTATTCAAACATTTTGAATACATCATCTCTTATGGAGCCACCATTCTGCATGATGCAGAGAACCATGTCATTCATGATTAAATGTCGAGAGCACATATGTATGCCAGAATATCTTCTTAGATTTTTATAAGGATTATATGACAATTATGATCATCATCGACTTGTCACTTCCAAAGTACATTTGATGATATCAAGATATAGAGACATACAAACCCTAGGATTGTAGTCCTATTATCTATTTAATTGTCATTCCTCATTATTATGAAGAGACTTGCACATTGCAACCACATACATTATGTGTCCAACTGCAAGTACAATATCTGGATCATGAGTCCAATCCATGATATTTCACTGGTTATTATTGAGTATATCATCGAGTGGGTTAATGAAGGATTATCCGAGATAAGAAATTTGCATAAGTGTATATATTTATATATATACATATTTTACTTTGATTTAGGAATTTTTATATCAAAGTTGTCTTGCCTTGTCAACACTGAAAGTTCATTCCCTTAATCACTTTCAATGTAAGAGATATACTTACCATCATATCTCAGCAAGATCTGGGATCTCCTTTCTTATCTTTGTTACATCCCAATAATATGAGAATCTACAACTCCGATAAAAAGAAGTGGGAACACATTCCGCCTTGCAAGTCCAACTTGCATTCCCAATTCGGTCTTTAACACCCGGGCTCACCACCCCTAAAGCGATGTTGACCCGTCATTAATTGAACCAACCGTCAACAGGAATAGTACTCGCTATACGCAATTGACGAGTCGCTAAATACGATAAATAATTTGGTCACGTTGTAATACGTGTACTTAGCGATTCGGTCAGAACCGAGAGAAGGATCTCCGTGAAGAGTGTCTCGGCTTTAATTTATATCCCGGGTAAGTCCGGGGTCGAACTCAGCGAGGCAAAGGAACAACTTTGGGGTTAATTTAAAATTAAGTTTTAGATTTCAGTGCGGTATTTTTTTATATTTTTTTATGCAACAAGAATACAAATGCAAGTGAATCAAGACACTTAGAAAACACAAACAAGGCCAAATTAATTTTAATGGAAAAGAAGTCTAATTTAGCCAATTCGTATTTTTCCTAGAATCCTAATCCAGTGATGAATGCAAAACATATTTTTTTAGAATTTTAGGGGTTAAAATGCAATAATGAAAAATGCACACTTTTTATGGGTTTTTTCGCAATTTATCACACAAACAGAAGGCAAAAATTATGAAAAAATTACTGGAACTAAAAGATGATGTAAGGAAGCTACAGTATTATTTTTAGAATTTTTTGACAAGTTATGAATTTTTTATGGATTTTTTGTGAAATCAGAGTGACAGTGAGTATATAATTTCTAATAAATCCACGTTATCAAATTAATCAGAGTGCGAATTATCCTAAAAAGATATTTTCGTGTAGAATCCAGTAGATTTGAAATTTCGCAAAAAGGATATACGTGGATTAAACTAAAAATCAAATACTAAATTCACTTTATAAATTATTTCAGGCACAAGATATCTCCATTTTAGATGAAATTTGGATAGTACGTTCATCACACTTTAAGGCATCACATATATTTTTTGTGTAATTTTTAGACAACCGTGTGTGAGATATAATTTTAAGGGTCCAAATTGGGTAAAATATGCAAAAGTTCAGTTGCATAATTTTATTTAATTAACAATATCTCACAAAAATAAAAATAAATACTCAGATGACAGAGAATAAGTTGCTCCACACAATGCTATTTTTCTTTAAATAAAAAGATGCCAAAACAAGGTCCAAATTAAAGTAGAAACACAGGGGTATTTGTGCAACACAGAAAACAATAAATACAATGCAAGTTATGCACAAGGACTAATACACAATTACGAAAACATGAAAGAAACAACTTACAATTTTTACAAAAAAAATTACTGGAAATGGACCTTCTTCCTCGTTGGATTGGGTTGGGAGGAAGAACCCAACACGGACGGACGACGGAGGCGGTGCGGCCGCGCGCGGCCGCGGGGAGGGCGGCGCGCGCCGCGCGCAAGCGAGGTGGATGCGAGGGCGGCGGTCGTGCGGAGGGGGCGGCGACCGTAGCCGCGCTGGGCGGTTGAGCGGAGGTGGGCTGGGGTAAAAAGACTTGGACATTATTTGTGGTGTGCGGAGGGGGCGGCGGCAGTAGCCGCGCTGGGCGGTTGAGCGGAGGTGGGCGTGTGTAAAAAGACTTGGACATTATTTGTGGTGTGTCGAGCCTGTTTCACTCTCCGGCGAGGGTGGGGCTTGACTTGAGTGGCGAACTTAAGGATTAGGCACACGGTAGTTTAGATTCAAACTTGTTTGTCCCCATCGTAATTTAGGACCACACATCACATTTAACGAGACGTACTTAGACCGCAAGGCTATTAGTCAAATTTAACTTGTTTATCACTCGCTAATAGAACTGCCTGTCTAGGAACGGTTTTCTCGTTTGCATCCATATATTATAAAATTTCAATTCTGCCTTGCATCCCGCATGTAGAGAGCGAGGATCACTGTAAGTCTTCTGAACTGGGCATGTATCATTGATTTCACTATTTGCATCGGTTTTCTCGACTCCTTCCCTCTTGGTTTTTGAAACCTAGGTTAAAAGGAAATCGGGACTGATCGTTAGGCGTGCTTTGTTTGATGGATTAATCAAGTGATAACCAAACTTAAAATCGGGACTGCTAATCAGAGTTGACACAAAAAAAATTGACTAAAACTAACACTTGTTTTGGGAGAGCAAAACCCACATTGTATGCTTGGCTAATTGTGATTGTTGAGAGGTGAGGACGCATCCCTAGGATAGTGCCCAAAACCTACTTTTGAGCCTTGCGTAACCGGATTTATATCTTGATTTATCACCTAATTAAAATTGAAAAGATAAACGGTCGGACTTTTGCGACCATCACTGTGTTGAGTAGGTGAACTCAGGATTTGCTCTTGTGTTTGTTTGTTTGTTTGTGTGTTATTCGGTGCACTTGCATGTTTTCTTCCTCGATCCGCTTCATTCTCCCATCTCCCTTCCAAGATGTCAGAATATTGGTCATCATATCCAAGTCACCCTTCTTCGACCATATTCCGATCATCTCCACCCTCTCATTCCTCTTCATACGCACACCCCAACCGCGAAGTCCGAACTCCGACTGACTTCCGCACTTCTTCGTCCTTCTCACCTATCCCACATTCTTATGCCCATGACCCACAACCACCCTGTATTGACTCAACATATTCTCGTCTGCTTGCTGGAATCAAGGAACCAATCGAAAAGCAAGCGACTGCTGAGATGAATAATTGGCATAATCAGTTGATCCCACATACCTCACTTTCACCTCGAGTTGGGACAGAACAACAAGTACCATATACACATCCCGACTTAACCTTAGGGTACAACAGGGTCGACCAGACAAACCGAATGGAGAGGCATGCACCGTACGATCTTCCTGACTTGATTGACCTGAGTGATAGAGACCACATTGACCAACCTTCATATCACCCATTCGGAGAGCCGACATATACAGGGGATTGGACTCATGAGACCGATCTACATACCCCCTGTCTACTGACTCCACCTTATGAGGCTCCGACCAACATCTGCCATACAGATGGGTCATACTCAACCTAGCATTACACGCCTGAGTCAAGATGTGTTGAGTATAAGATCCCAAGTTCTCAGCGGTATCCTCCAACTGAGCAGACTTCTCTCATGATGTATCATGAGAACTTATTGGAGGATGATATTGGTAGACTGATTAAGAGTCCAGGTAGGAATGTGGATCATGGATCTTGCGGATTGAATCTTGAAAACCTGGAAGACATTGGATTGACCACACATCATGTACAGCTGGAGTCCTTTCTACCTTCCTCTTCTACTAACCAATATCCCTCCAAACCAGAGTCTGTACATTCTCCTAGTACTCCTTCACCTACCAAAAAGACCAAAAAAATTTGAAAACTCAGAAAATACCATAAAAATTGAAAAAGGAAAAGATCTAAAAAAATTGGATCCTGCGGTTAGGGAAGCATTGGATAGAAAGTTGATTTTTGAGCTTCCCTTAATAATGGTCATTGAGCACTTTCCCGACCTTAAAAGATTTGTGAGAAGTAAATTGATGCCTAAAAGGTCGGGCAATAAGAGAACAAGGACTGAGATACATATAGTGTCTATGGCCACATCTTTGATGATAGGGAGAAAAACCAAGAGCCGCAGAGTAAAGCGGTTACCTAGATTTGATTGTGAAATCAAAGATACCACATTCACCCATGCAAGAATCGATGATGACTTATCGATTAATATCATCCCGACCTCCGTGTTTGCCAAGCTCAAACTCGGATCTGCCAAGAAGTCAAGAGAAATCATTCAGTTGGTAGATCTTACCATTAAACGGTCGAGAGGAACCATTTCAGTCATCGTCACTTTCCAAGGTGCTCTACTGGAGATAGACTTCACGATCATTGACATTGAGCATCGAGGAGAGTTTACCCAGTCTCCGATCATTCTTGGGAAGTCGTTCTTAGCCTTGGCTAAGGCAACTATAGATTGTGAGACTCGGGAGATCAATTTCTCTGCATTGGGAGCACTCTGACCTCACCCGATCTTTGAGGACACACGATATTCTAAGGTAACCCATAAAGTTGCAGACAGTCGTGACCTTCGAGAGACAGTTGAGTCCCGTCTCTCAACTACACCTGAGATATCGACTGTCCAGACGACCATTGGTTTAGAGACTCCCTACAACCACACACCGCCTACTGCTTGCACCACCACCGCGATAGCTTCTAGAGAGGACTCACAACCAGAAGCTATCATTGAGTCGGATATGACCTTTGTGGATTGCCTTGATCATTTCGATGATCCGACACAAGAACCCAACAATGTCAAGCCAACTGAGAACACTGTGCCTTATCAGAGACGTGTGCTGACCCTGCAGGAGTATTACAATGCATATGGTGACTCATCTGATGATGAACCTCTGGTCAGAACCTCACACACACTACATCCAGGACATACAACAAAGGAAACAACTGGGACCAAATTGACCAATCTTGATAAATCGGTTGCTCCATCCTCTAGTCGGTTATCTGGTAAGAAGAAGAAGAGTATTGATTCCTCGAGGTGTTCCCCCGAACCCCTCAAGGCTTATCACTCTCCTCTTCCTATTGATGCTTCAGGTTCTAGAAAACATACTAAGAAGGTTACCTTCGATGTTCCAGAGAAGGAACTTTCTGAGGAGTCCTCATCAGGTTCGGATGAGGTGATCTACATGAGTGAGCTTAGTTCGATTGTTCTAAAGCCATATTTGAGCAAGCAGCCATGTGTCGACCCTCGTTGGACGTTCCCCACACCTCACTATTATTCCTCTATGAACGATTCTGACAGCGACACATATATATACTACCCACCCCCTCGCTCCCGCAAGAAGGTCCGTCACAAACCTTCTTGATCCTTGTATAGATTCAATCACTCTTGTACATTCTCCCCTCTTTGTATATTCTCCAGATCACATCGGTTCTCACACTTACTCTTGTCCTATACTTAAGCTTACCAAGAGTCTAAGTATAGGGGAGCCGATGCCCGCCGTGTGTACATACTCATCCATTTCTCCTCTTGACCTCGTCCGCCCCATTTTTGCTCTTCTTCTACACTTAGGCTGTCCAGAGCCTAAGTATAGGGGGGCGGATCGACTTCTATACTATTTATTATTTTAGTCATCCTACGCTTAGCACGAGCTATATCTTTTTCTCGCTTCTTGTGCCATGAGGACATAGCACATGCTAAGTATAGGGGGGCGTGTATATATTACATATATACTTTACCCATAGCTCGTACTTCACGTATTTTTGTATATATTATACAATAATTATGGGGTGGGTAAAAAAACTTTTTCCTTATTTGCTAAAAAAACTTTTCAAAAAAATCCTCTTTAAAAAAACAAATTTTTTTTAAAAAAAGTCTTTTCTTAGTTACCTATCTTTTTCAAAAAAAAGAAGAAAAAAGAAAAAAAAAACTCTTGAAAAAAAAGCAAAACTTGTCTAACAAAAAAAAATCTTTGCCTTTGTCTAACAAAAAAAATTCTTTGCCTTTGTTTGAAAAAAAACCTTTTTGAAAAAAAACTTTTTCTAAAACTTAAAAAAAAAATCAATCAATCATCAAAAAAACAAACAAAAAACAAAAAAACAAAAAAACTAACTAATAAGTTGATTTAACCCTGACACATTCACTTTCACACAAGACTAGTGATGTTCAAGACGGTGCCTCCTGCTGCTTCTTTTTTTATTTTTTTATTTTTTTTGAAATTTATTTACTGAACAATTTTGCTGCTGTAATAAAAGAAATCTTTTTTTGTTTTGATTTTTTTAGATTTTTTTAATTTTTTTATACTTTCAAATAAGAAACAAATATCTGTACAAAAAGGGAAAGAAAAGGGGGAAAAATGGAAGAGGAAAATGATGAAAAAGATGGAGGTGAAATGATGAAATACAAGGAAACAAAACAAAGGATATGAGAAGAAATACTTACCTGATATTCGCCGGATTTGCGGAGCAGCTATGCTGGACTCCTGTCGTCGCCTCGATCCGATTAGCGAAATAAAAATCGGAGAAGCTACGCGAGCTCGACGGGGAACTCGTGACGCGGAGTGGAGCTCCGCAGATCTCACCTGAAGGAGGTCGTCGCTTGAGGACGATGCTTCGCAGCTGTCACCAACAAAACACTCCAAGCTCTCTCCTTATTCTATAAGAATGGTGGATGGGGAAAAATGAGAATGTACAAATGAATATAAAGAGAAGAGAAATGGAAGTTAGAATGGTGGTGGTGTTGAATGGGAGGTTAAATTAGTGATGGGGTTGAATGGGAAGTTAGATGAAAAAATGGTGTTGAATGGAGGTTGATGGAGGTTGGTGGTAGAGTGGAAGTTATTGTAGAGAATGGGAAAATAATAAGTAAATAAATAAAGTAGGTTACTTTAAATACAATAAAATAAAAAGAGAAGAGAAATAGTGGAGAATTTACAAAAGAAGATATACAACATGTACATTTTTTTGTTTGCTTTTCTATTTTAAATTTTTTTATCTTTTTAATAGTAGCTATGTACAATAAGAAAATACAATAAAATATTACAATCAAAATACAACACCACCATGATTTTTTGTATTTTAATAATTAAGAAAGAAAAAAATGAAGAAAGAATGAATATATACATAATATACAATGTACATCTAGGTCCCAAAACCCAACTTTTACAAATGAGCTCCGATTTTAATGAAACCACTTCCGTTGGATAGATAATTTTATAACTTAAACTTTAAAAGAGTTTGGTGAATTTGGAGTTCATACGGAGCGGGAATTTGACTTGGAAGTTGGTCTTTACGGCTTTTTCCCTTTGGGATCTAGGAGCATTTATTTGAGGTGAAATTTGTTTTGTATTTTCGTATTTTTAAGTATAAGTTGTAGAGAATGAATGGGTAGGGGGGTCTATTTATAGGCCCCAGAAAACCACTAACCATGGTAGAAAACCATGGTTTAGCGGCCCATGGTTTTGGCCCATGGTTTTAGCCAAAACTTATCCCAAACTTGGAGCTTAAGTTAGAACATTCTAGAGGATTCTAGATTCGCTAATGACGCTTAATTAACACTAATCGTGATTAACTTTCACTAATCGTGATTTAACTTTCACGGCTTACGCATATCTTTTGTTAACTATTGATTAGTGTTTACTAATGATCATTAGCGGCTTTCAATCGTCATTAATTTCTTTAATCATGTTTAATTAGTCTTAATGACAGTCATTATGGATTAATGACATCTTAGCCTTCCTTACTTCTCTTTCTTCTGAAATTCATAACAAATCGAAACGAAGTCTGATTCACACAAAACAAATTCTGCCGGTTTCCTCTTTACGAGCCGGATCTTATTATATAGGATCCGAGATATGCCAAGTTCAAGGCTTTACAATTATAACAACCTTAAATACATTGATATGAACATGTTGGAGAAAGAATTAGCCAAAAAGGAGTTGATATGAAATTATTAAAAATCAATGAAGTTTTGGACTATTTACAGGTGAAAAACTCCTTTAAGTTGTTAATTTATTTTATACAATCTAATATACAATAATTCATGTATTTTATTTACAAGAGTCATTTGTTAATTTATTGATTTTATATACATTTATTAGGGAATTTACTCATGGATTTTGCTAAGATCAAGATATTGAGATGATGAATCGTGGATTCATCAGCAATCCAATATCGCCCCAATAATATGAGGATCTGATATTGGGGTCACTACGTATACGACCTTACTCTTTCAAGAAGCAAAGAGCCCGATCCAGATACGCTTGCATACAGGAGCTGTCACTTCAGACATGCGTCTCCCACATGCAATCCCTGGTGATGGAACTCTTCGCCTTGACGGGAGACCATGGATGTCACTTATGTGATCCTCCACCTCATATTCAAATTTTAATTAATTATCATGAATTATATTCATATAATTAATTCTTCCAAGGGAAATAACAACTCTATTCATAATAGAGTGCCTTAATTGGACATAATCAATTTAATAATATTAAATTAATTATCAATCCAATTCAATCAACAAACTTGATTAATTTACTTAAATATATATGGTAAAATCTCAAAGTACGTATTAATTCGATTTTTAATAACTAGAAAATACACCTTGATTTTCTCTGGCATTATCGAGTCCCTACCCGCTGTCATGGCTAGTACCGACGAGAGTGGGACGGACCACATACGTTGCAACCCGCAACCCCAATGCTCTCCGACTAGAACTATATCTACCTCTGGAAAGGATAATGCCAAATATATCAATTTGTACTTGAGATGATCATCAGTTCTTCAACCGAAATTATACCATATAGTAATAATCAAAACATTTAAGGAAATTTGCTACACAAATTCCCAATCCTATTCAAGAAAGGAGTTTGATGATTGTGTTTCCAATTATGATCTAAATCAAATCTAATCAATTTATTGGATGAGAACAAGTCAATTAAGGAAATAATCATCTTCTAATATTTCTCAAATATTTTTCATAATTATTTCATGAAATTAACAATTAATTTCACTAATTGACAATCACATGATTCTTGATTAGGACTGTAATTTCAGCAGTGACCCCTACTCACTAAAATTAACATATCTCAATCAATTTAAATCCAAATTAGACAAACTCAATTTTCAAAGATTGCTAACTTGATTTAGGACAGAATCTAAGTCATTAATCATGTTAAGATTCGCAGTTCCCGTAATAGTGCATACATGTTCATTAAAACAATCATATCTCGAGCAAACGGAATCCGAATTACGTAAACTCATATCCTATGGTTTCCTTATTTAATGAGGAACAAAATCTAAGTGACTAATTCGCTTTAAACATTTTAAAAATGGCTTAATTTATTCATTAAACAGATCTACAAAAATCAAATGCGACAAAAAGCTTTCGCGACCTTAACGAACCAAAGTCATCCTAGGTTTGCGGATCGTATCCAAAACCTTCGACCTAAGGCTCTGATACCACTTGAAGGATATGGTATAATCCTCAAGCGCATCAGGGAAGCATGAGTGTCGCATCGAATACGATGAATAGCGACTAGTCGCACTAGTTGTTCTATGCAGTGGAAATTAAAATTTTTTTTCTTGCGACGAAACCACATGATCCAAGAACACTACTCGAATCGTTTCATCTAAACCAAAAAAAAGTAATAGGATTACCTCATGAAGCGTGGTTGTGGTCGAGTCTCTAAACGAAGAGACCTCCTGTCTCAAGTCCGATCCGACGGAGGAGACGCTTACGAGCGCGGGGATGAACCGCGTACTTCTCGCAATCCATGTTGATGATCCAAGCGATGGATCTACTGATATCGACACACGAGATCTGACGTCTTCTCCACGAGCGAAGCGCACTGAAGGAGACGGAGATCCACGAGCAAAGGGTCGGGCAGCATAACAACGATGCTGCGGCGATGGAGACCCCCTCTAGGGCATCCATGGTGGACGGCCATGAGAGAGGAAGAGAGAGGGATGATGTGTAGAGAGAAAGAGAGAGAGAGACTTATGTTCTCTTGTGTGTAAAGAAGAGCAATGGGGTGCCTCTCCTTTTATAATATTTTGGGATCCATGGATCTCAATCCATGGGCAACACAAATCCAATAGCTCTCATTGATTGTGTTTCTTTTAGTGGCTAAGATTTGTGTTGGTAAAAAGCAACAACAATTAATTTAATTTAGATTAAATCTATATTGATAAATCAATATAAATCAATCTAAAATTAAATCAATCAAGCATGGAGATTATGGAATGAAGATTGCCTCCTTCCATAATACTGGATTTGGTGGCAATCTCATGAGATCTCATGAGATTACATTATTCCATGGAAATCTCCAAGATTTGCAACAACACTTGTTGTAAATTATTCTAAAAATAATTGATAATTATTTTGTGAATATTACAATCTTGCCATTGGAAAATTGTTAATCATATTCACAACTCAAAATAAAATGTGAATTACATTTTCAATTTAATGTACAATGTGAATCCAATTCACATCAAAATTTAATTAACAAATGTAAACTACAAATAGCTCTCTCTTATATATTATAAATCACATTTATAATATATATGACTAATATGGATATTGCTATCCATATTATTCATATCCATGATAATTAAATCACATTTAATAATCTTAGTTCTCTATTCTCATGTGCCCAAATAATATGAATCATATTCACATTATTCACATCTTTGACAATCAAATCTCATTTAATTATCTAAGATAAATCTCCTTATAATATGAATCAAATTCATATTATTCATGATAATTAAATCGAATTTAATTATACATTTTCTCAATGCTCGGATACATTTATCAACAATAGAATTATACATGAAATCTTTCAAGGATAATGCGCTTTCTCCGTGAATACTTGGATATAAGGACAGAGCGATTGTATTGTTCCACGTATAGTGACTTGGATATTGAGATTATATTTCAAATCTTGATCGCGGTCCTCCCATAAATGATTGATTAAATCAAGACCACAAATCTAAGCTTCTCATCGCATCTGAATCACATTCAGATCAATGTCCAACATTTGGACCAAAATCAGATTACTTCTCTACTGAGAGGAGTCACTAAAATCCAGACCCGTTTCATCACTCCCTAGGAATGGAAGCGTCATGGTTATACAATCGTTTATGATCACATCACCCTCAGGTATTCCCAATACCTGTACATCCTGCATACTGGAAGACTCAGAATAAACCCGAAGTATTAGATCAACTTTATACTGTCTACTTCAGGGTTTTTATTAGTAAGTTTCTCATTCGATCATTGGGAGTCGGTATCGATCATACACTTTCTAAAAGCGTATATCATATCTAGATCTTGATCATATACTTCCTAAAAGTATATACCAACCTACAAATTCAGTCAATCTTCCAAAGCGAGACGACCGTGCGCACGGAATTTGATTCTTCCTAATATCTCATGAGTGAGCTCATGCCTTCCGGTTCAATAAATGAACCTGTATGATCCCTTTGAGAGATCGTATTACTCATATGCACTTATACGCACACCAGCGCGCTGGTGTATAGACCTTGGTTAGGTCATCAACCTGTTGGTCTGCCAAATGTACATATTCAGACATATAGTAACACATCTGTCTCCGATCAGAGGATGTGTGCCTGTATCGTGACAGCATACGATATAGGACTTTGGTTATCTCGATCTCATTAAGTCAACTCTTTGACCTAACTAATCTGACACCTTCGAATCTCTATTCCTATGCAGAGGACCTGCATCAAGAGGTCGATCATATATCAACCTTTAGAGATAAGGATTGCCATCTCCTACTCAGGCTATAGATCATCTCTTAACAATCATGTGACGATGTTTGATGAGTCCTCAATCTAACCCTTTAGATATTCATCCAAGCACCAGCCTCTATGATTCAATAGTTGAATCAACAGTTGTATGATCATTAAGATGGCCATGGTACGTAACCCTAATTGTACTAAGGGACCTATTATGCAAATTATTCATTCTTCATTTCAGATCAGGGAATGATATTCACAATAACATTTATTGCATAATGGCTTATCGTGGACTCGCATGCCCAACAGAGGGGAAGGTCGTGAGGGAGAAGAGTTAGAGGAGAGGGTAGGAATGGGAGGAGCGATAGGGGATGAGGATGGAGAAGGTGGTGGAGCAAGGGACAGAGGAGGATGATGTGGGCGGGAAGATCAGAGGGCGGAGGAGGAGGATGGGGGAGACGGGGAGGAGCAGTAGGCACGTGGTGGGGGGGGGGGTGGGGTGGATGGGTGGGTGGGTAGGAGTAGCTGGCGGAAGAGGAAGGGGCGTTGGGAGGAGCAACAAGCAGAGGTGGAGGATGGCTTTGATGGGTAGGCACAACATAAGAGGACCAACGGTGGAGGAGGGCCTTAAGGGGGAGGGACGGAGGAGGAGGGCTTGGAGGGGAAGGGTGCATCGGCGACAGAGGGCCCGGAAGGGGGGGGGGGCAGTGAAGGAAGGCATGGAGGGACAGAGGCGGGCCTGGAAGGGGATTGGAAATGGCGACGGAGGGCCTGAAGGGAGAGGGGTGACGCCGGCGGAGGGCTTGGGAGGTTGGGGGGGGGGGCGAAGGTAGACTTGGAGGGGGAGGGAGGAAGAAGAAGAAATGGGAAAGAAAAAGATATTTTTTTAATTAATTACCCTTGTGTCCCCAAAGTTAACGGCCGTTTATGATAAAGATTGACAACAATTAACTCGAGGGATACAAGTGATCATTGTGGAAGAAGTCAGAGACACAACTGATATTCCAAACAAGGAAGGGGCATAACTGAGATTACAATATATCAGCACAGATGCATAACTAAAAGGGAAAAATGGGTGTTTCCCTAGGGGTAGCCACCATAGCTGCCCCACCCCATTTTTTGGGATTTTTTTTTATTTTTTGGAAAAATAAAATCATGTATATTCATCCCTATATCCCTTCTACATACCATTTGAATTTCGTCAGAAACAGAGACTCCTACGACCCCATCTATATGTCATTTTTTTAACGGTCGCAGGATTTTTTAAATCGACCTTGTCTGGATGGAGGCCGTAGGAGTCTCTGTTTCTAACGAAATTCGAATGGTATGTAGGAGGGATATAGGGATGAATATACATGGTTTTATTTTTCCAAAAAAATAAAAAAATTTGTCAAAAATGGGGTGGGGGCAGCCATGTTGGCTACCCCCAGGGGGCAGCCCATCAACTCCTAACTAAAAACCCAAGAATATTTGTTCTTCAGTTTGTATCAAACAAAAAGTTTTATGTTTTTAAGAAAAAAAATACAGAAAAGCAAATAAAACCTCGAAAAAAATAAAATAAAGAGAGAAACCCTTACCCCGGCGGCGGTAGTATAAAACGCAAGCGATCTCCTACATCGGCAGCTCAGCGGAGAAAGAAAAAAGAAAGAAAAGAAGAGAAGGAAAAAGCAGACGTTTCTCGGCGGAGATGGATCCGGATGCTGTGGCGAAGGCGTTCGTGGAGCACTACTACAGGACGTTCGACAGCAACCGGGCGGGGCTGGCGAACCTGTACCAGGAGGGGTCGATGCTCTCCTTCGAGGGGGCCAAGACCCAGGGCGCCCAGGCCATCACCGCCAAACTCGTCGGCCTCCCTTCAACCAGTGCCAGCATCACATCTCCACCGTCGACTGCCAGCCCTCCCGGCAGGCATGCTCGTCTTCGTCAGCGGATCCCTCCAGCTCGCCGGCGAGCAGCATCCCCTCAAGTTCAGCCAGGTTTGTCACCCTCCTTTTCTCCTATTCATCCATCCATCCATCTTCTTATCTGATTTTTGAACAAAGTTTGATGAAAGCTACATGCTCTACACATGTTACCACTGACAAGCGTTTTGCCACTGGAACCAATGCAAAAGGGGGGTTTAAGTTTCCCCAAATAAATCGATTAGTATTGTCATGCCACTTTTACTTCCTCAAATAAATCGATTATGTGCATTACTTTTTTCCACCTTGATTTGGTACTCTGCGGCGATTGCTACGCTATGAGTTTTTTACTAGTTGGGGGGTGGGGTTGAACCCTGGTCCTTAGAGCGGGAGCTAATTGCGTCTACCATCATTAGAGGGGTTCTAATAATAAAGATTGTAAGGTCTTGCCTCTTCCATCTTTTGTTTTTTGAGATCTTGTCATCATCACTTTTTTGTTTGATACAAACTGAAGCACAAATTGCCAAGTTTTTAAATAACTAGTTGGTTCCTTTTATTGCATTTGGAGTATCCGTTAGGATATTCAAACATTAAGTTGTTTTGGTGGATGATGATATAAACCGTGTTTTTTATTTCTTTAAGCTCTATGGATAAAGGATAATGCGTTTTATTCACAATTTAGCTTTAGTTGGTGATTTTTATGTGTTTTGATGAATAAGAATGTGATCAATTGGGCTTGTTGCTTATTCTATCTGACTGGTTGCTCTAAGGTATGTAGGATAAGTTGTGGTTGTAACTAGTGATAGTTATTGCATAAGACAGTGTGAGAATAAGGGGTAAGTGGTAATAGTTTCTCAATGGAGGGAGGATAACAATTTTACCTCTTGGAAGTATAAGTAGCGGGACCAATATTTGTTGGCAGATAAGCTTGATGATTTCTTCTTCTTAGAGGGTCTATTACTAGCTTATGCCTCAACCATATGGGACCTATGGTTGCATTTGTATTGGGAATTGAATTCTTGTAGGGTTACTTTTAAATTGCGCATCCAAAAAATTCCTCATCATATGACTTCCAACTATCTCACTTGCTTGCAACTCCTCATCAAATCTAGTATCCAAGAAGTTGGATGCAAAGGTGAAATTCCACACTCCCAAATCACAATCAAAAGCAGATCAGACTTGCTATTGTGTTGAAGTCATGAACAATGTCCCTTTAATGATTAAATAACCTTACTTGGATCTTGTCTAATCATGTTGTAAAGAAGGAAATGATCAATCTCCTAGTTTACAACTCAAAAAATGGGTGATGCTTGAATGGATCTGTCATCCCCTTGAATTCGGAAACATACATAAGAATCTAAAATATAAACATGAAAAATTGAACTAATGAAAATTCAGGCTGCATCAGTTCTTTTTGTCGTGAAAAAAAGCTATGACAAGTTTCCTTATGGTTGAAAGGGTTGGTTGAATATATCTTAGCTTTGTATGTAGTTGTGCTAGCTAGACTCACATTTGTGCTGGTGCATGGAAAACAATGCTAATTGGATGCGGAGATGAGTTGGCGGTATTTGAGGGGGTAGTTACCAACATTATACCAATGACATTTGCAGAAGTTTTGAAGGATGATGCTGATGTTTTTAATGGTGGTCACCACATTGTGATTGACATCACTATTGATGATGGACAATATGTTAGATCCACTAACATTAATGGTGATTGAAGGCTGATGGAAATGATTATTGAATTTGAAAGTGTACTAGCCTCTAGGTGATGATTGTAATAGTGGGATAGAGGTGGTTCATTCTCTTTTCATTGTTGAGAGTTGGTTGGTGCTACATTGGGTTGACAATACTTATGCACATCTTCAACTTGCACAACCTCTTCCTTAATTGCTTTGTATTTTGCTTGCATCCACATCATTGTATCAAGTACCTTCAAGCGAGATTGTACGAATATTCTTTATAGAAATAGTTATAAAAGGTGTCCATGTTTTTGGGTGATGGTTTTAGTAGTGGTTCTAGTGGATATGCTTCATTATCTTTTAACCATGAAGAGTTGGTTGGTGCTACATAGAGTTGAATCAATTAATTGCACATATGTGTGTCTTCGATTGAATGATTTCTTCTTTAATAACTTTGATTTCTTCTTACATTTACATCATGGGACTGGGAATGTTCAATGTGATGTATGAAGATCTCGTTACATATGTTATAGGAAGATATGAAACTTCATATTCTCATTAAGTCCTTTTTTCTTCAATATTTAATGCAGGTTGGATTTTTAGGGAGGAAGAATTAGAGAAAGAGAGGAATGAATGTAATGAGAGGGAGGACTGACATGCTAAGTTGCACAAGGGGGAAGAAAAAAGGGAGGAGGTTTGAAGTTGGTTTAAAAGAAGAAAAATATTAAGGGCGGGGGGATGAATATCTAATGTAAAGGTTAGACAAAATTCATATCACTCATTCATGGTCCTTCCTTACACTTATGTTGGTTTTATATAGAGAAACTAACCATCCAAGAGATGTGACTCTTCATAAAAGATATATACATCCCTTTTTAAATGGCATTTTAAAACTTATATCCATTAGATTTATGAACATAATAAAGAAATTAAAGTACGGAAATCAGAAAATGAAGTAATTAAAGTAATTTTGTGTCACTTACTTAGGAGTCCAACACCTCAGTCAACAATTGTTGAGTTGGGAGTGAAGGAGTAGAGCGTTGGAAAGGTCTTTGACAAGAGTAATGTTGATGAGTTTTTTAATATGTTTGAAGAAGGTTTAGGAAAGAAGGGGAAGACTATAGATAATCGGAAGACTAGAAAGAGTTGTGGAATACATGGAATAAGAGGGTATGAAGGAACCAAGAGTGTATAACCCTATTAGAATTAATGCTTTCATCCCCCTCACATCCTTATCATCAATTTAGACCGGGATTAAGAAAATCAGTGGATTCCTCCATCAAATCATGCTTCTATAGATCTTTATCCTAATCATTCCATTCTAAAAGGCTAGAAAATGATTTTGACATTAAAGGTTTGGACCTTCTAAATGGACTTGTAATTACAGATGATGGTGGCATGTGGCATTGAAAGAAAATGAACGATAATGAGATGAAGGGAGGATGATCATGCAAATTTGCATGAAGAGGAAGAAGAATTGGATGATGAGGATTGAAGTAAACAATTTCAGAGGTTGAAAAATAAAATAAAAAGGAAATTAGAGATAAATAACTCAAATACCAACAGTATACCATATTTATTTTTATGTTCCTTTCATTATGGGTTTATATGGGAAGCCAACCATTTAAGAAACATGTCCCTTCATGAAAGACACATCCCTTCCCTAAAATGTACTCTTTTGAAAGATATATTTCTATATTTATAAATAAAGGAATTAAAATACCAAAAAAAAAACAAAAAATTGAACTATTGAAAATCAAGCTACAATCACTTAGGAGTTTGATACCTTATAGATCATTATCACTAATTGTTGTCATTGTCCATTCTCTTTCTCAAAAATTGTGACCTCAAGACACCTATGCTACTCACTTCGTTAATATACACATTTGAAGTTTGACTCCAATGTCTAAGTCTAAAGATTTTTCTATCACATCAGAACAGTGCCTTCTCAAAGAAACCATGTTTGTTTGAGAGGAGGAAGTACATGCCTCTTGGAAAGGAGAGCTGCCTTGAAGGTTATTAATTTGTTTGCTCAATGCTCGTTGCTCAAATTTCTAATGTTGTTGGAGCTAGATGTGTACATAGATCGGATAAAATACGTAATTTGATCCAATATGATATTTACTTGATCGGATTGTTTTGATTTTGTCGGTTTAAGATAATGATTTTTCAAACATGTTGAATTATGGATTGGATTAGATGCTTCCAAAATGTCATTCGTTAATACATACACGTGCATTTATGTATAGATATGTATGTATGTGTGAGCGTGTATATGAATATAATTATGTTTGCGTACATGTCCATACATGTATATATGCATGCATGTGTGTGTATTTATATACATTTATATATGTGTGTGTATGCATATGTAAAATATCCATGTTTATCTCATAAGACTTGTATGCCATTTAATTTAGTTGTATGCATCATTAAGAAAATTAACTTTGAACAAAATGAGAATGAAAACTCTTTTTATTCTACTTTATAAATTCTGTCCACAACTCCGTTAGTCAAGTGTCATTTTATTAACATGAAATTTCACATCAGAGATAAAAAATGCACCTATGATTAAACTTAAAATATAAGAATGTAATAAAAATTTGTAAATATCCTTTTGTTTACATCCATTGGATTATCAAACCATAATTAAAGTGTCAAATGCTATGAGTAGACTTATAGAGGGGTTATGTAAGCATCAAAAAATAAATCATATCTGATTCAATTTGTAAGATGGTGGGTTAGATTGGTTGGATTTTAATGTTTAATGGATTGAAAAGAAGATTCAGTTAAGGTTGGGTTGGACATGGATTAGGTTAATATCTACTCAAATTTGAAGCTTATGCACCCTTAGTTTGGGCTTTGGTTCAATGCTCTGATTTGCTTTGCTACTTGATTATATAGCTATAAGACTTGATCCTGCATCAAAGGCTAGAGGCCCTCCTGCTCAACAACCAGACATCCAATGTTGCCCAAGTTAGATATGGGCACTTGATTTGAGTGCATGCACGTGTGCGTATGTATGCACATGTATAATTATGTGTTTGGACATGTAAAATATCCATGATATTCTCTTAAGCATTGCATGTATTTTAAATTATTTGTATGCAACATTAAAAAAACTAGCTTTGAAAAATTTGAGAATAGTTTAAAATACTAAAATCGACAACTATCTTTCTTATTGCACTTTACAAATTTCACTTCCAACTTGCAATTAAGTGTCGTTTTAATAACACACCATTTTATGTTAGAGATAAAAAGAAAGATGCATTTGCGTCTAAAATATAAGAAGTCTTACAACCACTGTCAATATTCTTTTGTATGCTACATTTGTTGAATTATCAGACCATAATCCAAATGCTAAATGCTATAAACTTGAGAGGAGACTTTTAAAGGATTATGTCAGCTTCCAAAAATTAATAGGATCCGTAAGCCAATAAATTGGATATTATTGTTGGATTGAATTTTTTAAGCGTTAAAGATTGGATTGGACATTGATTTGGCTAAAACCTGATCCATTTCAAACCAATGTGTACCCCTAGTTGGAGCCTTGGTTTAGGTCTTTGATTTGCTCCACTGCTCGGTTTTCTAAACACCAGATCTCAACAACCAGAGGTCTAATGTCACTTGAGTTATATGTGGGTACTTGATTTGAGTGCTACAATTTGAGTTTAGATCGTTGATGGCTTTAGAATAGATCAAAGTTTGAAATATTGACATCGATGGCAAGTCGATATTGTTGAGAAAGAGGTATATCGAGGATATATTGTGATATACTGATTTTTTTTGAAAACGGTGATATATCAATGATATTTGTGGAAATCTAAAAAAATGACCCACAAGGACACTTCTCTCGCAAACTAAGATCATTTATAGTTTTTAGAACATTAACTTATATTCGAGTTTAGTCATATGTAAAATGGATGCTTGATTAACACATTAATGTACATTACATTGCACATACCTTAATATTATATACATAATACTATGTGGAGTGTTGTCTGATTTATGGAATTTATCTAATAACCATATATTCCATTTTTCATAATAAACAATGTTATCAGAAGATAAGAAGACACACTTTAATAACAAAGTACAATCTTACCAAAAGATAAGCGCAACCAAGTGCTGCGTAGCATATCCATATAATCCTTTATTGTTGTTCATGGTGCATCATCGACTTTATGTCCTGACAATAATCATCTCATGTTATGTAGAAGTGCACAACCTCTCAATCACATGTGAGGATAGACAACAACCATAGTGGAGATAGGGACGGTATCATCGATGGCACAAAAGGAAAATGAACTAGTTTAGGAACCTTGTGATAATGAGATTGGAGTAGGAGATGATGTCTATGATTGAGGTGCTTGTTTGGGAGAAAAACGAACATCTAAGCTTGTATATTACAATATTTAAAAGAAATCAACAAAATTTTAGAATAAATATAAACAAAACATCCAAAAATCTAAAACTATCCCCCAAGATCTTAATAAATACACAAAATGAAGCCAAACCAAGGTTGCAGAAGTTGGTAGTTAGTTCTCGGTTGGCCGGGTCACCGACTAAGGATTAATCAGCAGTTTGGCGACTAATCAGATTTAGTCAATCTTTAGTCGGTTTTGAGTTTTCAAATATTTTATATAAACTATTTTTATACATGTATATTATGTATTTACAGTAATTTCTACATTTTCTACTCTATCATAATGAAATAAAAGAAGTGATTGAATTAAATAAGACATTAAGCATATTAGAATAAGTATACTTCTAAAAAAAGCAAAAAACTAAAAAAATACATAATCTATATGCAAAATTCATCCAACTAGTTGGTCGACTATTCAGGCTGAGTAGTCGGCTGACTGATTATTGAGTGATTGGCCAATAGTCAGTCGACCATCCTATCGACTCGAATAGTTGGATCGACTAGTTGGCCTAGTCGGCTGACTTTTACATCAATAAGCCAAACATTGAAAAAACTCAAGCCACGTAATATATCATGAAATATACAAAAACCCTAAGATATCCATCTCTAAATGCATTTAAATGGATGAAAACAACCTTAGGCAGACCTTCTTTAATTGCAAGAAGAAGTTGCTAATAACAACATGGTAAATGATGAAATAGAAAGCTGATATCGGTGATATCAATCAATATGGAGGAAAGCTGCATTCAAACTTCAAGTTTTGGTAGATATCTATCAATATTTTGATTTATTATCTTTATCTTGCGATATATTGATCGATATTCGAGAAACGTCACACATAGTAGTGTTGATATCAGTCGGTGATATATCCCGATATCTAAATCCATGGCATGGATTAACTCCCAATAGTTCAACCTTTTTTCAAAGAAGATAAGAGTGACTTCAACCATTTGGTATATCTTTTGTCCCTTTGCTTTGAACTTTGGTCGTTCTAAAACCACATGTCTAGCTTAATGTAAACTAATTCAAATGCAGTTGATAAATCTTGGTTTGGATCCATAATATGAGTAAATCATTAAGGTTTCTAATGCCTATTGGGGTGCTTACCTTATTGTTATGGCATTTGGTGAGATTAAATTCTCCCACTTTGATCCTATGATCAAGTTGGAACTAGTTATGCTCTTTAGTCTCAAATGTTTGACTTGTCAATAAAGGAACATGCGAAGGAACATCTCCTTACCGTATTTAAACTAAGTGCCAAGTAGAGAGACATTGAGCTCTCTACATTGATGAAGGATAACGTCGTTTATAGTGGATCATGAATTGCTTCGTCATGTACATAATAACAGAGATTATGTACTATATGAAAAAATGTAAGACATTTTTCGTGATTTTTATTCTCAGGAGAAGAATGTCAACAAGATTCTTTAGTTTAATAATTATATTACCCATCTTGCATGATGTGGATGTTCAATACAATACCTCTTTCTGCAATCCACATTCAAACATCTAGGCTTGTATAGGATGATGTGATGTGTATATACACCATTAGACATCCTATCAGACTTATCACATGGTAACACATTTCCTTGTTGACTTGGAACCTGTCACCTTGATACAATCTCATATGTTCTCACTTGTTAAAGTTCCATGTATTGGATGAGGCATATACTTGCATGGATAGGCTTCTTGTGACCTTCTAGTTGTCTCCACTAATTAGACATGTGTCCTCCATGTCGTGTCTAGTTGTTGTCATAAGAAATTTGATCCGTTTGGATGTATTTGAGGGTTTAGGGTCCTTTTGTCAAGGGTTGACATTAATGATCCCATTGTTATGAATAACGTATTTCAAGGGAACTTGCTAGGTCAAACATGATGGACTTCAACAACTTATTGAGTTGGGGATACTATCAAGCACTCTATTGGAGTATCTTCTATGGCTAGTTCCAAGTATGGCGACCTTCTTGAGTTGAGGGTGGGGAACGGGCAGTTGTTTAGATTCTGGCTCGACGACTTGATGGGGGAGGGTGCGCTTGAGCAACGTTTCCCTCGGCTGCAGGCGTTGGTGGTTGACAGGACCGCTCTTCTGGTCGAGGTGGTGGACTCTGGTTCAACGGTTTCTCTCGGATCAATCGGACCAACGGATAGACGACTTCTTGTAGATGCTGGTTGTCACTCCTTCACCAGGCGAGTGTTCCAATGAACCCGATCATTTTGAATGGGAGGGAGAAAAGTTATCGGTTAAGAAAGTTTACCTTATGATGAGAAGGTCGCATGTGGGACGAGACAAGGAGATGCGCGTGGACATGAAGATTATTTGGGCTGCCAAGATCCCTGATAGAGTGAAGATATTCCTGTGGTGTTTGAAAAAACCGCTTGGGTGACAAAGCGAGGAGGGAGAGACAGTTCGGCTTGGCTGATATGTGTTGTGCTAGGTGTGAGGTCATCGTGGAGGATGCAGACCTTCTCTTCTTCGGATGCGCGACTTCGGCGCAAGTCTAGGGTTCGATGGGGTTCCCATGGGTGCATGCCAACAACTTGGAGGATTTTTGGAGGTCGGTTCGTGCGGTGGGTCTAGGTTCGACATATGACTGCTCAAAGGCTTTCATTGTGCCGTGAGCTATCTGGACTATGCGGAATGATCATATTTAAAAATCAGAGTTTCTATTCAGAAAATATTGTCTCGCATTGTAACGCTCCGTACAATTTCTGGACCTCAATTTGATGTACTTGTTTTCTTTTTTTAAATGAAAGTGTTGCTGTGGTGACTCCTACCTCAGGAGATCTCCCCCTTTTTTCTATCAAAAAAAAGTATAGCGACCTTCTTCCATAGCTGAATCAGTGTCTTGTTTGTCTCATTTCCATATTAGCTTTAAATACTTTTGAACCAATTGCCTTAATTGGTCCTTTAGTTAACCTTATGGATTGCGCTCTTGTTTTATTTGCTTGTATTGATGACGTTTGGATTGTCGTTTTTGAAATCTCTCATCACATTTGCGGACGAGCATTTTAGTTTTCTAAGGTCCATTTGATTCCATTTGGATGAGCAATATTTGTTGTTGATGGACACCATTCTTTATTGACTAATCAAGGAAGGTGCATGCTTTTCCGAATATATGCATGATTAACGTTCTCTTAAAACACGAGTTTCCTCTTTTTTGCTAGCAAGATTATGGAGGAATTAAACTATCATGCTATTTTTGACCCCTCCCTTGTATTTTAGGATATTTTGACGGGGCAAGCGATTGGCTATGGTCATGAGGTAGAATGGATTTATCAATTGTTGTAATCTCCCTATGATTCTTTGGTTGCTCTGTTTATCAGAAGTGATTTTCGCTATCTGTGGCATTTGTGTTTTGAATATCCACCCCAATCCAAGCTCCATATACATGCTAGTGATGCCTTCGGTTGTGATTGTGAGCATGGTTAACGAATGTGCGTTGGGGCAAGATAAGTCTTTTTAACCCCACAACTAGCATACCCACCTATTTTGAGGCGACACAGAATGCAATATCATGATATATCGACAATATGTCAGTATTGGTTGGTCCAACATATCGATATAAGACATTATATCTATTTATCAGTTTTCGTCGATACGTCAATGATATATCAACGATATATCACATGCCAGTGATATATCGTAGACATGTGGAATCTTACAACGTGTAAATGCACATATATCGACCCCACATCGGTGCATATCGGTCTATATCGTCATTTCCCTCATTTTCACCAAACCTTTTCTCCAAAGCTCTCGCTTAGCTTCCTTTAGGTAGGTAACATCTTGAACTAGTCCGCTTTTTTAGTAGAGATTGTGAAATTTGTTAGGGTTTTTTCGTAGTTATTTGCTTATTTTTTGGAGTAAGATTTAAGTATTTAGTGAGATATTTGGGAAACTAATTTAAGATTTTTGTGTTACATTGTGAAATCAAGTTAATTTATGGAAGAATAAAATTAGATCTCATGTTTTAGACATAGAAAACAAGGTTTTACGATGTATTATGTTAACTAAATATTATTAATCAATTAAATTCATGAATTATAATTAGATCTATTATACATTGAGATATTTGGGGAACTAATTTGAGGTTTTTGAGTTATGCTGTGAAATTAAGTTAAGTTGTGAAAGAATAAAGTTAGATATCATGTTCTAGACATAGGAAACAAGATTCTATGTTGATTTATGTTAACTTAAAATTAGTATTTAATTAAATCAATGATTTAAATATTAGATCTATAATATAATGAGATATTTGGGAGAACTAAATTGGGGTTTTTGAGTTATGTTGTGAAATTAAGTTAAATTATGAAAGAATAAAGTCAGATCTCATGTTCTAGACATAGAAAACAAGATTCAATAGTGATTTATGTTAACTAAAAAGTAGTATTTAATTAAATCCCTGAGTTAAATATTAGATGTATAATATAGTGAGATATTTAGGAGAACTAATTTAGGATTTTGAAGTTATGCTGTGAACTTAAGTTAAGTTATGAAAAAATAAAGTCGGATCTATTATTCTAGACATAGAAAATAAGATTCTATTGTGATTTATGTTAACTAAAAATTAGCATTTAGTTATATGTGAATTAAATATTCGATCTATAATATAGCAAGATATTTGGGAGAACTAACTTGGGGTTTTTGAGTTATGTTCTGAAATCAAGTGAAGTTATGAAAGAATAAAGACATAGAAAACAAGATTCTATCGCGATTTATGTTAACTTAAAATTAGTATTTAATTAAATCCGAAAATTAAAATATAATATGGTGATATCTCATGAATGTTTGCTGTGTAATTTCTTTGTAAATTTCATGCTTCAATAATCAACATCATGGGTTCACACTATGACTCAAGTTCGGAATCTGATGATTTTGGTCATCAATTGGACAATGTAGAGGTTGGTTGGAGGTATGCTATCACTTTAGATGGAAACAAATCAAAACCATAGTGCAACTTTTGTGGGAAGCTGTTGGGAGAAGGGGGATTACAAGATTGAAGCACCACCTTGTTGGCAATAACAAAAATGTTGCCAAGTGAACTCGTTGTCCAAGAGATGTGAGGGAGTTGGTGAAGGTCAACTTGGAGGGGTAGAAGGTCAAGGATGTTGAGAGGTCCAGAAGGAGTTTTTTTTAAGCCAAAAAAAGGGGGAAACACTCGATGGTGCTCACCCCAATATATTAAAAGGAAAAAAGAAAGGGGTACAAACAACAAAATAAAAGAGCCATTCAGCGTAGGAGGCAAGTATCTTCCATAACTGGGCGGCCAGCAAGAAAAGAAAACAGGAAAGCAATCACATTAAACAAGACACCAATCAGCCACTAAAGCCTTCGCATGACAGATCACGTTCTCCACATAAAACCGTTGCCCAGAGAAAAGGGCCTCATTTCGAGCAAGCTAAAGCGACCACAAGCAAGCCAGTAGTGCAAGAAGGCGTCTCTTCTCCAACCGCCTATTCAAGAAGATGGATTCGCCGAAGGACTCCACATCACGAGCAAGCATCCAATCCACGAAGGGGTCATGCCACAGCTCCCGCACCAAGGGGCAGAGGAAGAGAAGATGGTCCAGGGTTTCCACATTAGCCTCGCATAGACCGCAAATATTAGAGACCGAATCGATCAACCTGGAACATCGATCGCGCGTCAATAGCCTCTTTCGGCGGACAAGCCAGAGGAAGAAGACAATATGTAAAGGTAATCCCAAGCTCCAGAAGCATCCGCAGTCCCGCACCAAAGAATCCGACCTAGGAGGCGAAGGAACAAGCAAGGATGCGTAAGCCTTCCTAGTTGAGAAGGCACCGTCTCTCCAAACCCAGTGATCCAAACTGCCGGAGGGAGTGTCCGCATGAGCAAGAATATTCATCAAAGCAAGAAAATCAATGAATCTCTGATCCGAGAAGGTGCCCAGAAAGCGAGGAGACCACGAAGCGTCAAACTAGAAAGAAGAGACAGAGGTGTCATTATTATCCGCCAGAGCGAAGAGACGAGGGAAACGATGGGAAAGAGGCTCCCCCCCAACCAGCAATCATTTCCAGAAAGAGAAATCACGCCTGTCCCCCAACATAGGTTTAAATGACGCCCTGTACTTCACAAAAACCTCCTGAAGACCACGCCAAAAAGGAGTGCTCCCCCCCACTTCCGAGCCTCCCTCGCCAGCCCACGCCTGCCCGTGAATCTCGCTCAAGATGCCAATGAAAAAACTACCTTCTCTTCCCCAGACCCTACTAGCCCACTTAAGGAAGAACACATCATTGATCAATCTGAGACGCCTAATCCCCAAACCACTTGCCAGCTTCTCCCTCACCACCTCCTCCCACGCTACCAGGTGAATCCCCCTCCCACCTCCTCCCGAGCTACCCGATTTACCCCATAAGAACCTCTTGAAGCAAGACTCGAGCCTATTGCAAATCCCAGCAGGCAACCGACGCGTCGACAAAAAATGAACTGGGATGGCTGCAAGGATCGAGCGAAGATGAACCAATCTACCTCCTTTCGAAAGAAGCGTCGCACGCCTACTAGCCAATCTTGCTTCCACCTTCTCCACCATCACACTCCAGTCCTTCAGCCTAGGCCTCCCGATCACCAAGGGAATGCCCATGTACTCCATTGGCAAGCTGCCCAAAGCAGATCCCAAAATGTTCGCGAAATCCGAAGCCCTCGCCTCCGTTACGCCAAAAGTAATAACCGTAGATTTGTTGTCGTTGATGCGTAAGCCCGATAGTTCGCTGAAAAAGTCCAAGGTCATCGACACGGCTGCAACTTCCAAATCACCACCTTCTATGAAGCACAAAGTGTCATCCGCGAATTGAATTAACGGCACGGAAATGGTCCCCTTAGAAAAGGCCCTTTAGAGGCCCGCATCAACCACCCTGTCCACCATACGAGCCAAGACATCCGACGCAATCACGAATAGTAGCGGGGCCAGAGGGCAGCCCTGCCGAAGGCCCTGACGCGGTTGAAAGTGCCCCCTTCCAATCCGCCGTTAAGCAGAAGAGAGAAAGAGAGATTGTCGTAACGCAGCGCCGCATCCACGAGATCCATAAGTCGGGGAAACCACGCCTCTTAAGAACCGACCAAAGAAAAGCCCAGTCGATGCTATCGTAGGCTTTAGCAAAATCAATCTTCCAAAGAATGCCTTGACGCCCCGAGGCTTTCCAATCCGCCACCATCTCCGTCGCAACCACAATACAATCCGATATTTGTCTCCCTTTGATGAATGCCGCCTGGACGGGGGAGACGAGCGAGTCGAGCACCTTAGATAGTCTCCTGGCTAGGACTTTAGCCACGATTAAATAGATGGCATTAGAAATAGAGATGGGGCGAAAATCCTTAATATCCTCTGCCGCCTCCTTTTTAGGGATCAAGAGCAATAGAGCTCTATTAATTCTATCAAAGCCCGCATTACCGTCGCAGAATTCCACAATCACGTCGAAGACCTCCGTGCCCACTAACTCCCAAAAATCCTTGAAGAAGGCTACAGAGAAACCATCAGGCCCCGGGGACGCATCGGGATTAAGATCCCACAGCGCCTCTTTAGTTTCCAATAAAGAAACCGGCCTAATAAGCATGTTACAATCCGCAGCAGAGACAGTGGGAACCCCCGAGCCTAGCCACTTCCAATGGTAGGGCTGACGAGTCGACGAGGTCTCCCTGAAATACTTCAAAATGGCGGAACCCATAGCGCTATCCCCGACAAACCGTTGCCCACCAACAGAAATACCACGCATAGTATTATTCCTTTTCCTCCCGCTAGCAACCCTCTGGAAGAAAGTCGAGTTAGCGTCGCCATCTTTGAGCCATTTGAGCCTGGAGCACTGCCGCCACTCTATGGTTCTCTTCTTGTCCTCCTCCGCCACCTTTTTTTGCGTAGAGGAATGGTCCTCGAGTTCGTTGGCGTTGAGAGTCCTCTCGTTCTCCACAGAGTCGAGTCTTGAAATAATGTCCTCCGCCTCTTTTCTAAGAGTCACCCGCACCAAGCGCGTCTCCCGCTCAAGACGTGCCAATCTCTTCCGCAAGGAGGCAAGCTTATGACAAAGTCGAGCGGTCGCAGACCCCTCGACCGCAGTGGAAACCCAATGCTCAGTCACCACGTCCCGAAAGGAGGGCTCCAAGAGCCAGCAACGTTCGTATCTAAAAATGTCCTTTGGAGAAAGATCCTCACCAGAATCCCATAGAAATGGCGAGTGATCAGAGAAAGCTCTAGGCCTAGAAGAGACCGAGCACGAAGGAAACTTTCCAACAAAGCATCCGAAGCCAAGAACCGGTCAAGGCGTGAGCGCGAACTACCATTCCTCCAGGTATATTTAATATCGGTAGCCACCAAATTCTCCAGAGCGAAAGATTCCATAGTCTCTCTAAATGAAAAGGACCCCAGGTCGCAGCCACCCCTAGCCCGAGGGCGGTCAGCGGAGTGAATAGTGACGTTGAAATCTCCCCCAATGATCCACGGAAGACCTTCAAGAGCGCGCCCCGCGTCGCGCAGATCCTCCCAGAGCTCCTCCCTTCTGAGATGACATCAGGGCCCATAAATGAACGAAAAGGCGATAGGAGTGGGTAAGTCCCTTCTAACCAGCACCACCGAGAGCATATGCCTCCCCATCAAAGAGGATTCGAGAGTAAAAAGAGCAGACTTCCAAGCAATGAAGAGGCCCCCCGCCGCTCCCGCCGCATCCAACGCCGAAAAAGAATCCAAAGACCCCACAACAAAGGATCACCAGAGAGTCTCATCCAACCCACGCAACTTCGTCTCCTGGATGAAAGCCACATCATAAGCCCACTCCGACAAGCGGATACCCAGAGCCTTTCTCTTCACGTCGTCCCCCAGCCCCCTCACATTCCAGGAAATGAGCTTCATTAAGGAAAGAGGCGGTTCCCACCAGAATGAGCGAGGCCAGCCGCCTCCGCCACCGCGTCGCGCAATGAAGCGCAAGAATGAACCGGCGTAGGTCGCGAGCGAGATCTGCTCCATCGTCGGTATCTCTTCCCCGATCGCCAATCAGATCAAGATCCTTGCTCAAGATCGCAGTTCAAATCCGAGCCGTCCAACGCGGGGTTAAACAAACCTTGGGTGGGCGAGGCCACATCAACCGAGGAAAAAGTCTCCAGGATGGAGACGGAGAAGACTCCAGCAGTAAAGGCTTTGACTTGTCCCCAAAGGTGGCGGAAGCCTCCAACAAGTCGTGCCGACCGTCCTCGACATTAGTCAGCGCCGAGATGGATCCAACGGAAGCCCGAGAGGTGCCTTGATCCGGGTCCGACAAAAAAAGAGAGGAGTTCCCAGCATGCCAAGATCCGAATAAACTCGACCCTCCAACATCGGGATCCGCGGTAAAGAAACCCGAACGAGTGCCCGAAAACGACGTAAAATTAGTACTGTCCACCTTCCAGGTAAAAGCGCCAAGGAAAGAATCGACCTCGGATGGGCCCCATGACAGCGGATCGCCACGTAAGGCGAGATCACTCGGGAAGCGGGGAGAGTCAGAGAAGGGTCGCCCGAAATCTAGCCAAGGGAGCGACGCCTCGCTAGCGCCCCCATGCACAGTCAGGTGGAGCCCGGGAGACGAGGCATCACAAGAAGCTGGAGAGTCCTTCGACACAATCGGAGGAAGCGCCGGACGAGTCATCGGCGGTGGCCGATGAAGAGGCCGCAAGAAGGAGATCTCCACCGGGAAGGAGAAGCGACCAATGGAGAATGTATCGAAGAACACCTTCCCCAAGAGATCTTGCAGCGAGCTTCAGCCATACTCCAAGAGAACCCTAGTAGACTTCCAATCAGAGCCCGACTTGAAACCATCTCCCACAATCGCCAGCAGCTCCCCCAACGGCGAAGAAGACTGGCCACAGCGGCAGCCTTGCGAGAAAGGAGAGGGATCCCCCGCACCTCAACAACACAAATGTCGATATCCATGCAAGCTTCGTCCTCGTATCGCAACGGACGCCAAGAAATGTCCTCAAAGAGAACACTCTTCAATAAACTTTGGCGGTGAGCCACAGACAACCCACGAACGCAGCAATTTGAGGAGTCGAGAAGTACCATGTTCCCTTCGAACGTAGGATCGAGGAAAGCAAACAACCGTTTCCTCACACAATGCCAATCAGTTCCTTTACAAGCTGCTACCCCAACAACAACTCCATCGCACCCAATCTCTTTCACTTGGTGCTCATGCAACGAACCACCGGGCGACCTCTCCTTCCCCTTCCGAACAAAAACAAGTTCCACACCGCAAATCCCACCCCCTCTCATAAGTAGGTCGCCGCCATCCGAACCGCCAGCAGTTTCCCCCGTGAGAGGGTCGCTGGAGAGAGCAGGGTTATTGTAGCCACGAACCACCTGCACGAAAGAACGTGCGCCAGGCCCCCCACGAAAGTTCACGGTAACGGAAGGAGCATGCACCACAGGCTCCCTCACGAAAGGTTTGCAAGACACTGGAACCGTGCGAGAAGCCCCGAACCAACACGAAGCTTTCTTGTGACCAACCCTTCCACATGAATAGCATCTCGCGGGCATCCTGCATGAAGAAGCCGAATGACCACGATCACCACATCTGAAGCACCGCTTGCCCGGTTTCTTGTGAGAAATGCGGACCCAATCTGCACCCTCATCAAGCTTGTCGGAGGCGACCGTTTCAACGTGAGACCTTCCACCTTGAACGCCTTTTTGTTTGTCATCGATCGGACCCGCGCATACCTCGTTGAAGATGCTGGCCGAGCTCTCCATGTCTTTTCCAAGGACGAAGAGAGGCACTCCCACGAGAGATGCCTTCGGTCTCCACGAAGCTCCAGCATTTGAAGCCCTTCTCGTTGATGTGACCGCAGGGCGAGAGCGCTCACGTACCTCAAGCGAAGGCCTCCACCGTTCTCTCACTCGCCACCGGCGCTTCTCTCGTCCTCTCTCCCCTCTTCTCACTCTCTCTCCTCCTCTCGCACTCTCCCCACCGCCTCTCATCTCAAACGCGTGCCTCAAGTGAAGGTCCAGAAGGAGTTTAATATCCTCTTCGATTCAGACGATGAAGACTTTGTCTACCCCGCTGACATTTAGTCCGCAACAGAGAGGAGGGTATTTAGGAGAGCTTCGAAAGAATCTATGAGGAGCGAGTTCGAGAGGAGGGAACTCGATGGTGCACGTGGTAGCTTCCATAGTGTTGGTGGCATTGAGAGTGGTTCTGCAGGCGTACCAGTACCACCACCCACCAAAAAACACAAGGGGAAGGGACTAGAACCCTTCTTGACGAGGAACGGGTCTATGCCATACAAGCCAAGTAAGGATCCGAGGAAGATGTCGGTGAAAGGGATGTTCACCAATGCATGGGAAAGAGTGGGCAAGGCCATCAACAAGTTCTTTTCTGAGAGCATTGCTACCTACGTTGCTAGTGGACTTTTTTTTTGCAGCACGCCATTGACGAGATCGCCACATTGGGAATGAGTGAAGGCTCCCACACCCAAGTAGATAATGAACATGTATCTTAGGTAGGAGAAAGAGGACATGAATGAATATATCTCCGAACTGAGGAGATGGCCAGAGACCAGAGTATAGGGTGACGTTGATGTGTGGAAAGATCATTTTTTGAAATCCATTGATGCATCTGAATATGTGAAGGATCACAAGTACCTGTTAAAGTTGATGACGAACATCATCAAGGATGTCGGGAAAGTGTACATTGTCCAGATTGTCATAGACAATGGTTGCAATTTCAAGAAAGCAGATGAAACAATAATAAAGTCTAGCAGCTATGACATTTTTTGGACACTGTGTAATGCACATTGTATAGATTTAATTCTAAAGGACTTCAACAAAAGGAAGCTTCTCTCCAACGTGTGGAGCAAGCACGGACGATCACCACTTTCATTTACAACCATTCCAAAGTGCTGGCTTTGATGAGGTGGACATGCAATGGAGAGCTGGTGAGGCCTGGCATTATACGCTTTGCAACCAATTTTATAGCATTGTAAAACCTCAAACAACACAAGATAAGGCTGGAGACCATGTATTGTCAAAGTGAATGGTTCGAGATACCTGGAGCTCAGATCGAAGGACAAAAAGTGAAGTCAATCATCAACGATCTCTACTTCTGGGATGACGTGACTCGGGTCATGAAGATAATGGATTGGATTGTTTTTGCATTGAGATCGTAGACGGTGGCAAGAAGCCCACCATGGGAGTGATCTACAAGGCAATGCGCTGCATGAGAGAGAAGGTTAGAGAAGCGGTTGGGAGAGGATTCAAAGCATGGTTGGACATCATAGACGAGCGATGGTCCAAGATGCTCTCACATCCTCTTCACAAGGTCGGTATGTATTATCTAATAAATATACCTTTTTCCATTTTGGTAGCCACTTTGAATGGATTAAAATTTGACAATTGTCCATGTTTGTATTTAGCCTATTACTTCATTTCCAAGTACTAGTACAAGAACTGTCTTGGTACAAATGCTGACCTTCTAGCAGTTATACAAGTTGTGGTGGAGAAGCTCGTTAAGGATGAAAAGACAGAGACCTCGTGTATGAATGTTGTAACTTTGATTCATACATGAGTAACAAAATATTCAGTAAGAACATTATGCAACATATTGTAACTTTAAACAATGTGCATGTCAAGTACTTTAGGGATGCCCTTGGTTCTTTCGACAGAATTTCCACGGTTAATGGACGGGGCAATACTTTTCTTGGTAAGGACTAAGACAAAGAAGTCCATTGAGATTGTCATGCATAGCTAATTTACTATTGTTGATTTATCTCCTTTTGGATTTTCCGCAATCGAATGATGATTACTGTACGGGATGGAACCTCCCAATCTACAGAGAGCGGTAGTGAAAGTACTGTCCCAAATTGCATCTGCCGATGGTTGTGAGAGGAACTGCAACACATTCAACTTGATCCATCCGAAGAAATGTAACAAGATGGGAGAACAAAGGCTCCATGATCTTGTCTTTGTGCACTACAACTTGAGGTTGAAGATGAAACTTGCAAGGGAGGGACATGACAAAGAGGGCTACACAATCCGCATCGATCTTGCATAATTTCAAGATGCACGATAACGATGTAGATGAAAATGTTATGTAGAGGTGGTTGGATTTAAATGATGCTCATTGCTTGATCAACCGGGAGGCATGCCAAATCAGAATATAAGCCAACAAATGGAAGCAGATATTGGTGACTACACGGCCAAATTTAGGCAAATCACGGACCCTCTCGGAGAGGTGGAGCTTGATGCATTTGTGGACGACATTCTCTCCACTAGGTCGAAATCCAAATCCAATCCAAATCCAGTAGAAGTGATGATGCTATTGGTGATCGTTGTAGATCAGGTGATGGGGAGGCATATTCAGGGGGGTTAGGGTCAGCAGAGGGTGGTTATGGACTATATGATGATACAAGATTCGGGGCAGGGCGAGGATACATGGAGCGGTATGGAAACACACATGGAAAATTTGTCTCAAGTTTGAGTCCTGAACCTATGGATTACGATGCATATGAAAAACATGGCCATCATCCTAGCTACATGGACGATTTGATATCATCTGTAGGTTCGTTGGGCTGCATGGACATTGATAGCCCATATCGTGGAGGAACACCAAGTCCCATGGGTGATTATGGATCTTCAAAACATGAGAGATCATTTGGCGTCTTCCCTGAATATTTTATGCTCCTCCTGAACCTCCTCCTCAGGCGTATGCTCCTCCTCCTGGACCTCCTTTGTAGGCGTATACTCCTCCATCATATGGATATGGTTAAAGCGAGTATGGAGGATATGACAGTTACAACGGTGAGAAATACCAAGGTAGCCAACTCGAGTTGAGCCAGAGTAGCTTCTTTGGTGATGATCGTTTTGGTTTCTTCTCGGAGTATGCGCTCGTGCTTCCTCCTCCAGGTCCTCTTCCACAAAGATCTCCTACTGCATCATTGTCATCTCGAGGATCTCAAGCCAATACATCACAACGTCGTCGTGTACCTCGTGAGATCGGTCTACTCATGAAGATCGATGACAATCAATGCAAGCAATATGTCATGGATTATAAGGCCATGTACTCATATATGACATGGGAAAACTACTGCGAGTTCATTGAGTCCGTGATCCGCTATGAGAGATAACAGGACATGGAGACCAATTAAGATCTTCCATGGAACTCTTGGTTCTAGGTAATCTCTTTTACAATATTGCATTAATTTACATTTTTTTCATTTATTTATGTGAATAGATAATTTTTTATACCAAAGAAACATTGTCTCATTAATCATTAAATGCATTTTTTCGATTCAAATCAAATGACTCTTCTCAATGCTATTCACTATGTGCCCGATATGATCGATATGTGCGATATAAAAATTATAGATGATCTATATGTGTCATCTAAGTGTATATTTTTAAGTTATTTAATGTTATAAGAACTTGAATGGAATCCATTATCGATATCTATAAGTTAAGAATCAACATTAACATCGATATGTTTGATGGGTGCGATATATGGGCTATAAATGATTGATATATGTGATATAAATGTGTATTTGTAGGTTATTTGTTGTTTTAATATCTTGGATGATCTTAATTTCTGAAAAAGGTAAAAAATGAATTTCTCATCCATTTCTGACATTATTACTGATATCGTCGATATATTGACGATATATCTCGATGTATCCTTTTTTGGGTGGGACGATACGATATCGATATCGATATGGCCTTCTATGTGAAGCTAGAGCCCATAATCACAACATCGAGTTGAGGCATGAGATGCCGACTCAAGGCAAAGGTGTTTCCTCTTGTTTCCTATTCTTTGGTTTTGAGTTTTTTTTTTAGAAAATTAAAGCCATACTTACATGAAAAAACCTTTGTCCTTCCGCCTCTTCTTGCTTTACCAACTCACGCTTCTCTCTGGCAATGCCTCAGCCAACCTCTGTCCTTTCTCTTTTCATGCTCTGTAGCTCTTGGCCCCCTTTGGTTGTGTCATTGCCTTAAAAAATAACCATGCTACTCTTTTCATTTTTTAAGATAAATCAGAAATTAAAAGCTTAAACTTATATTATGTTTTATGATTATTAAAATGTGTAATTTAACAAATTAATATTGTAAAATATTACTATGCTATAACATGCCATTTATGCACTTACTTAAAGCCATTGGGGCTTATGTAATCTTTCTTCCTTATGCAATCTTTCTTCCTCGTTTGAGGAATGCTTTTAGTGTGAAAGAAAGCTGACACCATGTTTGCCTTGAGGCTATGGCTTGCGTTGTCTTGAGGAAAATTCTTTGATCCACCTTTTGTTTCCTTGGTTGTGATGTGTGCTAATTGGGAAAAACACCACATGAGCTCTTCCAATCAAGCTTGTCTATCCAAGTCTTTATTTCAGCTACATTGCAATGAATTCTTTGGTTTCGAAGTTACTCTTGATTAACCGAGGAACATGTTTTATCTTGTTGTTATTGTATATGCATGTATATCGTGTGTGATTCTTAAACAATGCCTTAAATTCTAGATTTCGATTTCATTTTGTTGGAGTTTAAAAAAGATATTTCGAAGAATATTGCTAAATTTTTTGCTGAAACATGGATTGGCTCTAAAGTCATATTTTACCAAAATTATTGTTTCTAATGATTTTAAATCAAAGTAAGATAGAAATACACACAAGTTTGTAAAATAAAGGTATAAATATAAATGAAATAGTATCGTCCTCGTAATCACAACATACGTTGATATGTAGTAGCATTATGTTGCCGAGATTGAATTGGAAGCTGAAGTCATGATATTTGTCTCTTCAACAGGAATGGGGTGAATGGGGTGATACATGCAATAACAACATAAAAAATATATACCACAAAAGTTAAGAAGTTAGGTATTTTACATGCATAACCCATATACTTTCATGATTATGCATTGAATCCTCCATAATTTTGATTTATGTATAGATACCTGAATAGTTGTTAATCATTACATGGCATGCCATTATGTTAGCTTTTATCTTTTTTGGTCCTTACGTTCGATTTCTATCAAAGAATGACAATTTTAACCCTAAGTATTAATTCTATATCCATAGCCTACAAACCTCTTGACCACCGACACCTTTCCTATCCTTACAATGCCACCCTTCCTTCTTCGCAACGAATCGCCCCCTCCCTGCTACCCAGACCATCCCCTTCCCTGCTCCTTTAGCCTCGACTGTTCATCCATCTTAATGTTGTCCTACTTTGGTTGCTTCTTGCACCACCAAAGCATGCATGGTGGCCTCTATTAGCCCGTACACATATGTAACATGAAATTTCAATCGGTGAATGCATTTCATCTATGTCACTGGAGGCAGTGCCTTTTCACTGAGAACATGTGTAGGGGATGCGAGTTGTTGCTCGACATTGTCCTTGAGGATGATGTTGAAGACGATGGGTACACATCACATGTGGGTTGCAGCGTGCTCATATATGACACGATAAATCTTCATCGTGCAAGTGCCATGGTTTCAGATTTCATGAAATTTTGGCGAATTTTCATTGAATTTCCATTCTGACATGGGATTGAAATTTCGTGCGAAATGGTGATATGGGGGATTTTTCAAGTTATTCCTTCATAAATGTCGGTCGATATTGGCTGAATTTCTCACATATTCCTTCAGGTACTTGCCACGTAGATTGAAATTCATCTACTTGAATTTCCTTTAGGTACTTGCCACGTATATACTTGCCACGTAGATTGAAATTCCTTATACAATTTTCCTTCAGGTAGTTGTGCTCACGTAGATGAATGGAGTGTCCATGTCATTGATGACGATGTCCATAGATAATAATTGTGTGGATGAATCACTGGAGAGTTGGTCAAGCACACCAATGGTATGGTAGACATATTACTAATCAAAGAAGAAGATTTTGGCCTCGGAGTGGCGAAGAATGGTGGTGACGTTGTCATGTTCAATATGATGGTTTTAGTGTTGGGTAAACCACCCCCTTTCGTCTTGCTCCTAGCGAACTTCTCCCTCCCATACAATCCCCGCCACACCTCTCCCTCGCTCTCGCTATCAACCCCTTCCCACATCCCAACAAATCACCCCTCTGTTGTGGGCTTATGTTGCTACAGCTCGTCGATGAGTATTGCTGTTATAGCTCATCCACTTCTATGACTCCCGCGTTATGATCCTTATGGGCGGTGCGTAGTAGAGTTAGGGAGGGTGCGGTTCTTGGAGAACACCCCCCTTCAATTTGTTTGTATTATTCTATTTTATTGAATCAATTGTTATTCTTATTTTTGATAGTTTGATGCAATCGAGGAATTTTCGTTGTTGGATTTTTATATGGTTAGTCTAACTCAAGGAAAAGTTAGGTGAGTGGAGTTATAATGGCATTCCTCTAAGTGTAAGTGGCTATTTTGAGGTTCTACATGTAATTCGGAGTTATGTAGGGTGCAATGTATAATTATGAAAAATATACATGGTTATGTGTGGGTAAGTATCCCATAAATTTACAATATAATATTAAACTTGAAACCAAAATCCCATAAAATTACAACACAAGGTAAAACTTGAATTCAATTATTGGTGCTTGTATCTAGCTAATTTTATTTGGATTTAGACCCTAAATTTTGAAACTACTACACATCATCATAGAAATCGGCAAAATTTTACCAATACAAGCGAATTTTGATGAAAACAATGACTATATTCACTTATTTTTTGTCGTTTCGCTGAAACAACAAGCAATTTAGGCGAAATTTCATTAAAATCTTGGAAAAAGAAAGAAGGTATAGTTCTGATTTCGTCAACTATGAGAAACATAATTTTCTAAATTTGATGGAACTTTGCTGAAATTTGAGACTATGCTTTGAGAACCAAAATCAGAAGTGAGTAATGTCATCCAAAACTGTTAAAAACTGTTATTGAAATAAAAAGCCAGCTTCCACTTTGCAACCTCTATTAAAAAAATATTGCTTTTATAATTATTTGGAACTTTGTAATAGCAAACCAAAGTCATTTTATGCACTGGTCGGTATCATCATGATTTCTTGGTGATCATTCCAAATTTGTTTGGTTATGTTACCTTTGCGCTATTGCTCATGATCAAGTTAATCTTGTCTTTGCTAGTTAAATCCATCCTCCTTTGTTATTCTAAACATAAACATACTTACTATGATCCAATGCATTAGAATTATTTATTAAGAGTGAATATGTCTTTCTTTGTCCCGTCAAAAAATGTCTTTCTTTGACTCATTCATTGTTACTCCGTAGTTAACTAGCAAATGCATGTACTCTTTCCGTATATTATACATAGACTCCTATGCCTCAATGGCATAATTCTCCTGGTTCTCTTGTGCCAACCATTACTTGGTTATACAAGCCATTCATTATTTATGCATGATGGTATGAGATGGAACGAGACCAGATATCTCATGATTTTTTGATATAACAGATCCTTGCACTAGTATTAAATCCTACTAACAAATTACCCACAAGATTTTGCTTAGAGAATAATAACACATGTATCAATCAACATATATTATGTATAGAGATACTTCTCCCACTTTATATAAGATCGGTCCATGTTGAAAGATCCGAGGGTTGAGTTTTAGATAACGATGGTTTGGCTCATTCAATGCTTATCCCTATGTACACGGTTGTCCATTGTCGTCATAATGGTAAAACTCGACAACTCCGCTATCGGGATGCCTTATGCTTTTCGACCAAGGGGTAGTATTTGGGCATGGGACCTCGTTGGCGGTGCGAAGTCTCTTCTTAACAAGGCCACCATGATTGATCATCAAGAGGGCTATATCCTCGTCATAGAGAAGCTGTAGATGTCCAACATCTTCACATCCCATGAGAACTTTGATCATGAGCTTCACAAACTTGGAAAACTTGGTAGTGGACGATGGACTTTGCGACAGTGGGGTAAGTGGCGCTAGAGGTGGTATGCTGGGTTGGGGGGAAGGAGGTCTGGGGGGAGGGGCATTGAGGGGTGGGATACCAAGGTCCGGAGGGGATTGAGGAAGGGGAGTAGGGAGGGGGCCTAGAGATGTGATGGCAGAGGAGGTCATGCGAAGATGGGTGGTAGATGAGATCTAGGCTTTGAGGTGTGGAGGAGATTGTGGCAAAGGTTTGGGTGAGGTATGAAGGAAGAAGATGACGAGTAAGGAGAAAGAAGATAATTTGATGCAGCGTGGAACGAGAATATAGGGCCGAATATTTATCTAATTTATCGGTCAATTTTATTTACGTTTATTTAAATTGTCGTGTCTTTAATTAAATAAAAGAGATCACCTGTGATCTCCAATAATTAGTTATAGATTTGATTTTCAAATTAGTCGGTTAATTAGTTAGAGTCTATTTAGGATAATTAGTTGTCAATTTAAATTAGTTTCTATTTTTGTAATCTCATCCCTCCTATATAAAGGGATGAGGGTTCGTTGTTTTGAGGCAGTTCAGATTTATGAAAAGTTGAGAATTATTCTCTATCCCTCTCTCTCTCCTCTCTTCCCCTCGCGGTCTTCGCGCTTTTTCTCCCTCAACCCCTCGTTCCCGACGAGTTTCTTCTTCTCAACCCCTTCTCTTTCTCCACCAAATTTCCACCGTTCAAATATTTCAAATTTTATCGTCGACGCCGAATCGTGTTTGCATCATTTGGTATCAGAGCATGGCCTACAGATCGTCCTCACGATCTGACGATCCGTCCAGACGTTCGCACCGACATGCCTCAAGGGACTATCATTCGTCCGAACGAAAACGGCGAGCCGACGACGCCCACAACAAGGAGACGTTGCGCATGCAACTTGACTTACAAGCCAACTTCCATTCCATGTTTCGAGAGCTTGTGGCTGACTTGGAGTACCTACGTGCCAAATCAACATCACCCATCACCGCCACCAAAGCTGAAGACGACAACCTAGCCGTCAACGACGAACCAGCCGCTGTTCAAACCATTTCGGAAGAAAACAACGACAAAACGGCCGCTGTCCAGGACGTTTCAGAGGAGAAAAATGACAACATGCTTGCTGTCCAACCGATTCCCGAGGAAAAAGAGGCCGTCAACGAAGAACCGATCGCTGTCCAGGCCGCTTTAAAGGAAAAAAGGCTGAAACGCTTGCTGTCCAGGTAATTTCAGATTTGGAAAACCCTTTGAAATCGATCTTCGCCCCATCCGCAGCCTTCTCGCGAACCCCCGTTGTAGCCCCAGCCCCTCCGGCGCCCCCCTAGCCTCGTCGGACCCCTCCGCCATCCCCATACCCCTCGCGATACACCCCTCTACCCCGCCGCAGCCTACCCAGGCCTCCCCGGATCTCGCTGAAACGCCCCAACCATCCACCACCCGTACCGTTCCGGCGCGCCTCATTTGCCCCAGCACCCGCCGCCCTTCCCCAATGCCTACCCACTCGCCTCCCCCTCCCCTACTATCCGTCGCGACTTCGCCCAACACCGTCCAACACCCCCCTTTCCCTCTCCCACGCGCAGACCACTGCGCGCCTGTCTTCCCTCGTCGCCGCCCTCCCCGCCTACGCCCCCTCCTCGCCACCGCTCCCCGCCTGCCTCTCCCCCGACTCCCTCCCTTCTCACCGTGCCCCGTGCCCTCACCCCTTCCGGACCCTATCCTCCCCCTTCCTTTCCCACCCTACCGCCATCGCTATCCGTCTCCCGCGCCACCTATCTACCCCATCGTTGCCGCTGTTAGACAAGCCCTACTGCCGCCACCTTGGTGCTCGACCTCTCAACGTCACCGCCGGCCATGGCCCTCCATCCCAAGCACACGCCGTCGCCTCTTATCTTGGACGCACAAAGCCCTAGCAAGGATTTTCTTGGCAGCCGTTGGTGAATCCCTAAAATTAAGGGATAAGAGTTTAATTTGGAAGATTTACAAGGGGATCCCTCCTCCCAAAATTATTTATCAAAAGGGCCCATTGGAGGATAAATTATGCTATGGAATCCTTTCAAGTGAAGGGGTAGAATATTTGCAGTCGTACCCCTCGAATCAGAAAAATTACAAACGTAACATGGAAAAGGAGCGAAATTGGGAGATTCGACCAACTAGCCACTCGCCATCAACAACCCGAAGATCCAGCAATTCGTCGGGAGACGAATTTTTAAAAGTGGAGGAGAGTTGATGCAGCGTGGAACGAGAATATAGAGCCGAATATTTATCTAATTTATCGGTCAATTTTATTTACGTTTATTTAAATTGTCGTATCTTTAATTAAATAAAAGAGATCACCTATGATCTCCAATTATTAGTTATAGATTTGATTTTCAAATTAGTCGGTTAATTAGTTAGAGTCTATTTAGGATAATTAGTTGTCAATATAAATTAGTTTCTATTTTTGTAATCTCATCCCTCCTATATAAAGGGATGAGGGACCGTTGTTTTGAGGCAGTTCAGATTTATGAAAAGTTGAGAATTATTCTCTATCCCTCTCTCTCTCCTCTCTTCCCCTCACGGACTTCGCGCTTCTTCTCCCTCAACCCCTCGTTCCCGACGAGTTTCTTCTTCTCAACCCCTCTCTTTCTCCACCAAATTTCCACCGTTCAAATATTTCAAATTTTATCGTCGACGTCGAATCGTGTTTGCATCATAATTTAACTTTATTACCCTCTTTTCTGTCAAATTACGATTGTGCTCATAAGTTAGAGAGGGGCCTAGAGATGTGAGGGCATAGGAGGTCATGCGAAGATGGGTGGTAGATGAGATCTAGGCTTTGAGGCGTGGAGGAGATTGTGGCAAAGGTTTGGGGGAGGTATGAAGGAAGAAGATGACGAGTAAGGAGAAAGAAGATAACTCAACTTCATTACCCTCTTTTCTGTCAAATTACGATTGTGCTCATAAGTTAGAGTTTGTTTGAGAAGGGAAGGGATGTCAACTAAATGCATTGTTCATAAATTCGGCCTATGCAGCCGCATATGTGTAGGCGCCCCCCTACCGCACCGAGTATGCTATACTCGGTCAATATGCGGGTCCGGGGGTATACTCGGCCGAATAAACCGCATATGCGACCGCATATTTAATAGATGTAACTATTTGCTTCCCCACCATCTTCTCGACTTCCACATGGGTTGCTCCTCCATCATCTTTTTCTCCTCTGCCAATGTTTGTTGATTGATCTATATAGCTTTAAATCTCTCTATTTTTTAAATTTACTCTATTTTTTAGATTCTCCAATGACAACTCTAACTTCTACATTATCTCATAATTGCATGAATATCGAATAAATTACATGTGTATCTTAGATCTTTTTAGGATAAAATGAATACAGATGCCAAATTTGCATGGAATTTTTAACTGCACGGAACAAATTACATATATTTAATTTAAATGGTTAAATTTTTTAATATTTGACTTTGAGTAGACAAACACACCATTTACTAAGATACGAAGGTTCATGGTTATGTTTACCAACAATGTTACACTTCAAAAAAAAGTTTCCTTCCAATTGGACAAGGATATCTATCATTTTTTTCTATCTTCAATCAATTTACAACATTTTTTTACTCTCTCCACTATTAACTTAACATTTTTGTCTTTTGGAAATGGATGACCTTTGAAAATGCTTTGGTTGATATCACATTATACAATAAAATCTTCACTTCATATTTCTTCCATGTTATATTTTTTAAACATAAATATCTAATGTTTGAAATTATTATTATACTTTTAATTTTTTTTAATTAAAATAATAGAAACCGCATAATCCGCATATACTTCCGCATATACTTCCGCCTACTCGCTTACTCTCTCCAGACCGCCTGACCGAACGAATATGATATGGATATAGGTTTTACCACATCCCTATCCATTTTTAAATATGAATACGAATGCACATATTGATATTGATGGACATGAAAGCTATGTTACCCAAGGTTGCAGAAGTTGGTAGTCGATACTCGGTTGGTCGAGTCACTAACTAAGAATTAATCTGCAGTTGGGCAAGTAATCGGATTTAGTAGGGCATTAGTCGGTTCTATATTTTTTAATTATTTTAAATACATAAATTATTATTTTTACATATACTCTCATATATTTGCATAGATCTAGCAATTTTCATATTTATAAGAGCTTAAAAAACAAGTAATTAAAGCAAAAGAAGAAAAAAGAAGCAAGTTAAAGAGCAAAATAAAGGAATCAACAATAGGTGTAAATAAAACACTCCGACAATAATAGATGACAATAACAAGTAATAAAGGTAAAACACTCAAATAATGGATAAAACACTCCAACAATAATAGACGTCAATCAACAATAATAGATAACAATCAACAATAACACTCCAATTATCAACAATCAACAATAATTGATAACAATCAACAATACCACTCCAACTATCAACAATAAAAAATAACAAAAAATGACAATGAACATGTAATAGATAACAATCAATTGGTAAATACTCCAACAATATGCGACAATAGGTAGAACACTTCAACAATAAAAGATTTACATTAAAAGGGATCAATAATAGATGTACATGACAATCAACCAAACCCAAAATGACAATCCATTGATAAAACAATGGTATCACGAGCTGGATAGTGGATAGAATAAAATGGTCAAAAACAAATTGGAGAGCAAAAAAAACCTTGACGGGTATAATCTTGTTCTTGACGGAAGGGGTGGAGAATGGGGAGCTACAAAGGAGAGGAGAGTGCGCACGAAGGAGTTGCTGTAAAGTTACTGGTGACGTAGAGGAGGGGGCGACAATGACCTCTGAAGACGATGGTCTCGTTTACCAGGAGGCGAGTGAGCTTTTGAGTTTCGGAGTGCGATGGGTTTTGGAGGACACACACAGTAACCCTAAATCTCCCAAATCGTGTATTCAGGCGATGGGGTTATTTTCGGATCCAAAATCTCTGTCAAAGGTGAGCACTTACTCGATCGATTTAGTCGATTAGTCGGTCGATTAATTGGGTCTACCCTTCTAATGATCGTTTTGGCTTAGTCGAGTCGGTACCCTATTCGACGGGAGCAATTGGATCGACTAATTGGTTAGTTGGTCATTTTTTACAACTATGATGTTATCATATCCTCAAGAACAGATACATAATAAACCAGATATTGATGGTGTGTGAATAAATATTAGAAATACTCTATTATTAACTCAAATATACATGTATTGGATGGAATACACTTGATATAGATATATTAAATGTGCATATATTATAAAATCATACTAAATATAGTGAAGGATGCTATACAATTATATTATACATGGTTAAAAATAAATCTTCAACTATATTTATCCAATGCAAAATAGCCCATTTAAGGACCTTTGCTTTGAACGCCCATACATGAAATATATCATAATATATTTATTCCACCAAGTATTTCGAACCATTTTCTAAAGGTATCTTTTTTAAACCAGTAGCATCATGTTTTCAAGCTACCTGATTGGGGTTTGAATACAGATTATGGTCTGGAAAGGTGCTAGGCAAAAATGAGTGAGATCTCAGGTGTCATGTTCAAAAACAGCTGCAAGTTAGAGGACGGACATCTTCTGATTTGCAGTTTCATATAATCCTTCAAACTCTATCCACTTGGTAAAGCTTATACAATGTCTGTTTAGGTGGGCTCCTTATAGGGTCTGATCTTTTTCTAATCAGGTTACATTCCCCTATAAGAATGGTGGGTATTGAACGTAGTTGTGTAGGTTGGATAGATCCTTTTCTGATCCTTTCTCTACTTCTTTACGAGAGGTGTCCCTAATTGCATGTTTTTTGGAGTTTATCCAAGTTTTGATAATACATTTCTTTCTAACCCTTGTTTTAAACTCCGTAAGGTTATGTTCTCACTCCTTCGGAATCTTATAGTAGTAGTTTGACCCCCTTATCAATAGTCCAATCTTTGATTTATTCATTCCATTATTTTATATAGGTTATGAATTTGATCATCCTTTTAGAATCTTGAAGGCTTGCAAATTCGATTTTTTGTGCCAAGCAAGGTTTTAAAAATCGAACATCAAACCAGGTAGGTATCGATTTTTTTGATTTTTATGATCGGACCAATGAGACTGACCAATCAAATCGATAATGATGTCATCAGTTCGTAAAAATTGAAAAGACTCAATCATTGAATTATTGGTTTAGTTCGTATGGTTCAACATGGCCGAATCGAGTTAGATCGGTATATCATATAAATAAATATGAAAATGCTACATTATTTCTTTAGACGATTTATACACTTGTATGCTTCCGAGTTTTTCTATTAATATTTATACCCCTATTTTTTACAATTATATGTGTGCCCCATAGTTTTGCAAAACACATAGTAATGGCCTTTTAGGTGTACACTTGTGCTCCTTAATTATACCAATATAAGGAATCAAGGATAATATTGTGAATTTGTTAAGAATATAGGAGTACATGTGAAATTGCTAAAAAAATAGGGGGTCAAATGTTATTAGAAAAAACTCAAAAGGACATAATATATATATATAGTAAAATTCATATAAACACATATATGTGATGTATTAAAAGTAATAATTTTAAACTATTTAAACTCTAATTAACGATAAGTGTTGTTAAGTTACCGCTTCTCATAGTATGAATTATGATAACGTCTTCTTTGTTTGTTGGAAGTAGACAACCTTGCACACAATGTAGGAAGAGGGTGGCAATGCTCGTATGACAGGAAGTGAGAAGCGATAGTGGGTTACTGTCGTGGAAAGAGAAGAAATAAAGTATTATACTATGGATTGAATAAAGACTAGATTATGAATATTTTTTAAAAGTTGGCATTTTATTAAATTATTTTAATTTATTTTTTTGTCAAAAATGGATGGTTGGATTAGTGTTTGGTTCAATTGGTTCAACCGGATTTAAGTGCTCCTACTGTTTTGACTGATTTTATATTCTAACTAAAAATCGGTGGTTCTTCCGGGTCTTGGTTTAATCAGTTGTTCAGGCCGGTTCGGGTTGATTTTTAAAACTTTGGTGCCCAGTCAAGTAGTTGGATCGTCACAACCTACCGTCAGGTTGGCCTTTTTTGGAGCCAGTCTTCTGGAGAGAAAATATGTTTATCTTGTTGGTTCGAAACTCTGTCTCAAGTCACTTTGACTCGTAGATCGACCTTCCTATGGAAAAGTGCAGGTAGCAACCATTTTGACGTCACAGACCCTGAAGAAGTCCTTTCCTGATTCGTCTAGCCTAGACTAACTTCTACATCAACTAGAAAGGAGTCGTCGAGGCGCTTATAGGAACTAGTGAAGTATGGATGTGAGAGAATTCACAGTATCGAAAAGTAGCTCTCTGACTCTTATCATAATGGTTCGTAGCGGGATAGGAGGAATTAGCTAAGGAATTGACTAGGTTTATATATATAAGTTTATATATATATTATATAATGCTTTCTTTGACCTGTATTAGCAGCCAATATCTTCTTGTACCATGGCTGTTACTGATTCCATTCTTTTAGCTGGCGATAGCTTTCTTCTCAAGTGGACTCTGACGTGGTACTCTTTTTTTCTGGGGAAGTTCGTCGACTATCTGCTATCAGATCCATAATCATTAGTTCAGGTTCACGGTGCCGGAGACTCCTTTCTCTTAGACTGAGATCATCTAGTTCTTTCAAGCGAGAGATTTTATTGATAATTTCTTGCAGCCCTCATGGGTAAATCCCTTGTAGAATGTGTTGGCCAAACAAGGGATGCGCCTCCTTTTAATGGTACATTATGATGACCAAACCAGGCCTTGGACTGATTATAAGCAAGGAAGGAAATATCGATATCGATATCGTTTCGATACAATGTCGATACCGATATATCGGCGATATATCGGCGATATATCGACGCATATCGCCGAAACCCGGTATCCATTAGGCATTTTCTCCTGTCGATACCCGATATCGTCCATATCGGCGATATATCGGTGACCTGTCGATACCGATATATCGCCGATATATCGACGATATGGCGATCCCTGATTATAAGTAATAGTTGGACGTAGTTATTTTTTTGCAGTTTCATGAAATCAGGCTCTGCTATAGTATTCATCAAGTGGGTGAGAAAAAAATGGAAATATGTTTTCGCTGGACCTTTCACGTTTCGACTTGGGATACTTGTTTTGCACTATGCATTCTTGATCTTCATATATGATATCTCATCCTAATCACACTTTATCTAATCGATGCTGCTGTTTTTTTTGCAGATGTTCCATTTGATGCCTACACCGCAGGGAAGCTTCTACGTGCTGAATGACATATTCCGATTAAACTATGCCTGACGGATCCATCAAAAGATGATTGATTTTATGGCTCATTCCCTCCAGCGTCAATGAAATTTCCATGCGACTGGACTATCATATGCCACCCATGTTTTCTTTTGTGTCGTTTCTAATAGGTGTGCTCGTTTCTTTGGGAAAGCCTATAGTTTGGAGTTTTTAAAGAGCAGTTAAGGCAAGGCTTGATGACTTGTTTTAGTTATCTATTATTCTCTCCATCTCTATTACATGCAGGTGAAGTGCTGCCTATTTACTGTGGGCTTATGTGAGATTTCTGAGTAATGTTCATCGTCTATTTTTGACTCGTGCGCATCTTATTTTTGGTTCCAGATCATCTCTATCTTTTAGCATGCGCGGATACGAGCCATACAGATTAGGATCCTCTAAGTAATATTGCTTTTACCTAGAGTGGGTAAAGTGTGGTAGATGGATGTCAAATCACTCCAACTCCACGTGGCGAAAATCAAGCATACAAACCAACTTTTGAGAGCACAATATTTAATGAGTCATACACCAACCAACTAACTTTTTAATGCTAAATTTAATTCATGCATCACTCAAATTACCCAACTAATCAAAATTAAATAAACTTTATTGTTGCAAGTTATATTCAATTTTTATTTTTTTTGTTGATATTGAGATAACGTTGCCTTTTTTATTTTAGATGATATACTTCTAAGTTCTAAATAGCACTCTCTCCTGATGATAATTATTTACCTACCATTTTGTTTATTTGAAATCAAACTTTATATCTTGCTATCTTGAAAATTTGAATATTGTCAAATAAAAATATAAGTTTCTACAATATACATACATAAACTTGGTAATTTGAACACCCATATTCATCCAAAAATTTTTAACTATATCCGTATCTATATCCTAGAAAATGGAAATGACTCATATTTGTAAAGAACTATAAATATGTATCTTTACCCATTTATATCCGTCAAAATAAAAACATACACCACATACTATATAGTGGATATATTTTCTAAAAAGTATTAATTTTATCCGTACCTATATCCTTAAAAAATAGAAATAACATTGTATTGTATTCATATCATCAAAAAACTTAAAAATAATAACACATCCTTGAAGGTAGGCGTCAATGCATCATTAGGGGGAGGAGAATGCTATTAATAAATTTAGTTAGTTTGATAATTTGAGTGATGGTAATAAAGCATTAAAAACTCAAAAGTTAATGGTTGTTGTATGGCTCATTTAATATTGTTTTAAAAGTTGGTATGTATGCTTGATTTTCGCCACATGGAGTTGGAGTGATTTGGCATCCATCTACCACACTTTACCCACTCTAGATAAAAGCAATATTACTTAGAGGATCCTAATCCCGAGCTATACGCCTTTGCAGGAACGCAATCCTATTAAAAAAGCCGAGAAATTGCGTGCTCAAGTCTGCCAGTTTAGCCATTAAGAGAATCCTGCTGGCATGGTGGAATTCCATTTAAGGGTAATTTACAACGAGAGCCCCTAACTTTCTGCCCAAAAATAATGTGGTTGTTAAACTTCCACTTGCAATGATTGGGGTCCCTAACACTGTTTATGGTAACAATGTGGTCCCAGATCTATTCCTCACCGTATTGTTAACTCAAACACAATGTTTGAAACTCAATTTGTTGCAATTGAATGGAGGTCGGAGTGGAGGCGACGACCTCCAGGGGCCTCCGGGGGGAGGGGTGGGGTGGAGGCGACGGCCTCCGGGGGGGAGAGGGGAGGGATAGAGGCGACGGCCTCCGGGGGGGGGGGACGGGAGGGGTGGAGGCGACGGCCTCCGGGGGGAGGGGAGGGGTGGAGGCGACGGCCTCCGGGGGGGGGGGGGGGGGGGGGGGGACGGGAGGGGTGGAGGTGATGGCCTCCGGGGGGAGGGGAGGGTGGAGGCGACGGCCTTCGAGGGGGAGGGGAGGGGTGGAGGCGACGGCCTCCGGGGGAGGGGGGGAGGGAGGGGTGGAGGCGACAGCCTCCGGGGGAGGGGAGGGGTGGAGGCGACGGCCTCCGGGGGGAGGGGAGGGGTGGAGGCGACGGCCTCCGGGGCGGACGGGAGGGGTGGAGGCAACGGCCTCCGGGGGGAGGGGAGGGTGGAGGCGACGGCCTCCGAGGGGGAGGGAGGGTGGAGGCCGGAGTGGAGGCGACGACCTCCGAGGGGGAGGGGAGGGGTAGAGGCCGGAGTGGAGGCGACGGCCTCCAGGGGGAGGGGTGGAGGCGACGGCCTCCGGGGGGGAGGGGAGAGGTGGAGGCGACGACCTTCGGGGGGAGGGGAGGGGTAGAGGCGATGACCTGCGAGGGGGAGGGGAGGAGGCGACGGCCTCCGGGGGAGGGGAGGGGTGGAGGCGACGGCCTCCGGGGGGGAGGGGAGGGGTGGAGATGACGGCCTTCGGGGGGGGGGGGGGGAGGGGAGGGGTGGAGGCGACGGCCTCCGAGGGGGACGGGGAGGGGTGGTGGCGACGGCCTCTGGGAGGGGGAGGGGTGGAGGCGACGGCCTCCGGGAGGTAGAGGGGTGGGGAGGCGACGGCCTCCGGGGGAGGGGGGAAGGCGACAGCCTCCCAGGGGAGGGGAGGTGTGGAGGCGACGGCCTTCGGGGAGGGGAGGGGTGGAGGCGACGGCCTCCGGGGGGGAGGGGAGGGGTGGAGGCGATGGTCTCCGGGGGGAGGGGAGGGGTGGAGGCGACGGCCTCCGGGGGGAGGAGAGGGGTGGAGACGACGGCCTCCGGGGGGGAGGGGAGGTGTGGAGGCGACGGCCTCCGGGGGGACGGGAGGAGTGGAGGAGACGGCCTCTGGGGAGGACGGGGAGGGGTGGAGGCGATGGCCTCCGGGGGGAGGGGAGGGTGGAGGCGACGGCCTCCGAGGGGGAGGGGTGGAGGCGACGGCCTCCGGGGGGAGGGGAGGGGGCGACGGCCTCCGAGGGGGAGATGAGGGGTGGAAACGACGGCCTCCGAGGGGGAGGGGGAGGGGTGGTGGCGACGGCCTCCGGGAGGGGGAGGGGTGGAGGCGACGGCCTCCGGGAGGTGGAGGGGTGGGGAGGCGACGGCCTCCGGGGGAGAGGGGAAGGCGACAACCTCCCATGGGAGGGGAGGTGTGGAGGCGACGGCCTCCGGGGGGGAGGGGGAGGGGGGGGGAGGGGCGACGACCTCCGAGGGGTAGGGGAGGGGTGGAGGCGACGGCCTCCGGGGGGAGGGGTGGAGGCGACGGCCTCCGGGGGGAGGGGAGGGGGTGGAGGCGACGGCCTCCGGGGGGAGGGAAGGGGGAGGCGACGGCCTCCGGGGGTGGGGGGGGGGGGAGGCGACGGCCTCCGGGGGGGAGGGGAGGGGTGGAGGCGACGGCCTCCGGGGGGGAGGGGAGGGTGGAGGCGACGGCCTTTGGGGGGGGAGGGGAGGGGTGGAGGCGACGGCCTCCGAGGGGGAGGGGAGGGATGGTGGCGACGGCCTCCGGGAGGGGGAGGGTTGGAGGCGACGGCCTCCAGGGGAGGGGGGAAGGCGACAGCCTCCCAGGGGAGGGGAGGTGTGGAGGCGACGGCCTCCGGGGCGGGGGGAGGAGTGGGAGGGGGGAGGGGCGACGACCTCCGAGGGGTAGGGGAGGGGTCGAGGCGACGGCCTCCGGGGGGAGGGGAGGGGAGGAGGCGACGGCCTCCGGGGGGAGGGGACGGGAAACGACGGCCTCCGGGGGGAGGGAGGGGGGAGGAGACGGCCTCCGGGGGGGAGGCGACGGCCTCCATGGGGGAGGGGAGGGGTGGAGGCTACGGCCTCAGGGGGGAGAGGAGGGTGGAGGCGACGGCCTCCGGGGGGGAGGGGAGGGTGGAGGCGACGGCCTCCGGGGGGTGGGGAGGGTGGAGGAGACGGCCTCCGAGGGGGAGGGGAGGGGTGGAGGTCGGAGTGGAGGCGACGGCCTCCAGGGGCCTCCGGGGGGAGGGGTGGGGTGGAGGCAACGGCCTCCGGGGTGGAGGGGAGGGGTGGAGGTGACGGCCTCCGGGGGGAGGGGAGGGGTGGAGGCGACGGTCTCCGTGGGGGAGGGGAGGGGTGGAGGCGACGGCCTCCGGGGGGGAGGGATGGAGGCAACAGCCTCCGAGGAGAGGGGAGGGGTGGAGACGACGGCCTCCGGGGGGGAGTGGTGGAGGCGACGGCCTTCGGGGGGGAGGAGAGGGGTGGAGGCGACGGCCTCCGAGGGGGACGGGGAGGGGTGGTGGCGACGGCCTCTGGGAGGGGAAGGGGTGGAGGCGACGGCCTTCGGGAGGTGGAGGGGTGGGGAGGCGACGGCCTTCGGGAGGTGGAGGGGTGGGGAGGCGACGGCCTCCGGGGGAGGGGGGAAGGCGATAGCCTCCCAGGGGAGGGGAGGTGTGGAGGCGATGGCCTTCGGGGGGGGTGAGGGGAGGGGTGGAGGAGACGGCCTCCGGGGGGGAGGGGTGGTGGCGACGGCCTCCGGGGGGGAGTGGAGGGGTGGAGGCGACGGCCTCCGGGGGGGAGGGGAGGGGTGGAGGCGACGGCCTCCGGGGGGAGGGGAGGGTGGAGGTGACGGCCTCCGAGGGGGAGGGGAGGGTAGAGGCTGGAGTGGGGGCGACGGCCTCCGAGGGGGAGGGGGGAGGTGGAGGCCGGAGTGGAGGCAACGGCCTCCGGGGGAGTGGCGGGGTGGAGGCGATGGCCTCCGGGGGGGAGGGGAGGGGTGGAGGCGACGGCCTTCGGGGGGAGGGGTGGAGGCGACGACCTCCGGTGGGAGGGGAGGGGTGGAGGCGTCGGCCTCCGGGGGGGAGGGGAGGGGGAGGGAGGGGGGAGCGACGGCCTCCGGGGGGGAGGGGAGGGGGTGGAGGCGACGGACTCCGGGGGGGAGGGGAGGGGTGGAGGCGACGGCCTCCGGGGGGAGGGGAGGGGTGGAGGCGACGGCCTCCGAGGGGGAGGGGTGGTGGCGACAGCCTCCGGGAGGGGGAGGGGTGGAGGCGACGGCCTCCGGGAGGTGGAGGGGTAGGGAGGCGACGGCCTCCGGGGGAGGGGGGAAGGCGACAACCTCCCAGGGGAGATGAGGTGTGGAGGCGACGGACACCGGGGGGGAGGGGGAGGGGTGGAGGCGACGGCCTCCGGGGGGAGGGTTGGAGGCGACGGCCTCCGGGGGGAGGGGAGGGGGGAGGCGACGGCCTCCGGGGGTGGGGGGGGGGGGAGGCGACGGCCTCCGGGGGGGAGGGAGGGGTGGAGGCGACGACCTCTGAGGGGAGGGGAGGGTGGTGGCGACGGCCTCCGGGGGGAAGGGGAGGGTGGAGGCGACGGCCTCCGAGGGGGAGGAGAGAGTGAAGGCCAGAGTGGAGGCGACGGCCTCCGAGGGGAGGGGAGGGGTGGAGGCGACGGCATCCAGGGGCCTCCGGGGGGTGGGGTGGGGTGGAGGCGACGGCCTCCGGGGTGGAGGGGAGGGGTGGAGGCGACGGCCTCCGGGGGGAGGGGAGGGGTGGAGGCAACGGCCTCCGGGGGGAGGGGAGGGGTGGAGGCGACGGCCTCCGGGGGGGACGGGAGGGGTGGAGGCGACGGCCTCCGGGGGGAGGGGAGGGGTGGAGGCGACGACCTCCGGGGTGGAGGCCGGAGTGGAGGCGACGGCCTCCGGGGGGGAGGGGAGGGGTGGAGGCGTCGGCCTCCGGGGGGGAGGGGAGGGGTGGAGGCGACGGCCTCCGGGGGGGAGGGGAGGGGTGGAGGCGACGGCCTCCGGGGGGGAGGGGAGGGGTGGAGGCGACGGCCTCCGGGGCGGACGGGAGGGGTGGAGGCGACGGCCTCCGGGGGGGAGGGGAGGGTGGAGGCGATGGCCTTCGGGGGGGAGGGGAGGGTGGAGGCCGGAGTGGAGGCGACGGCCTCCGAGGGGGAGGGGAGGGGTGGAGGCGACGGCCTCCGGGGGGGAGGGGAGGGGTGGAGGTGACGGCCTCCGGGGGGTGAGGAGGGGTGGAGGCGACGACCTTCGGGGGGGAGGGGTGGAGGCGACGGCCTGCGAGGGGGAGGGGAGGGGTGGAGGCGACGGCCTTCGAGGGGAGGGGAGGGGTGAAGGCGACGGCCTCCGGGGGGGGAGGGGAGGGCTGGAGGCGACTGCCTCCTTGTGGGAGGGGAGGGGTGGAGGCGAGGCCTCCGGGGGGGAGGGGAGGGGTGGAGGCGACAGCCTCCGGGGGGAGGGGATGGAGGGGAGGGGGTGGAGGCGACGACCTCCGAGGGAGAGGGGGGAAGGGGTGGTGGCGGGCCTCCGGGAGGGGGGGAGGGGTGGAGGCGACGGGTCTCCCGGGAGGTGGAGGGGTGGGGAGGCGACGGCCTCCGGGGGAGGAGGGGGGAGGCGACAGCCTCCCAGGGGGAGGGGAGGTGTGGGAGGCGACGGCATCCGGGGGGGGAGGGGCGACGACCTCCGAGGGGTAGAGGAGGGGTGGAGGCGACGGCCTCCGGGGAGGGGAGGGAGGCCGTCGCCTCCACACCTCCCCTCCCCCCCCGAAGGCCGTCGCCTCGACCCCTCCCCTCCCCCCGGAGGCCGTCACCTCCCCACCCCTCCACCTCCCTGAGGCCGTCGCCTCCACCCCTCCCCCTCCCGGAGGTCGTCGCCACCACCCCTCCCCCTCGGAGGCCGTCGCCTCCACCCCTCCCCTCCCCCTCGGAGGCCGTCGCCTTCGGGGGGGGGGGGGGGGGGGGGGGGGGAAGGGGGAGGCCGGAGTGGAGGCGCGGCCTTCGGGGGGGAGGGGTGGAGGCGACGTCCTCCGGTGGGAGGGGGGGAGGCGACGGCCTCCGGGGGGAGGGGAGGGGTGGAGGCGACGGCCTCCGGGGGGGGGAGGTGGAGGCGACGGGCCTACGGGGGAAGGGGAGGGGTGTAGGTGACGGCCTCCGGGGTGGAGGGGTGGGGTGGAGGCGACGACCTCCGAGGGGGAGGGGAGGGGTGGAGGCGATGGCCTCCGAGGGGGAGGGGATGGGTGGAGGCGACGACCTCCGAGTGGGAGGGGAGGGTGGAGGCGACGGCCTCCGAGGGGGAGGGGAGGGTGGAGGCCGGAGTGGAGGCGACGGCCTCCGAGGGGGAGGGGAGGGTGGAGGCCGGAGTGGAGGCGACGGCCTCCGAGGGGGAGGGAGGGGTGGCGGCCGGAGTGGAGGCGACGACCTCCAGGGGCCTCCGAGGGGAGGGGGGGAGGCGACGGCCTCCGGGGAGGGAGGGGTGGGGAGGCGACGGCCTCCGGGGGAGGGAGGGGTGGGGAAGCGACATCCTCCGGGGTGGGGGGGGAGGGGGAGGCGACGACCTTCGGGGGATGGGGGGGATAAAGGGTATCCTAGTGGTTGGATTGTTGATGAATGCAGATAAAGGGTGAAACTGAAACTATTTCCATACATGACCTTTCATGCTCACACCATTTTGAGTCTAACGACTAAAGAGATGGACGATTGAGGCAAGACGGGCTCGAAAACTATAGTTGGGAATAAGGCCTTTAATTGAGCCTCGTGTACTTTGATCTTAGGCGAAATACTAAATATGCACGAAAAAATGTAAATCAACACATGAAGTCATACCCATACGATGGAGAGTTTGAGATCCTTTTGAGAAAATGTCAGTCAATTCTCAACTTTGACGAGTTGTCGAAATGATAAACCTGTTGAATAAGCCTTACTCTCACTTACACTATCAAGAATTCATCCAAAATTTTATTTCTCTTTTTCTCATTTATTCTTCAAATAAGTGTCTGTTAAGGAAGTAGCAAAATGTTATGGGTTGTTAGTTTATGATTCATCTATTTTATACCATAAATTGTGTACTTAATTCCTGAGCAAAAATACTAGAAAGTGCATAAAGTAAAAAAGTTAAAATAACTAAAATAATAACAATAGACTAACTTTATATTATTAAATTGTAAATAAGTCCAAAAATTAAAATAAAATAAAATTCCTAAAAATGAGTAGTTGAAGTCATGTATATATTCACTTATATATAATGTTGATTTTTAGTGAATACATGTTAAGCCCAAAATGTCATTAAACTATATCCATTGTCTACGTAATGCTAACCTTAATAAATATAAAATGCTAAAAACATATAAATATTGCAATTAAACACGAAGCCTAATTTGGGAAGACGATGAATAGAAAGATGATTTTCTCCCTCATACAATATCATACGAAAGTCGATCACCTTTGGCTTGATATGAATCATATACAAAACAATATTGTATTTAGAGGATTTGGGATTTAAACTGGGATTTTGTGAGACCTAGTTGTATATTATATCATAACACTGACTTAAACTAGTTATTTCATGTACATGTCTTAGTCTTTTTAGTTTATATATTTTACGTTTCATATCTTCAGTGTATGTATTAACTAATTACAAAGAAAATAAAAATATAAAAGCCAAGAAAAGAATCAAAGGTTGTGTATATATGCCTATTATAACCATATACAATCCTTCCAATATTTTTACTTCTCTTTATCTTAATTATTATAAGTATAAAAACATATATTTATGTACTTTTTTATTATTTATTAAATTTTACTAAAATAAAATCAAAGAAAAATATAAGCCCTAAAAATACAAGTGTTTTATACTTATAAAATACCTAGTTTTTTTTGTGTATAGAGTCCATTTTAGTTTTCAGACCTAGATGAATGTTGCAGAACTCAATAAGATTTTTGAATTGTGTTTTGGTCATTATTTATTTTGAATCCATTTTCTAGTTTATTTTTATTTTATTTATTCCCTTTATTTTTTTCTCAACTCAACAGTCCTCCCAGTGAACATAGTACTTGGTGAAACCCCATTAGCCACTTCTCTCCCTTTCTTGACATGTGATCAACACCCAACCCATAGCCTTCTCTCACAAACAAGGACCTTCCACCTCAGATAAGGGAGTTGATCGCATGGTCAACTCCTCCATCCTCAACAAACTCATCACCACGTTCTCCCCCACTCCAACAGAGCACCGGCTCTATGATGATTCACCCGTGTTGTCAAGCATGAAGTACAATCGATCAACTCTTCCTCTCCTCTACGATCTCTATTTGAACACCTACATCCCACACTCAAACCTAAAACTGTCCACTATCAGAACTCCATTGTCGCCCACATTCATTATTATCTACCATTTGCAAGTGTGAGGAGATAGCTCTCGTGTCTCAATAGACAGCTAAGATACCCAATAGTCGAGTGATGACCTCCATCATATGATGACATGATCCTAAGCTCATTCACCTTCACTACTGCTCACTCCAAGAGTTGCTCGATCTCTGAAGGTCACCTGCTTTCATTGAATGAAGACCTCCAAAGTTCTTTGAGCTTCTTCCACTCCACTAGGAAATCACCATCCATTCTGGGTAAATCACTACCCATACTCTTCCTTTTTTTTCTTTATTATTTCTTCATTTCCAAACCTCAATTCCTTCCTCTAATAGCAGTTGCCTCAGGTAATAGACGAATGTGAGGAGTGACTCATGCAAGAAGCAGGAGGAGAAGGATCTAAGGAGATAGCCACCTTGAACAACATATATATGTGTGCATTAGGTCGGGTTCAGTCGTCTCTATGGCAATACTAGAGGGTCCAAAACCCTTCATTTACAACAAAACACTTCCACTATCAATTCCATTTATCTTTCTGCTCCATGGGATTAGTGGTGGAAGTGGAGGGGATAATGGGAGTGATTGGGTGATGAACTTATTTTCTACCACTCTTAAAGTACCGAATTATTGTAGTATAATAAGATTTAAAGCGATAATACAAATTCACAAACTGAACAATTTATCATGTGGTCAATTTACTTGGTAATTATACTAAGATCGAACTCGAGGAACGATGATTCTCTACTTGTATGGCTTTAACTATATTTGTATTTAATCACTCGTTAGGAAAGTTTATGTGCCAAATATATGCAGAAAATCGAAGATGTAATTTTATGTAATTTTTCTATAACTACATCCCCGCAAATAGATAAGATTCTCCAAAAAAATATGTATCAATCAAATCCACCAATAGATTAGAAAAATATCTATCTCCACAAGTGATACTTCAAAGATATAATCAGTCCTTATAATTGCTTATTAATTTTCTCCCTGCAAATATATATAGTTTCTCAGACTCCAAATCAACTCTGTTAGAAAAGCTCAAATAATTCATGTGATTATTTATACAACAAAATTTTAATGAGAAGGGTCCAAAATATGGTGTTAAAAATCCTTGAATAATCCCATGAAATAGGATGATTTCTGAGAAAATAGTATCCACAATATTTATCAAGTCACTTTGTAGATATACAATAAATTCCTACAAATATGTCATTTCTATTCTGCAAATAAAGCTTGATTAAATCCCGCAACAAGCAGTCATCAATCTATGCATCATAATCAGCAATATAATTCCAAAATCAATGGTCAAAATTATCTTAAAAACTCCCCCTACAAAATAATTGACTTATCAATAATTTGTGATTAAAGTCAGAGGAATAGACCAACCCTTATAATTTTACTCAAAAATCAATCTTTAGATTCAAGCTAACTCCAAATCAGGTCTACTATATTAATGATATAAATAATTAAAAGAGCTTTAAAATGATACTAAATATGCAAAGTTTTTATACAATACGAGAGAGTTATTCAGTGTTAAATGCAAGGACTAAACTGTAATAAGAATATTAATTTTATTCTCAAATAAGTCGGTAGGGGCTTGTGTGTAATTTCTAAAAGTGGGTAGGGAAAATTTTCGATGTCCCAGAATGAATCTCCTTCTATACGATATTGAAAAATAGTAGAGGCTTGAGTTCGGTTGGCGGCTTGGACATCGAGCCTATGCCTGGCACACTGCTACTGGCGGTTTACCCGAAGCTAGGAGGCTTTGGTGGAGATCTAACGGTTGATCTGCCCCCCAACTTCCACTCCCTACCCCAAAATCTGATCGTGCGGTGTAGATGGGAAGGGGCTCGAGATCAGACAGTATCTGCTCCTTGGAGGTTCTTCCTCTTTCTTGACTCGCTCCAGCATGCCGATGGTGGGTCTCAGGTCATCCGAGTTCAGCGACGAGAGGTCCGCGTAGTTGCTCCAGTGATTCGGTGATGCACACTTAATGGTGAGGATGAATCCTTGATGTGCAATCCCTGAGGTCGATTGCCTCCTCGATGGTTTCCTGATGAGTTTTCAGCCAAGCACCTGCGGGTTGCAGGTAACAAAGAAGACTTCAGACTCCTGATCTTGGTTGAGCAGGATGGCACACAGAAGAATGGTGAGCGGAGCTCCAATGGGGGTAGTAAGAGAATAGAGCTTAGATCATGGAGGTGGAGATGTTCCTATGATAGCGAGGCGGGCCTTTCGATTGGTGTTGTGCCTGCAAGGAGATTGACTCGGCTCGAGTCTTAAGAACTCGGCCTAATCGTGAAGCTCAGATAAAAAGGGGAGGGTAGACGGAGGTTCCTATGCGTAGGAGGAAGAAGAGGAACCCGAGCGTCATCCTAATCACTGGCCGGAGATGGGAGGTTCTATGGAGAAAAATAACAATGGATGGGAAGACAAGGTGAGGGCTATTGCATCGAGGATCGATGGGAGCTCTTCGATGGAGGAATCTGATATTTACCTCGAGCGCATGGCGGTTGCGCGAAGGTGGAGCTGCAATGCGATGACCTCAAAGAACACATCACGGTAGTGGCCTTGAGCACGTTATCGATCGACTCCTTTGGTCGTTGCTGTCACCGGAGACAAATGGAGGGGCTAGAGTTCTTTCTCTAATGTACTTCCAGAACATAGATATTTTGTATTTTCCCTTTGATTTTTGATAATAACTATTTGTAAAAATATTAAATAAAATATTAAAATAAAAGTAAACTCTAGTCAATTAAAATCTAGAGAGAAAATGTTTTTACATTATATACAGGATTGCAATACCTCATTTTCTCTTGTTTTTGAGTTTTGGATTTTATTTTTTATACATTTAAACCGCACTTCAAAGAAAATATATATTTTTGTATATATGCATATCCACATCCATATTTATTTTTTGAAAGAGATAAGAATAATGTTTATATATCGGTATTTGCACTTAATCATTTGCGTTGTTTAAAATAAATTAGGTAGTAGAAACTTCTAATAGGGTACCCGAGGGTACCCGTTAATTCAAACAAGTTTTTTTGGATGGGTCACGGGTCATGATATTGCAGGTACTCGATCCATCAATTTCAAATGAGTACCCGTGAGTTTAGAGTCAAAATTAGTGGGTCAAGTCGGGTACCATTGACCCAGAAAAAAATGAACACCCTTAGTGAAGTAATTCACATTTGATTTAAAAATCCAGCAGATTCTTTTGTTATGTTGTATATACGATCTTTGTTTCATTTTTCTAAATTAATTGTTTGATTGTCTTTTTTCAGGAAATTTGATCAAAAGGGAATGACGGCATGCTCCATTTCCAATTGATCCCTATTGACTAAGCTCTGGACCTGTGTATTATTTATTTGGTTTTTTATTTTCCCCCTGCCAGATTGTTTTTGTAGCATGGTTTTGAATACCATTGTGGTGTTTACCAGTGTGTCTTGAAACATAAATCACGTGCTGTTTTATATATGTAAAATTATGGTGGTACATTTTTTTTCCTGCACACTGTTACAGTCGTCGGATAATGTTCTTAATGCACCTAATTCCCCTGTATATTCTGCATATGATTTGTCAGTTTGGATTAATTTGTATTGATGGTGTGGCATAAATGCTTTCTACAGTAATTGATAGAAATCTTCCTGAATCATGATCTCAACTTTTCCGTCACTGAATTTGATTCATTAAGTAAAATCGAAGGTTCTGTTTTTCTTCTGACAATCTTAACTTCTTAGCTTTAGCCTTTGGATAGAGTTGGGAGGTTATGCTTTACAGTAATTGATAGAAAAGATGACACTTCCTGTAAAAACAGAAACCCAAAGGATTCACCTCCTCAATGGGCAAGATGGGAAAACAATCACAAGCTTTGATTGGATAGCACAATTATCAGTCAAACCCCATGCACATGAGCATAGCCACGAAGATTGTTTTTCTTTTTAGTGATTGTATAAATTGTGCAGAGTTTCTATATGTTCGACTGGTAAGGCATGTCATATGCTTCCAACATCCTGTCTGATTTTCACATGTGTGGTTGATCTTGTTTGATCATTACAATTTTGTTTTGGATGCATCCTTTGATTGCACTATTTTGGATAATCCTTGCATTTTTTTCTAAAAAAAATAAGATAAGGCAGGTAAGCTTTTGCTGTGAACCAAATTGCAAGTAGAGAAGAGCATACACAGTTTTTGGCTTCTTCTCCCTTTTCCCGGTAGATGTGTAAGTGTTGGTGGAGGGACATAGAGAAGTTATGATCAGTGAAGGTACTTTGAGGAGAGCCATTGGATTGAGGAAGTGTGGTTCCTACTCTTTTCCATGTATTTTTATGCAAGGAGTTTAATAACAACGAAGAAATCTATCAAGACGTCAAGAGGATTATCATGATGGCTTCGTATGGCTTCAGCTTTATCTCATCTATGTGATTTACCCATAGGGTTTGTTTGGTTACTGGGATGAAGTGCGTTAGGATAACCTCTTGTGAATAGTAGATGTTTAGATGATTATGAGGGTTGGAGAGGATAGGAATAAGGAATATGATGTGATGTCACATTGATTTGTAATGGAATTCCAACTCAAGAATGCGTGGGGATAGACCGGGGTAACTCGGTAACCAAACAGACCCATAGTGTACCTCAACCTACTTTCCCTCCTTTACCTAGAATCCGATCGCTTTTTATCTATATTCTAGTGTCGAGGCCTTGCTAGGACTATTTGCATGTTTACCGTTCTTATTGATCTTGCCTGCTCAAATTCATCTCTCCATATCGCCCATCTTACCAACATATAGCAACCCCTGTCTCACACCTTGACTCTATTCTCAACAAATCACAGCATAGAGTTAAATGCAATCATTAAAGAGCATGAAATTGGAAACAAGATTTTAAGCAAGACTAATTTTCTGAAATTGGAATTATGATTCACAAAATCTTAAAGCATCAAAGTCAGGGGCATAATGGTAAGAAAATCTGCACAAAACATAACAAAAAGGTTCAAAATGGATTGCAGCGTAAAATACAAAAGCCGCTATGGCTGAATATGCAATTCACGCCACGCGTGACGCACGTGCGAGGGTGCTTATCTCGCACACAAATTTCCCAAGCAGCATGCGCTCTGCACGTGGCGGAATCGAGTGCAAATCTGAGAAAGTACGAGGGAGATCCAGCAAAATGTCACGCTCACGTACTACGCCTCAAGTAAGGTGCTAGGCTGGGGCGTGGATAGTGGCTCGGGCCATGTGAAGCGGTATGGAGCTTCAGTAACTAGTTCGGGTGCCCGAGCCTTTGCTTCGGAATACAGGCTCAGAGGTGATCATAGCCTTTAGGTCGGCTCGAGCAGATCCTAGCCAACAGCAACCGCTACGTGTGTTCCTCCCCTTCCTCCATGTGTGGCGGTGGAGCAGCGGAGCTCCGATGGCTCGATCCTGCTGATCCCATGCTCCTGCATGAGGTTTGGTAGTCGGCGAAGCTTCCAACGCTCCTTGCGAAGATGCTGGGGATGAGCTTTGGAGCTGAGAAGGGAAGGAGCGTCCTTGTGGTGAAGATCCCTCGGAGAAGAATGTCAAGGCTGAAGCCTCTTGGAAAAAATTTCGTTCATCAACCTCCTAGAGCCTCCTGAAGGTGTTGGAAGCACACAAATCCATGAGAATCTATTGGGATGTAAAGGAAGGTGAGCCTAATGGGTTCCGACACCCTTTGCAAAGGGTCAGAAAGATCGAGGTGGAGGGTTCAATGGAGAGGGAGATGAGTGCACGAAGGTGGTCGAAGAACAGTGAATGTGTGGGGTGTTTAGATGGCGATGAGGGTGTGGGTATGTGTGCTAAGATGAATGGGAGGAACATAGGTAAAACACAGAAGTGGAAGAAAAACGGTTACCTGGAGATGAAATATTGGGAGTGGAGGCTGAGCCTGAGAATAGAGCTTGAAGCTTTGGGTCTTTGCTCTGATACTCGGCAAGAGTTCGAGCTCGAACATCATCCGAATAAGGTTGCAACTTGGCTGAAAGCCAAGGATCACGTCGGCGATGTCCTCTGTGTAATCGCTCGAAATCAGGCACCTTAGAGCCTGTTTGGTTACTGGGTTGGACTGGGTTGGAGTATCCTCTTGTGAATAGTAGCTGCTTGTAGGGTTGAGAGGGTTGAATGATATTTGTGATGTGACATTGATTATGTGTTATATTAACTTTTCTTATAATTATAATATGTTTTTATGTAAATAAATTCATTTGAACATGGTTAAAAAATATTATACCAAAGAAATTATAGAGTCGATACAAGCAATCCCAACCTAAGAATGCAGAGTTGGTGTTAGGGGTATGCCAAAGTATCTCAGTGTAACTCGCAACCAAATGGGCTGGGTGTAGATCAGCTAAGATGTTGCACTGCACTATATAACGGCAGATGGCACGGAAGTTAGCACGGACGTCAAGATGATGCCGTTGCGAATATCAAAACGATACGTCAAGATGATGTCGTTACTAAAACGAATATACGGATACGGATACAGATGTTTGCGGATATCAAAACGATATCCATATCCGTATCCATTTTAAAACGGATACGGATACGGATGTCAAAATCTGTATAAAACGGATACGGTGACGGGATACGGATATATCCGTACCCGTTTGCATCCCTACCTACGGCCCACCACTGCATCAACGTAATCTGCGCTCTTCACATCCTATCCTATCACGCAATACTTGTGTGTTTGAATTCTACTTAAATCAATAATGTTGAATACATAAGATGTTTTCCAATATCCATTTCCCGTATTATGATTATAGATCAGTTGACAATTGGAAAAATAATATTGTGAACTTTTGGTCAATGCAAACTGGAATTACACAATCGCTTAGAAAAGTAGTTACAGTTGAAAGATGACTTATAGTTTAGATCAAAATTGGCTAAAATGTATGTTCAATTTTTACTTCTCCGTATAATTTAAAGAAGAAGGAAAAGTAATAGCATTAAGGGTTTAAATTTGTATCGGTTTTCAGGGGATACTCGGTTTGGGAATAAAAGTGGGGAGTAAGCTGGAATAAGCACTATTCATGTTCGTCTGGAGGATAAGAATGAGGAAAATATATATAAAGAGGTAGGTAAATGCTATCTCCATTCGGTTGGCAATCAGAGATAAGGATAGGGGGAATAATATATAATAAGGATATGTAAGTGCTATTCTTTGTTCGATCAACACATGAGAGATAAGGAATAAAGGGTTATAAGTGAGTGGATAAGAAGGAGAAATAATGGAAGAGAGAAATAAGGGAAGGAGAATAGGAGGGTGGAATAACATAGTGGATAAGATGGAATAAACGAACAAAGGAATACATGCTTGTTCCGATCCCTATTCCCCAACCAAACAGACTATAACCACTGTAGTATTTAACCATATTATAGGCACACAGAGGTAGCTGATCTTATACTATTACGAACATTTAAAGAAAAAAATTTACAATTATATCATGGCTATCCGCACTTATACTCCATCTTTTTTTGGAATTAGACTTTTGACCTCATACTCTTATAAAATTCATAGTTGCATTTTAAATCAATGTCGATATAATTAGTTTGGAAGAGCTTTTATTATTTATGAAAAATATGTATCAATTAATGCCAATTTAGTCCTGATATTTTTTAAATCAACAAATTATCATCGTTATTTGATTTATTATTAGCAATATAACAACAAATACAACGTTAACGGTGAAATTTTTGTATAGTTTAACTAAAATGATGTAATTAATGGTTAATGTATTAATTTTAAATAAGACCTAATTAAAGCATAAACACGTATTTAAGTTCATAAACATATGTTAGGTTAGACATACAGAAATTAATATAGGAATCAATTAAATGTTGGAAAAACATATCTTAGATATATAAATAAATATTGGACTGTGCATACGTGAAATTTCGAATGCTCGTGCTTAATTAAATTTAGTCATATAATTATTATAATTAAATTGTGCTTTTTAATTTTAAATGTACTTATCGGGTTACGTCTCAATTACCCATTTTATATTCACGGAGAAATCTACACTTTTTTTAAGAGTAAATTATAAAAAAGTCCCTTAATTAGGTACTTAATTTCAATATCGTACTTGAAATTCAAAAAGTAATAATGTGGTACCTGAACTTTCAAATTTGTCTCAATGTTGTCACTGACTATTGAAATGTAAGGTTAAAATGACGAAATAATTAACTAAATTTCTATGATGAGGACCACATTGTGACAAATTTGAAAGTTCGAGTACCACATTGTCAAATTTTGAAGTTCATGTATGACAATGAAATCAGGTATATAGTTCAGGAACTTTTTTTGTAATTTACTCCTTTTTTAACGACCAAAGGAAATACCAGAACGACAATAATTAAGAAAAACAAAAGATAATACTTAGAATCCAAATCTCTCCTACTTTGTTTTCTTCCCTCGTCGGCACACCGGAGATCCACCACCGGCGTCGAGGAGAACGTCTCCTCGACCTTCGCTTCCTCGAACAGCTACTCTCCATGTTTCTTCTTCAGGTCGTCCCCAACACCCTCCCTCTTTGTCGCTGCCTGGCACCACAGCCCCCCTCGTCACCTTCAGCTCCTCTTCATATGCGGCACCAGCAACGTGGATCGGGATCCTTTCTACGTTTCCATCCTATGGTCCACCAGCACCGCCCAAAAATCCTTGCCATAAACCTCCCCTCTATCACCAAACTTGGGTCCATCAAGGATCTCATGGAGATAATCTGCCGACTGCTCCCCGACCTCGATGATAAGAAGATGGTGGGCCTCTGGAAGGTAGAGAAGTGAATTAACAGGGAAACAACACCGAATAAGAATAAATTAATCGTATGTTTCCCAATCATTATCCGATTATAACATGCAAACAGGAACCGATCAAATGAACATAAACATAAATCAGGGCATGATCCAGAAAGGGTAAAACAATAAACATATTGCGACAACCAAAATGAAATAAAGATTAGTTTAGAATTCACCGAAGCGTCCATGAAATGGACTGTCCTTAGAGAAGATATCGCCCCCACAATACTGGTGCGTAGGGTTCTGGCGATCCGCTCCCAGGATACGAGGGCTCACGATCTTCGTCGGCGCACACCAACGGGATCGTCCTCGATTGAACCTCAGAGAACTGCAGCCGAGAGAAGAAGAGGAAGACGTTCGTCCGTGAGAGGAAGAACCAGAGAGAGAGAGAGAGAGAGACGACGCGAGTGGTTTTTCTTGCGAGTGAAGAAAGACGGCGTCGGGTGAGGAATATATAAAGAGGGGCTCGTGTGCCCTAGCGCGCGATGTCCTTTGGTTTCCGAAAACGCGTCCCGAAATCGCAGCCTTTCGGATCCCAAAATCGCGCCCATAATGGCAAGTTGAATTCCCATTTAAGTTGACTTATCAAATTAATCGTGTAATTAATTTAATCGACTTACCAAATGAAAACCGCAGCAAAAGTATCGAGATTCGAATTGACTCTCCCGAGCCCGAGCCCGAGCCGGAGACGGAGACGGAGCGGAGCGCACGCGCACGTGTGTAGTCCTCCATTCCTCCTCTCTACTATTGCTACAAGAGCTTGGGGTGTGAACTCATATATAAGTCCACCAAAAGTTTAGTTCTCCACGATGTGGTACTAAACTTCCACCCAAACTTTCCATATTTCAAATTTGAGAATTCCCAACTTTCCCTCCAAAACATTTGGTTTCCCAATTGAAACCAAATTATTTCCAATTGTAACTACATAGACTTTCCAATTAAAGTCTAAATACAATTTTGAATACAACAATCCCCCACGAATTCACCAATTTGAAAAAGAGATTCAAAAGGATTTAATAGATTTCTTTCGGCTGCCCACACTTTACTTTCAGTAAAGGTACCTTCCGGTTTGAACCTCTACCTGAGTTTACTACTTTCACTTTAACAGGAACGAAGTGAACTACGTCTTGAACTTCAGACCTTGGTGTTAAAGTATACGGTAGAAACAACAAAGCGTTGTTCTTGGTACAATCTTCAGGGTTGGTGCTCTTAAAGGCCATGCACCCTTATCCTGTTTCATGAGTATGTTCAGAAAAGTCCCTCTTCCTTTAACTGCGGCCCACAGTAACACTCACATAGGTGGCGTTCTCCAAGGATGCACTGCTGACATCCTGCCCAAAGGCTTGAACCCATTCAGAGCATACGCTCTTCCTAAACTTGCAGCTTAAATGACACTCAGGCTTCCAGGGATAAGACACTCATGCTTGCGCATTAAAATTAGAGTGCCAACCAGTTCTCCAAACAGCTTGTTATTACCACATTGAACCTACTTTGTGGGATCTCCACTCAGATAGGTTGGGTTGCTACTGTAGAGGAACTCCCAATGGGTCTCAGTCCCATCCCAAGCTTAGACTTTAGGACTAAAGATCTATCAAGTTCCTTAGTCAACGGATCTGCCGTGTTGTCTTTGGATCCAACAAAATCCACAGCCAACACTCCTTGAGACACCAAATCCCTTAACGTCTTAAGTCTGATTTGTATGTGTCTCCTTGTTTTCTGATTGAACTTGAACTCTTGATCTTGGCAATTGTGGTCATATTATCACAATGTACCGAGATCGCAGGAACAGACTGACCTACCATGGGAATTTCAGATAGAAGTTCCCTTATCCATTCAACCTCAATTCTAGTGGTGTCCAAAGCACACAACTCGGCCTCAAAAGTGGATCGAGCTAGAATGGTCTGCTTCACAAACCTCCAGGAGACTGCACCGCCTCCAAGGGTAAATGCATACCCTGTAACACCATTACTCCCAGACTCCTCTATTTTCCCTATCCAACTTGCATCACTGTATCCTTCTAGTACAGAGGGATGTCTACCATAATGAAAACTAAGGGAAATAGTTCCCTTCAAGTACTTAAGTACTCGATCCAGAGCCTCCCAGTGAGTACGGTCAGGACAGCTAGTGTATCTACTCAGCTTTGCAACCGAGAATGAAATATCATGTCTCGTGCAATTTGCAAGATACATTAAACTTCCTATCACTTGTGAATACCTTAGCTGGGCTACAGGTACTCCACTTTTATTCTTAAACAACGTTTTGGATGAATGAAAAGGAGTGCTTACAGCTTTACAATCTTGATATCCAAATTTCTCAAGTACCTTCTCAACATAGTGAGATTGAGAAATTACAATCCCATCAACTGAACTTGTCAGTTTGAGACCCAAGATCACATCAGCAACACCCATGTCCTTCATCTCAAACTTGCTACTCAAGAAAGCCTTAGTCTCATTAATTATCCTCATATGTGATCCGAACAACAATATGTTATCAACATATAGGCACAAGACAATACACTCATCACCTTTCACTTTGGAATAGACACACTTATCGGATTCATGAACCTTAACGCCACATGACAAAATGGTCTTGTCAAATTTTTCATGCCACTGCTTTGGTGCTTGTTTCAATCCGTAAAGGGATTTGACAAGCTTGCAAACCTTTCCCTCATTCCCAGGAGTCACAAGCCCATCAGGTTGATCCATATAGATCTCTTCCTCAAGATCGCCATGCAAGAAGGCGGTCTTCACATCCATTTGGTGGATAGAGAGATCATATACAGATGCCAATGCTATGAGCATCCGGATTGTGGTCATCCTAGTTACAGGGGAATAGGTATCAAAATAATTGATACCTTCCTTTTGCCTAAAGCCCTTGGCAACTAATCTGGCTTTGTATTTTTCAATTGATCCGTCAGGTCTAAGTTTTCTCTTAAATACCCACTTGCACCCAATAGTAGAGCACCCTTTGGGTAAATCAACCAACTCCCAAGTTCCATTAGCCATAATAGAATCCATCTCAGATTTGATGGCTTTCTTCCATTGTTTTGCTTCAGATGAAGCCATGGCTTCCTTGTAACTTGGTGGATCACCCTCGATCTGGTAGACAACAAAGTCGCTACCCAGATCCTTGGCTATCCGAGGTCTTTTACTCCTCCTTGGCTCAATCTCTTCAGAAAGATCATTGGGTTCAGGTTGAGTCTCAACCCCCACATTCGATATCCTTTCCACTTGATGTGGAATAGATCCTGATGTGGAGGCGCCCTCAATGGTCAGATTCTGAGGAATCACAGTCTTCAACGGAAAGACATCCTCAAAGAAGGTAGCATCACGGAGTTCAACAATAGTGTTGACATCTATGCCCGGTATCTCGGACCGAATTACCAAGAACCTATATGCATAGCTATTTTCCAGGTAATCTAAGAAGACCGCATCAACGGTTTTAGGACCAAGTTTCTTTCTCTTGTGTTCTAGGACTAAAACCTTAGCAAGACAGCCCCATACTTTGAGATATCTTAAACTCGGTTTCCTATTTCTCCAAAGTTCAAAGGGACACTTTTCCATATGTCTCGGAGGAACCCTATTCAGAATATGGGAAGCCGTATTCAAGGCTTCTCCCCACATATAGGTTGGAAGTCCAGAACTCTGTAGGAGAGCATTGATCATGTCAGTTAAGGTTCTATTTTTCCGTTCTGCTATTCCATTTGATTGCGATGAATATGGGGTCGTAACTTCATGAACTATGCCAAAAGATTTGCATTGTTCATCAAATAAGTTAGAGGTATATTCACCTCCTCTATCTGACCTAAGGCGTTTAAGCACTTTTCCTTTTTGTGTCTCAGCCTCATTCTTAAAGATAAGAAATTTCTCTAAGGCTTTATCCTTGGTTTTCATTAGATATACATAGCAGTATCTACTGCCATCATCTATAAAGGTGATAAAGTATTTCTTATTGTCTCGGGTCAACACACCATTAAACTCACAAATATCCGTGTGCACTAGATCCAAGATCTCACTATCTCTAGAGACAAATTGAAAAGACTTCCTAGGTATCTTAGCTTGCACACATATCTCACATTTTTGAGTTTTATCATTAGTGTGTTTAGGGATTAACTCTAAATTCATCATTCTTTTAATTGAATTTAAGTTTACATGTCCCAATCTACCATGCCACAGATCACAAGATTCGAGATTATTCACAACATGAGACACAGAACTAGAACATTCAGAACTTAAAACATTCATTTCATTAATGTTTACTGAATCACATCTAATTCTAAATAACAAATCAAAATCAACCAAATAGCCTTTTTCATAAAAAATGCCATGTCTCAGAATAACAACTTTATTACATTTAAAGTTTAATTCAAAACCATTTCTAACTAAGATAAAGCCAGATAAAACATTCTTCTTGATGTCAGGAACATGCAACACCCTGTGCAACGTCCAGACACGTCCAGAGGAGAACCTCAAGTTGACTTGTCCCGACCCTAGCACCCTGGCCACAGAATCGTTCCCCATCTTCACAGTCCCGCCACTGCAGGTCTGATAAGAAGAAAACAAAGTTCTGTCAGAACATATATTTACATTGGCTCCCGTATCCACAAGCCATTCATTTGGATCATGGATATGGTATAGTTCAGGTTTTACAGAGACATATCCCTCGCTAGCCCCAAGTCCCATAGTGATCATGTCCACTTGTGAACTCATGTCTGTAGCCTTAGGTTGAGCCTTCAAGGACGGACAATCCTTCTTCCAATGGCCAACCTGATTACAGTGCCAGCAGGGTTTATTCTTTGCCTTTTTCTGGATCTTGCCCTTTGGTTTCATTTTATTGTTATTAGGACCCTTTCCCTTATTATCCTTGCCCTTCGAGGTCATGAAATTGACCTTAGCCTGAATATCAACAGGAAGCACATGTTTTTGTTTTCTGTGTTCCTCCTCTATTGTGACGCCCCGCCCCGCGGGGAGGGTGTCATAGCTATCTCCCTAGGATCCAGATACTCAGCAATAGCCACATTCACACATCATGACTAACATTCGGAATGTAAAGTAGGAAAAGTAAATAATAAAATGCTCAAAGGACATTTATATATTCATGTTTCCCAAAACATAACAGATTTGCAATAGAGTCCATAATATTTTATTACATGACTAACAACTTAAACTACATGAACTACAAAGGTATACAACAATTATTAAGACTATACAAGTGAAACTGTACCCTGTGTCTTGTACAAAGTGCGGAAGATCACGCCACTACTGCTGCTCAACAACCTGTCAACCTGGATGGGTTTCCAAAGAAGTACGTATGAGCTAAAATGCTCAGTACAGCTAAAATAGGCTAACACTACACTAAGCAGAAAGTGTAAAAGAGTAAAGAGAGGGATGTTCATGTTCCATTATTATTCTTGTAGTTGCTGCTCATTATTTCAAACCACCAATAGGATTATTATTATAAGTGGCATGCAATTTGCTATCCGTACTCTACAAGTGTCATTATTTTTATTCATATCGTGAGCTCACTAATTATACACTTATCTACATGCATTGTTTGGGATAATCATATAAGTCTATGCACATAAGTATAATATTCAAGATATCTTGCCATCATTTAGTTATTGGGTTCAAACATTAATAACCAAACTCAACAGTCACAACATGTGCACTGGAGCAACTGACACAAGCCAACAAACCCCAACTCGAACTTCAACCCATTTACCCCAGCTTACCCATCACAAGGGGAATACCCGGGAACGAGTACACCGCGGCCAAACGGGACCGCACCGGATACACCCTTGTGATGAAGTACGAGTCTTCGACGAGTGCCGTACTAGGGACGCGGACACACCGACTGTACCCGTAGCACTACGTTTAACCGACAGAGTCGCAGAACACACCGACAAACTCGCGGAACTAGAACTAACACTCCATCTAGGACTCACCGGGACCACGAGAGTTGCGCCACACTCTCGGGTATGCTAACTTCTCTAACCATGACAGATACATCCAAACGTCGATAAAGTGGTAATTCAATTCTTACTTTTATTTATTAATTCAATATTTACTTAAAACAATTTCTACGGTTCGGTAGAGTTAACAATGATGTAAAAAGTGATTAGAGACATCTGATCATGCATTATTTTCTCACAAATAAGTATACGCTACACTGCCACATGCCTACTCCGTCGAGCGACTCCAAATACAACCGGGTTGCTAGGTGCAATGTCATCCAACTCGTCCGTTGGGGTCGCGGCCCTTCATGGCATCTACCCGGAGCCCAAGTTGTGCATGCCCAATCCCTTGAGCATCTAACTTCTATCCGATAGCCATGAGATCTCACTCACTTGATGATTACCCTCACAAATAAGTATACGAACTCCAATTTAATCTCACACTAAAAAAAACTCTCTTAAGTAATAACAAAAGATGAAATGGTATGTATACACAAAGTATTGCCAGACCTAAGCATTCTGTATTAACCATATATTTAAATATCAACCCATATTAATCCTTTTAGTTAAACCTGCAAACCACGTTACTCAAAAGGAAAACGTTTTAATGAGCATTTCATGTGTACCCATCCTTCATTCTCTTTATACAATCCGCCAACAACCATGTTCGTCTTGAGACCATTTATTTTAATTCTGAAAATATTATGATTTACTCTTGACGAAGAAGATACATTTATCTGGGTTCATTAGGAAACTATAAGTAATAACTCGCAGCCTTTCATATAACTAACGGAGATAGATAAATCAGTTGATTTAGCTTGAACCTGACTTATTACGAAAAGCATGATACTGCAAGTGATAATTTTTGTGTGGCTAGAAATTTAATAGATGTAACGTACATGAGTAATGCATGTGCATCGTGGTACTAATATCACATTATGCTAACTGCAACCGTGTGGCTGTTATAGAAGTTGAAACGGATAAAACAACCTAAGTTAGAAAGAGAATACCAATCAGAACGCATACGTTACTTAGGTGCTATTGATAATACCAACGTAATATTATCATTAAGAGATGATAATTATTATCATCACCTTTTGAATTCGTTGTAACCATGAGATAGTGGATCACCATTGAGTTAACGAATACAGATTGTTATCTAAAGGCTATATGATTGACCTTCTATCGAAAAGAATGTGATCTTCGTCGATTATCTCAACATCAACCATGAGTGGATTATCTCCACTTCTAACACATGTTATGGCACGGTTACATACATTTTTAATATCTGTCATAACCAATGAGGGGTGAATAAAGGTGCTGTCATCATGTAATCTTTTCCATTCAACCCACGCTCGTGTAAACAGATCAGTAACTTATCTCGAAAGGAAAGAAAATAATCGATCATCAATGTCATCATAAGGTTCTATATACGGATGATAAGAGGAGATATCTGTGATATGGAGTCGTTGGAGTCGAAGTCCAAAGACCAAAAGCGATATTCAAAAGTAAACATTGTCCAAAGGGAACTTGATAGATACATTAAAATCATATGAAGCCAACAACAAAGTGAGAAGGGAACATTGTAAATAGTATACAAATCACATCGTGAGAATAACCAAGGCTCTAAGCATGCTCAAACAGAGGAAAGGAATTATCGCTACTTGTATATGAAGCACATCATAGGATTAACTATGGCTCTAACATGTTCAATCATATGGCCACAAAAGTCGTATGAAACCAACAACAAGAGGAAGGTATAACATCGTTACGAGTTTATATTCCCATGCAGTCATTGATAGGTACCTTAAACCCCGATCAAATCAATCCATGTGACAACATATATTTACAGTACATCTTTAGTTCTAATAGTTTTAAAATTATTTTGCACGTGGATTTCACAGAACATATTATTTATCCTATATATACATACATATATATATATATATTTAAGAACATGAACAACTATCAATCTTCACATCAAAAAGGGGGAAACCCAATCCAGCAAGAGGGACACGAGGGTCCATGGGATATAAACACAACGAGAAAATCACAAAGAAAAGGGCAGGGGGACCGTACCTATATGTTGTTTGTGCATCAACGTCATATGTCCATTCTAAGTAGTTCCACGCTTCATCATGATCACGAAAATCCTCTAAATCAAAATAATCCCTTGCTTAGATCTGACCCACAACAAAATCTTGAAATACAAGGAACAAGAGAGATGATCTTACATTTCTAGTGCTAGATCCGTGTAGAGGATGTCGAGGGAAAACTTCCCCACAAAAATAATAGAGGACAACCAACTCCGCCAATGCTCCGTCGGAGTTCCAGCGATCTTGAGAGGTGGGGGATGGTAAGTGGTGGCTAGGGTTTGCAAGTGAGAGGAGAGAGCAGCCCATGTGTCCTTTTATATCTCAAAAATCATACTTGGACGGATCTCTTAGATGGATCTTGCCCAATCCCGTATAACCATTTCAGATTTGACCCATCCTCACTAGAATGATCATATTTCACTCATCCGATCTCCGATTTACAAAATTTCAGATGCGTTGGAATCCTGACGACGATACGCATCCAACAAGTCATAATATGCTACAATCAGATCGAAATTGGATTTTTCATAAATTTCTTATTGAACCACAACTATGTGATTATCATCAACTTGACCAAGTTGTGGGGCTAAAACCAGGGGTTTCACATCATAACAATCTTAAAACAAGTCTCGTCCTCGAGACTTCAGGAATCGGTATTGGTAGTATTCTCTGTCTATTCATATTATATGTTGTATACATCCACGATATCATACCTAATATCCATTACATCATGTAAAGATATTATTGAGGTAGGACATGTGTCTATTACGATATGCGAAAGGCTTTCTACATACCTTAATGTTATAACTTTTGAAAAGAAAAACAATCCTAATATGCATCTTTCTTAGCTTAAGGGTGATAACAATCTTAAAAGAACTCTTCCTACTCCTAGAGATGCACTCGCATATGCAATCTACTTATCACATGAGTGATAATAATCTTAGTAGAACATTTGTTACCACTGCCAACGACAACTAATTTTAAGAAATTACAGTTGACACATTCGACATCTTAAGAGAGTTCAAATTTCTTCAAAAGATGTACATGCATCTACATTCCACTTATCACGAGAGTGATAACAATCTTAATAGGACCTTTGTTATCGTGGTCAACGGTAACAATCTTTAGGGATTACAGTTATCATCTTCGGTGATAACACTCTTAAAGTATCCTCCTTATTACTCCTGAAAATGGATAAAATATCTAATTTCTACGCATCACAAGAGTGATAACCATCTTGATAGGACCTTTTATTGCGGTCGGTGATAACAAATTAAAGAGGATCAAAATCATCAACCGATGATAAGAATATAAAAATTTAGAGTTATATCACCTTCGATGATAACAATCTTAAGAGAGTGTTTCATATTTCTTCAAAAGGTGCACCCGCATCTGCATTCCATTTATCATGAGAGTGATAACAATCTTAATAGGATATTTGTTATTGAGGTCAACGATAACAATCTTTAAGGATTGTGGTTATCACCTTTAGTGATAACACTCTTAAAGCATCCCCTTGTTACTCAGGAAGATGGATCCATATCCATGCTCTACTATTTACGAGAGTGATAATCATCTTGATAGGATCCTTTTTTATCGCAATCAGTGATAACAACTTTAAGTGGATTATAGTCATCCTTTAATGATAAGAATATCAAAAAAAAAAATTATATCACCCTCAATGAGTACAAGCAAAAGGAATGGTGTTATCGCAGCCAGCGATAACAATCTTAAAAAGAATCAAACCATATCTTTCAGTCCTTAAGCTTGTCTTACGAATTAGCATGTTCTACTTGATACGAGTCTCAATATTACATAACTAAGATTTGATACTTATCAATCTTTTAACTCATTCGATTATAAAAAAAAACTAAGACACTAGCATTGTCACAACTATAACCATCATAATCATATAATCCATATGTCATATTTTCTTGTGGACATGATCTATATTATCAACAAATTCAAGAAGAACATAATTTATGTTAATATAGATAAAACATTATCTAACATTTTTTCTTCATTTAGAATTACAAGAACATTGAATAGTCATAAGAGTCATTACATCAATCGCATGCCTTGAGTATTTTTTTTCCTTTTCATCGACATGTGAATACTCTCATATAGTGCTCTAACAATAACATTATTGGCTCACTGCGGGCATTCAACTTGACTATGACCTCTTTGGCCACATGTATAGCATCGTCGAGGCCTGCTACTTCCTCTTGGTCCATTTGTAGTAGAACTTGTTGTAATCTCGTGCATTGCTTCCAAAGGTAGGGAACCATTATAAGTTGTTGAAACAGGCATCACAATCTGTTGCCCACCCTGGTCATTTTCACGTAATTTTTCTCCGCTCAATTTCATATCGTGATGTAAGTCTTCCATGCGAGATATGACTTCTACCATTTCACGGATAGTGGATGGTCGACAAGAAGAGAGTCTATATTGAATATCAAGGCGAAGTCCACACCAAAACTTTAAGATCCGTTCATCTTCACACATTTCAAGCATGGGTGAATGACGTGCTAACTCATCAAATTTGATCTGATATTCTCTAGCTGACATCGATCCTTGTTGTAACTCATCCAATTCTTTTCTTTTTCTCCTAATCCAGAAATCAGGAAGAAATTGTTCTCTAAATGACTTCACAAAATTATCCCAAGTCAAAGGATGTGATAAATGTCGGGATAAAGCGCTCCACCAATGCTTTGCATGACCGCTCAAGGAGTATTCAACAAATGGCACCCAACAGTCTTTGGGTGCTTGGATAATCTTGAGAACTTTCTCAATCTTTTCTAACCAAGCATCAGCATCCTCAGGATCAGTATCTCCCACAAACTCTGGTACTTGACCCTTGCAATAGCTAGCAAATATTTTCTGATGCTTCTGAAAAATATCCTCATTAGATAGATGGGGAAGTGTAACTCTAGTAGTACCCACGCTTTGAAGGGTACGAACGGATTCTTCAAATCCATCAAGTCTTCGCTCTACGGTCTGTAGTCTCCTATCCATATTTTGGAGCATGTCCATCATCATTGCCAATTGTCTAGCAATCTCAGCGTTCGAAAGCGACATGATTCTGCAAGAATCAATTACACTCATAAGTCTCTATATATCTAAGTCTTCATATATTAGGACTCTTATACGGGAACCATTCCTGTTGGACTAAACATCATAGTCAGAGGACCCTGATGTATTCCATACATTCCGAATACCGTTAATAATCATAAGTATAAATGTTGGCTAATGGAGTATCCTTGCTCTGATACCATCTGTGACGCCCCGCCCCGCGGGGAGGGTGTCATAGCTATCTCCCTAGGATCCAGATACTCAGCAATAGCCACATTCACACATCATGACTAACATTCGGAATGTAAAGTAGGAAAAGTAAATAATAAAATGCTCAAAGGACATTTATATATTCATGTTTCCCAAAACATAACAGATTTGCAATAGAGTCCATAATATTTTATTACATGACTAACAACTTAAACTACATGAACTACAAAGGTATACAACAATTATTAAGACTATACAAGTGAAACTGTACCCTGTGTCTTGTACAAAGTGCGGAAGATCACGCCACTACTGCTGCTCAACAACCTGTCAACCTGGATGGGTTTCCAAAGAAGTACGTATGAGCTAAAATGCTCAGTACAGCTAAAATAGGCTAACACTACACTAAGCAGAAAGTGTAAAAGAGTAAAGAGAGGGATGTTCATGTTCCATTATTATTCTTGTAGTTGCTGCTCATTATTTCAAACCACCAATATGATTATTATTATAAGTGGCATGCAATTTGCTATCCGTACTCTACAAGTGTCATTATTTTTATTCATATCGTGAGCTCACTAATTATACACTTATCTACATGCATTGTTTGGGATAATCATATAAGTCTATGCACATAAGTATAATATTCAAGATATCTTGCCATCATTTAGTTATTGGGTTCAAACATTAATAACCAAACTCAACAGTCACAACATGTGCACTGGAGCAACTGACACAAGCCAACAAACCCCAACTCGAACTTCAACCCATTTACCCCAGCTTACCCATCACAAGGGGAATACCCGGGAACGAGTACACCGCGGCCAAACGGGACCGCACCGGATACACCCTTGTGATGAAGTACGAGTCTTCGACGAGTGCCGTACTAGGGACGCGGACACACCGACTGTACCCGTAGCACTACGTTTAACCGACAGAGTCGCGGAACACACCGACAAACTCGCGGAACTAGAACTAACACTCCATCTAGGACTCACCGGGACCACGAGAGCTGCGCCACACTCTCGGGTATGCTAACTTCTCTAACCATGACAGATACATCCAAACGTCGATAAAGTGGTAATTCAATTCTTACTTTTATTTATTAATTCAATATTTACTTAAAACAATTTCTACGGTTCGGTAGAGTTAACAATGATGTAAAAAGTGATTAGAGACATCTGATCATGCATTATTTTCTCACAAATAAGTATACGCTACACTGCCACATGCCTACTCCGCCGAGCGACTCCAAATACAACCGGGTTGCTAGGTGCAATGTCATCCAACTCGTCCGTTGGGGTCGCGGCCCTTCATGGCATCTACCCGGAGCCCAAGTTGTGCATGCCCAATCCCTTGAGCATCTAACTTCTATCCGATAGCCATGAGATCTCACTCACTTGATGATTACCCTCACAAATAAGTATACGAACTCCAATTTAATCTCACACTAAAAAAAACTCTCTTAAGTAATAACAAAAGATGAAATGGTATGTATACACAAAGTATTGCCAGACCTAAGCATTCTGTATTAACCATATATTTAAATATCAACCCATATTAATCCTTTTAGTTAAACCTGCAAACCACGTTACTCAAAAGGAAAACGTTTTAATGAGCATTTCATGTGTACCCATCCTTCATTCTCTTTATACAATCCGCCAACAACCATGTTCGTCTTGAGACCATTTATTTTAATTCTGAAAATATTATGATTTACTCTTGACGAAGAAGATATATTTATCTGGGTTCATTAGGAAACTATAAGTAATAACTCGCAGCCTTTCATATAACTAACGGAGATAGATAAATCAGTTGATTTAGCTTGAACCTGACTTATTACGAAAAGCATGATACTGCAAGTGATAATTTTTGTGTGGCTAGAAATTTAATAGATGTAACGTACATGAGTAATGCATGTGCATCGTGGTACTAATATCACATTATGCTAACTGCAACCGTGTGGCTGTTATAGAAGTTGAAACGGATAAAACAACCTAAGTTAGAAAGAGAATACCAATCAGAACGCATACGTTACTTAGGTGCTATTGATAATACCAACGTAATATTATCATTAAGAGATGATAATTATTATCATCACCTTTTGAATTCGTTGTAACCATGAGATAGTGGATCACCATTGAGTTAACGAATACAGATTGTTATCTAAAGGCTATATGATTGACCTTCTATCGAAAAGAATGTGATCTTCGTCGATTATCTCAACATCAACCATGAGTGGATTATCTCCACTTCTAACACATGTTATGGCACGGTTACATACATTTTTAATATCTGTCATAACCAATGAGGGGTGAATAAAGGTGCTGTCATCATGTAATCTTTTCCATTCAACCCACGCTCGTGTAAACAGATCAGTAACTTATCTCGAAAGGAAAGAAAATAATCGATCATCAATGTCATCATAAGGTTCTATATACGGATGATAAGAGGAGATATCTGTGATATGGAGTCGTTGGAGTCGAAGTCCAAAGACCAAAAGCGATATTCAAAAGTAAACATTGTCCAAAGGGAACTTGATAGATACATTAAAATCATATGAAGCCAACAACAAAGTGAGAAGGGAACATTGTAAATAGTATACAAATCACATCGTGAGAATAACCAAGGCTCTAAGCATGCTCAAACAGAGGAAAGGAATTATCGCTACTTGTATATGAAGCACATCATAGGATTAACTATGGCTCTAACATGTTCAATCATATGGCCACAAAAGTCGTATGAAACCAACAACAAGAGGAAGGTATAACATCGTTACGAGTTTATATTCCCATGCAGTCATTGATAGGTACCTTAAACCCCGATCAAATCAATCCATGTGACAACATATATTTACAGTACATCTTTAGTTCTAATAGTTTTAAAATTATTTTGCACGTGGATTTCACAGAACATATTATTTATCCTATATATACATACATATATATATATATTTAAGAACATGAACAACTATCAATCTTCACATCAAAAAGGGGGAAACCCAATCCAGCAAGAGGGACACGAGGGTCCATGGGATATAAACACAACGAGAAAATCACAAAGAAAAGGGCAGGGGGACCGTACCTATATGTTGTTTGTGCATCAACGTCATATGTCCATTCTAAGTAGTTCCACACTTCATCATGATCACGAAAATCCTCTAAATCAAAATAATCCCTTGCTTAGATCTGACCCACAACAAAATCTTGAAATACAAGGAACAAGAGAGATGATCTTACATTTCTAGTGCTAGATCCGTGTAGAGGATGTCGAGGGAAAACTTCCCCACAAAAATAATAGAGGACAACCAACTCCGCCAATGCTCCGTCGGAGTTCCAGCGATCTTGAGAGGTGGGGGATGGTAAGTGGTGGCTAGGGTTTGCAAGTGAGAGGAGAGAGCAGCCCATGTGTCCTTTTATATCTCAAAAATCATACTTGGACGGATCTCTTAGATGGATCTTGCCCAATCCCGTATAACCATTTCAGATTTGACCCATCCTCACTAAAATGATCATATTTCACTCATCCGATCTCCGATTTACAAAATTTCAGATGCGTTGGAATCCTGACGACGATACGCATCCAACAAGTCATAATATGCTACAATCAGATCGAAATTGGATTTTTCATAAATTTCTTATTGAACCACAACTATGTGATTATCATCAACTTGACCAAGTTGTGGGGCTAAAACCAGGGGTTTCACATCTATGGCAATTGCCACCATCAAGTCATCCATAGAAATTTTCCCCTTTCTGTGTTTCAGGGTCATACCAAAGTCTTCCCACGACCTGGAGAATTTTTCTATGATGCACATGACCTGAAACTTCTCTAGAAGTTTCAATTTGGCATCCTCTAAACCATGGAGCAGGAGTAGAAACAAGTGTGCCTGTTCAGAAACTGATTTTCCCTCGGCTATGGAAAACTTCAAAAACTTAGCTACGGAGTATTTCTCAATACCGAGGTCCTCGATATTATACTTCCGATCCAAGTCTTCCCATAGCCCCTTCGCAGTCTGCGTGGACGAACAATATACGTCAAACAAAGTGTTGGACAGAGCCAACAAGATGCAACCATGACATATACGGTCACGTTCCTTCCACGCAGACTACGCCTTATGGCTATCGGGTGAGGGATTTTCCATCTCCACCATAGGACAGTCGGTTTCAAGTATCGAGATTAACCCTATGGTGGTTAACCAGATCTTCATGTGTTGTTGCCAATGCTTAAAATTCTATCCACCGAATTTTTCAGGCATACCCGTCATATCTACCCTCGATTTAAACATTGTTTCTGACATTTTAAAACTGGTTCCAGATATCTTCTCTAAGATTGTTGTTAATAAATTTACCAGTGCATATATTAAAAGGTAAAACAACAGATCCAAATGAATTAACAGGGAAACAACACCGAATAAGAATAAATTAATCGTATGTTTCCCAATCATTATCCGATTATAATATGCAAACAGGAACCGATCAAATGAACAGAAACATAAATCAGGGCATGATCCAGAAAGGGTAAAGCAATAAACACATTGCGACAACCAAAATGAAATAAAGATTAGTTTAGAATTCACCGAAGCGTGCATGAAATGGACTGTCCTTAGAGAAGATATCGCCCCCACAATGCCGGTGCGTAGGGTTCTGACGTTCCGCTCCCAGAATACGACGGCTCACGATCTTCGTCGGCGCACACCAACGGGATCGTCCTCGATTGAACCTCAGAGAACTGCAGCCGAGAGAAGAAGAGGAAGACGTTCGTCCGTGAGAGGAAAACCAGAGAGAGAGAGAGATGACGCGAGTGGTTTTTCTTGCGAGTGAAGAAAGACGGCGTCCGGTGAGGAATATATAAAGAGGGGCTCGTGTGCCCTAGCGCGCGGTGTCCTTTGATTTCCAAAAATGCGTCCCGAAATTGCAGCCTTTCGAGTCCCAAAATCGCGCCCATAATGGCGAGTTGAATTCCCATTTAAGTCGACTTACCAAATTAATCATGTAATTAATTTAATCGATTTACCAAATGAAAACCGCAGCAAAAGTATCGAGATCCGAATTGACTCGATAAGAGCCCGAGCCCGAGCCGGAGACGGAGACGGAGCGGAGCGCGTGCGCGCGTGTGTGGTCCTCCATTCCTCCTCTCTACTATTGCTACAAGAGCTTGGGGTGTGAACTCATATATAAGTCCACCAAAAGTTTAGTTCTCCACGATGTGGTACTAAACTTCCACCCAAACTTTCCATATTTCAAATTTGGGAATTCCCAACTTTCCCTCCAAAACATTTGGTTTCCCAATTGAAATCAAATTATTTCCAATTGTAATTACATAGACTTTCCAATTAAAATCTAAATACAATTTTGAATACAATAGAGAGAAGGCGCATGTGGGAGACGTGTCGGTCCTACCGTCAAAGGCGAGGACTTCGGTGGCAAAGGAACCGCCATCGCTGCCAATAATGGCAGCACGGAGGAGGTGGGATTGGAGACGACTGGGGGTAGAGATGGAGATGTAGTGATGGCGGAGGGGGAGGGGGTGGAAGGTGAGGATGCTTGAAGGGGTTGGCGTGAGCAAAGGTGTTTTGGGAATCGCAAGTGCGGAGAGGTGGGCGAAGGTGAGAGGGTGTATGGCTGAGGATATACCAGGAAAATGACGGGGGAGAACAACATGACATAGAGGATTGCAACAGACGTGTTGTAATTCTCCTTAATTTTTTTGTGATTTTGATTTCAACAAGAATCGCTCGATCAAGATTGAGCGACGCATACGCCTACAATAGACTTTGTTGCCCTACCGCCTAAATCAGATGATCCGTCTCCCCCAATTGAGCCAGGGCCATAAGTGTAACTGTTATAGTTCGCATGTGGGTATGAGTGCAAACTCCTCTTTTTTTTAAAAAAAGTGATCTTCAGTTGTATTTTATTTTCCTCTTTAAGGGGAGTGATTGATTACGGAGAAAATGAGGAAAGGTGGATGGTGGGAGAGGATGAGGCACTTGTGGTTATAAGGATGTTCTTACCTTATCTCAACGAGATCCTCGCCAAACGAAGACCCCAATTCCCCCCCCCTCTGGTCGAGATGCTCCGCCCTCGAGCCCCCCACCCCCACCCCCCACTGCCCATGCCTGCCGAGCTACTGCTGCTCGAAGCCCCACGCCCGCATCGACCTCATCATCTAAACCCCACTGTGAGTTCCTCGAACAACCCACCTCCCCCCTCCCCCAGGGCGTGGATACTCTGCAGTAAGTGAATTGCAGCAGAATCTGCTGCAATTCATGGATGGAGGACACGTGTCTTGTGTGACATCCAACGGCCCACGCTCGATCCCGCCCCGACTCCCCTCCTCGCCCGAATCCTCCCTGACCTCAGCGCCTCTCGCCGTCGCCCTCTCCCCGACCCCAAGCCTCCTCTCGTCGTCGACCCTCTCCCCCAACCTCAAGCCCTCTTCCCCCGCCGCCATCCTCCAGGAGCGCCCCATCCATAACCTGGACTAAGCACGCAACCCGCATCAGCTCCGAGTCGCTATCCGCCACAAACAGCATCCTCCCACCGTCATCCACCGCCGCCGAGATCCACACCTGCGCAGTGCACCCCATGACGCGATTCGCCGGGACCCTCTCAGCGTCGGATAGAAGCGGGAGCGAGGCAGCATAGTCGAGGAGGCGACAGACGCGATCGATCGGCTGGGGGAGGGAGCAGAATTCATCGGAGAGGTGCCGGAGGCGGCGGCGCGGGGTGTCATCATGGGGGAGGTCTAGGGGGTTCTCTTGGACGAGGGCAGCGAGCGCGGGGCGGCGGCAGCGGTGGAGGGGGCGGGGAGGGGAGGGCGGCGGAGGCGATCGAGGCGGGGGAGTGGGGTTGGGCGGAGAGGGCGCTGGGAGAGCGTAGGGTTAGGGCTCGGGGCCGCGGAGTCCATTTGGACGGTGGAGGAAGGAGAGGTTGAGGTCAGGGGAGAGGGTCGGCGGTGGGGGGAGAGGGCTTGAGGTCGGGGGAGAGGGTCGACGACGAGAGGGGGCTTGGGGTCGGGGAGAGGGCGGCGGCAAGAGGCGTTGAGGTTCGGGCGAGGAGGGGAGTCGGGGCGGGATCGCGCGCGGGCCATTGGATGTCACACAGGACACGTGTCCTCCATCTGTGAATTGCAGCAGATTCTGCTGCAATTCACCTAACTGCAGAGGATCCACCCCCCTCCCCTAGGCTCCTTCTGTTCGAAGGCCCCCCGCCTGCTCGAGCTCCTCGAACCCAAACCCCTACACGCGTCGACCTCCTCATCGAACCCCTGCTGCTCGAAGGCCCCCCGCCCGATCGAGTTCCTCGAACACACCCGCGCACTGAGCTCCCCCACCCGCCCGCGTCGAGCTCCTCCTCGAACCCCCACCCCAGCAAGCTCCTCGAGCATCCCTCCTCCCCTCACGCCCGTCGGGCTCCTGCTGCTCGAAGCCCCCCGCTGAGCTCTCTCCTACCCCGGCGCCGAGCGAGCTCCCCCCCTCCCCTCCTGTTATTCGAGCCCCACCCCCCAAGCTTTGCTCCAACGCCGACCCGAGTTTCCGCCCTTCGACGCATCTCCTCCCCTTCTGCTTCCCTGTTGGAAGCCCCCTCCCAGCTTTGCCCCACTTCCCTTCTGCTCCCCTGTCGGAAGCCCACAGCTTTGCCCCTACTGTCGACCCGAGTTTCTGCCCTTCGACGCACCTCCTCCCCACCTGCTTCCCTGTTGGAAGTCCCCTCCCATCTTTGCCCCACTATCCTCCAACCCAATGCTCGAAGCCCGCAACCCTGCTCAACACCCCTCCTTGCTCGAAGCCCACAACCCCCTTTCTTTTCCAGCTTGTTGCTCCTCTGACTCGCCACTCGAATTTGCACCGTATGCGGCAGGAAGAGGAGTATTTTTTTTTTGTTTATTTCCTAACCGTTGGATTGATGACGAGTTTTAACTCATTCATATGATTGAGTTAATATACTAAATTAACAGACGGTTATGAGTGTAAGACGGAGTTACTATCCAATGTTTCTCTTGTAATTCATGATTATATAGGTTATGATTGTAATGGTAGAATTACTCAGGATTATGGTTGGAAAAATCCCTTATATAATTAGCAACACATCCATAATGCTTGTCCATTGTAATAATTCAGAATTATGCAATTGTCATAATCTTTTTAATTCAGAACTTAACGATGATTATTTATATTTTGAAAAAATAACGACGAATAAGTGTCGTTATATGGGTCAATGCTGCTGATATAGCGATGGATATACTATTCTTTGCTATTTTTGAGTAAAAAATCCTTTCTCAACGGATAATATTGTTGTTATATATTTATCAATTGATAATTTAGTAGTAGATTTTGAAAAAAAAACTTTATGAACCCATTTTGTTGTAGCAATCGATACATTTTGTTGTAGTGACCATATTTGAAAGTTAGCACGGACGTCAAGATGATGCCGTTGCAAAGGCCTACCGCCCACCATTGCATCGACATAATCTACACTCTTCACATACTATCCTATCCTATCACGCGATACTTGTGTGCTTAAATTATACTTAAATCAATAATGCTGAATACATAATATGTTTTTCAATATCCTTTTCGAGTATTATGATATAGATCGGTTGGCAATTGGAAAAACAATATTGTGAACTTTTGTGAACTTATAGAGGTAGTTACGGTTAAAAGATGTCTTACCGTTTAGATCAAAATTGGCTAAAATATCTGTTCAATTTTTACTTCTCCTTATAATTCAAAGAAGAAGGAAAAGTAGCAGCATTAAGGGTTGTTGGACATGTGAGCCCACGGCGAGCCATTATGCAATAAATATTATTGCGAATATCATTCCCTGATCTGAAATGAAGAATAAATAATTTGCATAATAGGTCCCTCTGTACAATTAGGGTTATGTACCATGGCTATCTTAATGATCATACATCTGTTGATTCAATTATTGAATCATAGAGACTGGTGCTTGGATGAATATCTAAAGAGTTAGATTGAGGACTCATCAAGCACCGTCAAATGATTGTTAAGATGTGATCTCCAGCCCGAGTAGGAGATGGCAATCCTTTCTCACATAGGCTGATATCTGACTGACCTCTTGATGCAGGTCCTCTGCATAGGAATAGAGATTCGGAGGTGTCAGATTAGTTAGGTCAAAGAGTTGACTTAACGAGATCGAGATAACCTAAGTCCTATGTTGAATGCTGTCACATCATAGGCACGCATCCTCTGACCGGAGACAGATGTATTGCTATATGTCTGAGTATGTACATTTGACAGACCAATAGGTTGATAACCTAACCAAGGTCTATACACCGGCGCGTTGGTGTGCATATAAGGGCATATGAGTAATACGATCTCTCAAAGGGATCATACAGGTTCACTACTGAACCGGAAGACATGAGCTCACTCATGAGATATTGGGAAGAATCAAATTCCGTGCACGGTCATCTCGCTTTGGAAGCTTGACTGAATTTGTAGGTTTGATATATACTTTTGGAAAGTATATGATCAAGACCTAGGTATGATATATGCTTTTGGAAAGTATATGATCGATACCAAATCCCAATGATCAAATGAGAAACTTAGTGATCAAACCCTGAAGAAGACAGTGTAAAATAGATCTTGATCTTCGGGTTGACCATGAGTCTTCCAGTATGCAGGATGTACAGGTATTAGGAATACCTGAGGGTGATGTGATCATAAACGATTGTATATCCATGACGCTTCCATTCCGAGGGAGTGATGAAACAGGTCTGGATTTTAGTGACTCCTTCCAGTAGAGAAGCAATCTGATCTTAGTCCAAGTGTTGGACATTGGTCTGAATGAGATTCAGATTCAATGAGAAGATTGGATTTGCGGTCTTGATTTAATCAAGCATCTGTGGGAGGTTCGTACGATCTGGATTTGAGACGAGATCTCAACATCCAAGTCACTATACGTGGAACAATACAATCGCCCTATCCTTATCTCCAAGTATCTGCGGAGAAAGCACATTATTCTTGAAGGGATTCAAGAATAATTCATTTGATGAACTTCATATCCAAGCAAGAAGAACTTGATGATTAAATGAGATTTGGTTATCAAGCATAATATGAATGTGATTCATATTGTGAGAATTATTATCCAAGATAATTAAATGGGATTTAATTATCAAGGATTAGAGAATGTGGATAATACTATCCATGATATATGTGTATTATAAATATGATTTATAATATATATATATATATAAGAGAATTTATGTAAATAGCATTTGTTAATTAATAGTGTGAATTGGATTCACATTTGTTAATTAATTGGAAATGTAATTTACAAATTAGTTTGGGATGTGAATATGATTCACATATTTTCAATGGCATGATTGAAATATTCACAAATTAATTTGGAATTAATTTTGTGGATAATTATGTGATAATAGTTATCATAAATTTTTAAGAGATAATATGATACAATAAAAAGGAGATAATAAGCCACCATTTTAGGAGGCTACATTATCTCCATTTTATTATCTTGATTAATCTCTTAACTAATTTATTTATGTTAAATTAAAAATGTGTTGATAATGTTGCGACACATATTTAATTTAATTATTAATAAATTTTGTTGCTTTTAACCAACAACAATTATAGCCATTGATTTTACATGGACCAAGCCTAGCCGTTGGATCCATGTGTCCCATGGATTGAGATCCATTGGATCCTAAACTAATATAAAAGGAGGGCTAGGGTAGCTTTTCCAAGGTACATCATTAAGAGTTGTGCAAGGTTACAACTCTCTCTCTCTCTCTCTCTCTTTCTCATTCTCGCCCTCTCTCTTTCTCTTCTCCATCAAGTGGTCGTCAACTTTGTGTCGAGAAAGGAGAGACTCTCGGCTTTCGCCTTCGACGACTTGTGGATCTCCATCTTCTTTGGAGTTGCTTACTCTAAAGGAAGACGATGGATTTCGTTTGACGAAATCGGGGGAGCCATCGCTTGGATCTTCATCGAGGATTGCGGAAAGGAACGTGACTCATCATCACGCCTGCAAGTGCGTTCTTCGTGGATCGGACTTAAGACAGGAGGATCTCTACTTTGGGATCTCGCGATCACAACCACGCTTCAAGAGGTATTCCTTATACTTGTGGTTTGATGAAACGATCCGAGAAGAGTTCTCGTGACCATGTGGTTTCATCTTTAGTTTAAAAAATTTTAATTTCCGCTGCATCTAGCGACTAGTGCGACTAGTTGCCCCGATTGCATACGATGCGATCGACACGCTTCCGTGATGTGCTTAAGGATTCTCAATATCCTTCAAGTGGTATCAGAGCCAGGTTGAATAAGGGTTTGGATATGATCCATGGACCTTAGACGATTTGATTCTTGAAAGGGTTGCGAAATTTTTACTGCATTTCAATTTTCGTACCTCTGTCTAATTGAATTTTTCTGTACTGTTTAAAATGTTTAAACACGAAATTTTCAATTGGATTTTATTCCCCATTAAACAAGGAAACCATAGGACTTGAGTTTACTAAATTTGGACTTTATTTACTCAAGATATGGCTTTTTGAATATGACTATATTCACTGTTGTGGGAACTGCGGATCTAAACGTGATTAATGAGATAATTATGGTTTTAATCCGCCTCGAAATGCGTGAATTATCACTTGGGTTCTTTAATAAATCAAATAGTCAATCTTTGAAAACTGAGTTTGCATTTTTTGGATTTAAATTGATCAAGATAAGTTAATTTTAGTGATTGGGGGTCACTGCTGAAAATTAACAATTTTTGATCTTGAACCTTGTGATATGTCATTCAATTATCATGGTGAAAATTAATTGTTAATTTTCTGGAATAATTAGTGATAAATATTTGTGAAATATTTAATGAAATAATTATTTCATTGAATGACACTTGCCTAAACTACAATAATGAGATATTAGATCTTGATCATTGTTTCATCAACAAACATTGCTTTCATGAAAACCATAATTTATCCTACAATAGTTGTAGGACAACATTTACATGAAAAACCCCTCTTTCTTGAATGGGATTGGGGATTTGTCTAGCAAATCTCCTTATAATATAATCAAAAATGTTTTTGATGTATATTATATGGTATAATTTCGGTTGAAAAACCGATGAGCATCTCAAAGTATATGATGATCTATCTGGTATTATCCTTTCCCGAGGCGGATGTGGTGCCTAGTCGGAGAGCATTGGGGTCGCGGGTTGCAACGTATGTGGTCCGTCTCACTCTCGTCGGTATTGACCATGACAGCGGGTAGGGATTGTATAATACCGGAGAAAGTCAATGTGTATTTTTCTAATTATTAAAATTCGAATAATACGTATTTTGAGAATTTACCTACTATTCAAGTAAAAGACATGTTTGTTGATGATTTGATTAATGATTAATTTAATATGATTAAATTAATTATATCCAATGAACACTCTATTTTGAATAGATGTGTATTTTCCTTGGAAGAATTAATTATGTAAATATGATTCACGATAATTAATTACAATTTGAATATGAGGTGGAGGATCACATAAGTGACATCCATGGTCTCCCGTCAAGGCGAAGGGTTCCGTCGCCAGGGATTGTATGTGGGAGACGCCTGTCCGAAGTGACAGCTCTTGTATGCAAGCGCATTTGGATCAGGCTCTTTGCTTCTCGAAAGAGTAAGGCCGTATGCGTAGTGACCCCAATATCGAGTCCTCATATTATTGGAGCGATATTGGATTGCGCATAGCGAGTTCTAATCCTGTTGACGGTTGGTTCAATTAGCAACGGGTCAACATCATCTTAGGGGTGGTGGGCCCGGGTGTTAAAGATCGAATTGGGAATGCAAGTTGGACTTGCAAGGCAGAATGAGTTCCCGCTTCTTTTTATCGGAGTCGTAAGTTCTCATATTATTGGGATGCGATAAAGATAGGAAAGGAGATCCCAGATCTTGCGAGAGATATAATGGTAAGAAATCTCTTACATTGAAAGTGATTAAGGGAATGAACTTTCAATGTTGACAAGGCAAGACAACTTTGATATAAAATTCCTAAATCAGTAAAACATGTATATATAATATATATACACTTATGCAAATTTCTTATTTCAGATAATCCTTCATTAAACCCACTCAATGTTATACTCAATGATAACCAGTAAAATATCTTGGATTGGACTCATGATCCAGATATTGTACTTGCAATTGAACACATAATATATGTGGTTGCAATGTGCAAGTTTCCTCAACATAATGAGGAATGACAATTAAATAAGACAATAAGACATCACCTTAGGGTTTGTATGTCTCTATGTTCTTGATCTTTCATCGAGTGTACTTTAGAAGTCACATGTCGATGGTGATCGTAATTGTCAAATAATCCTTATAAAATAAAAGAAGATATTTTGGCATACATATGTGCTCTAGACATTTAATCATGAATGACATGGTTCTCTGCATTATGTAGAATGGTGGCTCGAAAGAGATGATGTATTCAAAATATTTGAATACCTACCTGAACCTGAGTCTATAAGAGTTAAGATGTATGTAGATATGGTGAGTGTCATCATTCTACTGTCTATACTCAAGTCATTCGTGAAGCTTCATGATATTCATATTGTATGAATTTAATGAAGCATGTATAAATGTTGAAATGCTCTTACATTGAATTCTTTTGAATTTAACATAAGAGATCCTTAGTCTTAAGCAATGGTTGTTTATAGATTAAGAGAGCGCAGTGGAAGCATGGATCGGATCCGAGTAAGAAGGAAAGTCAAAGAGTTGACCTACTTCTGTGACTTCCATATGACATCCAAAGAGTTGGATGAATGCCAATACTGCAATGAGTTGATGTGTTGATAGTATGACTATCAAATCTGTCTAAAATCCTTACTGAAGGACTCAGATGGAGCATCAGAATAATTTACATATAATCATTGACTCTGACTTTCTTATTTCATGAGATAAAGTCTGACAATTGTATCCCAATCTTCTAATGACATTTGCAATTGGTTGCAGATATATATTAGAAGATTAGAAATTTGATCTTAAGGTTTAATAGTCATCTACATGGATATTGGTGCAATTGTTGCGACAATCTCTATTGGATAGATGGACTTCATATTCTCAGTGGGAGATCCCTTAGTCTTGGAGAATGTCTCTATGACCTAGATAGTAGAGTACACTCATTGTTTCTTTCCAAGTGTTGGAAATAAACATGAACTCTGAGATAGAACTTTCATAAAAAGTTATGATGGAAATATTTCAGATAGTAATCTAACATCTAGTGGACTCCACAAAATTAGAAAATTAATGAATGGTTCATTAAGATTTCTAATACTGAAAACCAAACCTTATAAGATCAATAGGAGGATGAAGATCATTTGACAATGATCTGGCATCAAGCCTTGGACATTTGTCTATTGATTTGATCAATAGACTAATAAGATATGAAACTTTAGAATCTAAAATTTCAAATCTTACATACTTGTGAGTATTGTATTCAAAGTAAAATGTCCAATACACTCTTCTCTGGGAATGGTGTTAGATGTCGAGGTATTCAAGATCCCATACATATTGATGTATGTAGATCATCTATATCATAGTAAACATTATGGATATGTGATATCTATTGATGATTACATATGATATGAGATTTCTTCTCTTCACCTGAGAAACCTTTGAAATATTCAAAGATTTCACAATTTTGGTTTAGAATCAAAGTTTGAAGGAAGATTAAATGAATTTGATCTAACCTAGGTAGCTTGTACCTATTAGATAAAATTCAAAGAATACCTTATGGAGATATGAATATCATTTTTATATCACTCCTCCTGATAAACCTGAACTCAATAGAGTTGTAGGGAGATACAATTGGATCATGTGTGACATGATTTGATCAATGGTGAATTTTAGCATAATTACCTCTTAGTTTCCAGGCATATATATGTAGTAGAGACTACACTATATATCCTTAATAAGGTTCCATACATGTAAGCTGGAATCTAGCACCTGAGAGTGCTACTTCATTAGGAAAATAAAGGATGGTATTGGATACCTACTTTACGACCTTGAGATTCTTAAAAGATATCATCTCCGAGAATGTGATTCTTGGGGGATTGAGACTCTTGAGAATCAAGATGAAAATGAAGTGAAGGAACTCATTTAATCTTGAGATGATAATGAGGCTCCTTAAATCGGAAACTAAAAGGATAATTAAAGATGAAACATTAATACCTCTTCAAATGGGTTTGAGGATGTATTCCATGTGTCAGTTAAGTCTGAAAATGATCGGACTTCATGTGATGAAGATCCTAAGGATCGTGACATGGAAAGATGGATATTAGCAACAAAGTCTAAAGTAGACTTCATATACAAGTGTTGTATATGGACCCTCGAGGATCCACCTATAAGGGTAAGACCCGTTAAGGTGTAAATGGATCTTCAAGAGAAGAGGGAACCTGATGAGAAGGTGGAGATCTTCATAGCTCGGTTCGTAGCCATGAGCTACACACCAGAAGAGAAGACATTGCTTGCAAAGAGACTTGCTCTTCTGTAACCATGCTTAAAATCATCAGAATATTGCTAACCTTAGCCACACAACTTGACTATTGCATCTTCAAGATGTAAGTCATGATTGCATTCCTCTTAGAATACCTCTCTGAGGATATTCACATGAAGTAGCCCCAGGGCTTCATGTTTTGGGAAATCAAGGTGTGCAAGCTAAAGAAACTCCATCTATGGACTCAAATAAGCTTCTTGTAGTTGGAACATCAGATTTGACGAAATCATAAATGTTATGATTTCAGATAGAATCTTGATGTACCATGTGAAGCTTAGTGGAAGTGCCTTTGTGTTCATCGTGCTAAATGTAGATAATATCCTAATCATTTGGAATGATATAAGGATGATAATAAGTGTTTTATAGACTGGCTATTCCATATCTTGAGATATGTTCTCAAGAATACCTCTTAGATCTTAGTTCTGAAGTTGTTCAGAAGCAAAGAGAAGAGGATATTGGGATTGTCACATTAGTAGTACACCTTGGATATGTTCCATTTTTGGAAATTCCAAGAAAGGCTTTCTTACCTTAAGATTAGGTACTGACCTATCTAAAGGGATAGCACCTCAAAGAGTTGAGGAAGTGAATGCTAGAACTACTTGCACTTGTGCATCAGTTACGAGAAGCTAAGTGTATGCTAGATGTGTACAAAAGCCAGATATCTGCCATGCAGTGGGAGTAGTAAACTGTTACTAATCCTACTATGGAGAGAAAACACTTGATTGCAGTAATAACAAAATCTTCATAGATGACAAGATTTTTGAGATAGTGATCTCAAAGTCATATCTTCAAAAACTTAAGACTTTATAGATAGAGATCTAAAAGGTATTAACTGTAGATACCTTGAGAGATAATGATCTCCCGGAATAAGGGTATTCTAATAAGGATTATGGAAATACTGGTTATAATAGTTATTGAGCAATAGTGTAAAGGACACTATAACTGTTTTGACTAGATTGAGTATTGGTTGCATTAGATGCAACATTCGCATTGGATGCGAGCACTGTTACCTAGGGATATGCAAGTGCCGTAAAAGGACTTGGCATAGTCTTTTGGGAACAGAGTGTCTGATCAGCTTACCTAGCTATTTTAAAATAGCCTATGATTGTCACATGAGTGTGGGTTTAAATGATTAGCCCATTAATGGCTCTTTGGGCTAGTGGGAGATTGTTCGACATGTGAGCCCACGGCGAGCCATTATGCAATAAATATTATTGCGAATATCATTCCCTGATCTGAAATGAAGAACAAATAATTTGCATAATAGGTCCCTCTGTACAATTAGGGTTATGTACCATGGCTATCTTAATGATCATACATCTTTTGATTCAATTATTGAATCATAGAGGCTGGTGCTTGGATGAATATCTAAAGAGTTAGATTGAAGACTCATCAAGCACCGTCAAATGATTGTTAAGATGTGATCTCCAGCTCGAGTAGGAGATGGCAATCCTTTCTCACATAGGCTGATATCTGACTGACCTCTTGATGCAGGTCCTCTGCATAGGAATAGAGATTCGGAGGTGTCAGATTAGTTAGGTCAAAGAGTTGACTTAACGAGATCGAGATAACCTAAGTCCTATGTTGAATGCTGTCACATCATAGGCACGCATCCTCTGACCGGAGATAGATGTATTGCTATATATCTGAGTATGTACATTTGACAGACCAATAGGTTGATAACCTAACCAAGGTCTATACACCGGCGCGTTGGTGTGCATATAAGGGCATATGAGTAATACGATCTCTCAAAGGGATCATACAGGTTCACTACTGAACCGGAAGACATGAGCTCACTCATGAGATATTGGGAAGAATCAAATTCCGTGCACGGTCATCTCGCTTTGGAAGCTTGACTGAATTTGTAGGTTTGATATATACTTTTGGAAAGTATATGATCAAGACCTAGGTATGATATATGCTTTTGGAAAGTATATGATCGGTACCAAATCCCAATGATCAAATGAGAAACTTAGTGATCAAACCCTGAAGAAGACAGTGTAAAATAGATCTTGATCTTCGGGTTGACCATGGGTCTTCCAGTATGCAGGATGTACAGGTATTAGGAATACCTGAGGGTGATGTGATCATAAACGATTGTATATCCATGACGCTTCCATTCCGAGGGAGTGATGAAACAGGTCTGGATTTTAGTGACTCCTTCCAGTAGAGAAGCAATCTGATCTTAGTCCAAGTGTTGGACATTGGTCTGAATGAGATTCAGATTCAATGAGAAGATTGGATTTGCGGTCTTGATTTAATCAAGCATCTGTGGGAGGTTCGTACGATCTGGATTTGAGACGAGATCTCAACATCCAAGTCACTATACGTGGAACAATACAATCGCCCTGTCCTTATCTCCAAGTATCTGCGGAGAAAGCACATTATTCTTGAAGGGATTCAAGAATAATTCATTTGATGAACTTCATATCCAAGCAAGAAGAACTTGATGATTAAATGAGATTTGGTTATCAAGCATAATATGAATGTGATTCATATTGTGAGAATTATTATCCAAGATAATTAAATGGGATTTAATTATCAAGGATTAGAGAATGTGGATAATACTATCCATGATATATGTGTATTATAAATATGATTTATAATATATATATATATAAGAGAATTTATGTAAATAGCATTTGTTAATTAATAGTGTGAATTGGATTCACATTTGTTAATTAATTGGAAATGTAATTTACAAATTAGTTTGAGATGTGAATATGATTCACATATTTTCAATGGCATGATTGAAATATTCACAAATTAATTTGGAATTAATTTTGTGGATAATTATGTGATAATAGTTATCACAAATTTTTAAGAGATAATATGATACAATAAAAAGGAGATAATAAGCCACCATTTTAGGAGGCTACATTATCTCCATTTTATTATCTTGATTAATCTCTTAACTAATTTATTTATGTTAAATTAAAAATGCGTTGATAATGTTGCGACACATATTTAATTTAATTATAAATAAATTTTGTTGGTTTTAACCAACAACAATTATAGCCATTGATTTTACATGGACCAAGCCTAGCCGTTGGATCCATGTGTTCCATGGATTGAGATCCATTGGATCCTAAACTAATATAAAAGGAGGGCTAGGGTAGCCTTTCCAAGGTACATCATTAAGAGTTGTGCAAGGTTACAACTCTCTCTCTCTCTCTCTCTCTCTCTCTTTCTCATTCTTGCCCTCTCTCTTTCTCTTCTCCATCAAGTGGTCGTCCACTTTGTGTCGAGAAAGGAGAGACTCTCGGCTTTCGCCTTCGACGACTTGTGGATCTCCATCTTCTTTGGAGTTGCTTACTCTAAAGGAAGACGATGGATTTCGTTTGACGAAATCGGGGGAGCCATCGCTTGGATCTTCATCGAGGATTGCGGGAAGGAACGTGACTCATCATCACGCCTGCAAGTGCGTTCTTCGTGGATCAGACTTAAGACAGGAGGATCTCTACTTTGGGATCTCGCGATCACAACCACACTTCAAGAGGTATTCCTTATACTTGTGGTTTGATGAAACGATCCGAGAAGAGTTATCGTGACCATGTGGTTTCATCTTTAGTTTAAAAAATTTTAATTTCCGCTGCATCTAGCGACTAGTGCGACTAGTTGCCCCGATTGCATACGATGCGATCGACACGCTTCCGTGATGCGCTTAAGTATTCTCAATATCCTTCAAGGGTTTCAATTTGTATCGGTTTTCAGGGGATGCTTGGTTCGGGAATAAGAGTGAGAAATAAGCTGGAATAAGCACTGTTCATGTTCGTCTTGAGAATAAGGATAAGGAAAGTAATACATAATAAGGTAGATAAATGCTATCTCCATTCGGTTGGCAATTTAAGATAAGGATAAGGGGAATAAAATATAATAAAGGTAGATAAGTGTTATTTTTTTGTTTGATTGACACATGAGAGATAAGGAATAAACTGTTATATTAGTGGATAAAGAGGAGGAATAAAGGAAGAGAGAAACAAGAGAAGGGGAATAAGAGAGTGGAATAACATAGTGGATAAGAAGGAACAAGAGAACAAAGGAATACATGCTTGTTCAGATCCCCATTCCCCAACCAAATAGACTATAACCACTATAGTATTTAACCATATTATAGGCACACAGAGGCATGGAAGGAAATATCGACGATATATCGCCGATATATCGATATCGACATGGGACCGATATGGGCATCGATATGGTGACATATCCCGATTTCAGACATTTTCTGCACAAGTACTTGTCGATATGAGCGATATTTCAGTGATATATCATCGAAATATTGTATCGATACGATATCGAAACGATATCGATATTGATACGGCCTTCCATGCGTAGAGGTACCTTATCTTATACTATATGAACATTTAAAGAAATAAAATTTTACAATTATATCATCTCTAGTAATACTTATACTCCATCTTTTTTGGGAATTAGACTTTTGACTTCATACTTTTACAAATTCATAGTTGCAGTTTGAATCAATGTTGATATTAAATTAGTTCAGAAGAGCTTTTATTGTTTATGAAAAATATGTATCAATTAATGCCAATTTAGTCCTGATATTTTTTTAAAAAAATCAACAAATTATCATCGTTATTTGATTCATTATTAGCAATATAACAACAAAACGTTAATGGTGAAATTTTTGTAGGGTTTACCTAAAACGATGTAATCAATGTTATTGTATTAATTTTAGTTAAGACCTAATTAAAGCATAAATAGTTATTTAAGTTCATCAATATATGATAGGTATCAAATATACGAAAAGTAATATAGAAATCAATTAAATGTAGGGGAAATATATCTTAGATATATAAATAGATATTGGACTGTTCATACGTCAAATTCTAAATGGAGGAGCTTAATTAAATTTAGTCATATAGTTATTAGAATTAAATTGTGCTTTTAATTTTAAATGTACTTATCGGATTACCTCTTAATTACCCATTTCATACTCAAGGAGAAATCTATACTTTTTTTAACGAACAAAGGAAATCCACATAATTAAGAAAAGGGATTTTTACCCGGCAGAACATGTAATCTTTTCAAATTACCTCTACGACCATTGAAATAACCTAATTCCTCCCTCGACCACGTAAACTTGCTCCGTCTTACCCCACAATCCTGCCATCATATTTAACTTTATTGGAGTCAATTCCTTGAGTTAAACCCGAGTTAATCAAACCAAAGAAATTCAGTGGTGGATCTTCAATCTCCCTCTCTCCTTCATCCTCCTCCTTCATCCTCTCTTTCAGCCCAATCAAATGGTGGCTTCAATCTCGAACGGCAGAGGTCGAAGGTGTGCGCTTGATCACTTCAAGTGACAATCAGATGGTCGATGACGGTGCCAGCGCGGGGGGAGGGGGGCTTCCTGTGCCAAGTGCCATGGTTCTTCCTGTGCAAACCAAAATGCCCAACTTTCCTACTGGAGATCCAACCACAAAGGAAGCACAGGAAAGCCAAACCTCCTCGATGGAAGATCCCGCACGATGCGAATTGCAACCCGAGTGCCATAGTTCTTTCTCTGCATCAGAGAAGCAGAGGCTCCCCTCATGGTCTTGATGGGTTTGACCCTCCACTAACCACATAAAAACGAGTTGATGCGGGCAATCACAAGAGATGTCTGGAGATGCCCAACATCAGATATTTCCAATTAGTAAGATCAGGAACAAAGCATCAAAAAGTGGGAACGCCGAAAGCGAAGGCCCTATTCCCACTCAAAAAAGGGAGATGAAAGCAAAGACCCTTTGTGCCTATAAATTACCAAAACCCAAAAAGGAAAACCGAACAAAATGTACCACGTCAACAGGGGGCCGGTGGCTGCGGAGGCGCTGGAGGGGGAAGGAGCGGGGGCGGTGGCTGCGGAGGCGCTGAAGGGGGAAGGGGCGGGGGTTCCCGCAGGCGAAGGTGGGGGAGGAGGGGAGCGGGGGTGGAAGAAGCGGTGGAGGGGATGGGGCGTTGGGGGGGGGGGGGGGGAGGGCCGAGGCGACGGATGTCAAGGAGGTGGGTGATTTGTTGGATGGGAAAAGAGAGAGAAGGAGTAGGGCGAGGGAGAATGACACTCGATAAACAAAATGGATAAAATATAAAGGTATATAACAGAATTTGGTTAGTTTTAATGGGTAAATGAATGGGGGTTAATCACATGGTTTCTTGGGTAAAGGTTAGCAAGTTTACGGGGTTGAAAGAAGGATTAGGTTGTTTCAAAGGTTGTAGAGGTAATTTGAGAAGATTATAGGGTCTGCTGGGTAAAAATCCCTTAATAAAAACAAAAGATAACACTTAGAATCCAAATTCCTCCTACTTTGTTTGCTTCCCTCATCGGCACACCGGAGATCCACCACCAACGCCAAGGTCTCCATGTTTCTTCTTTTAGGTCGTCCCCAACACCCCTCCCTCTTTGTCGCAACCTGGCACCACAACCCCCCTCATCACCTTCAAGCTCCTCTTCATATGCGGCATTAGCAAGGCGGACCAGGATCATTTCTACATTTCCGATCTATGGTCCACCAGCACTGCCCAAAAATCCTCACCATGAACCTCCCCTCTATCACCAAACATGGGTCCATCAAGGACCTCATGGAGATAATCCGCTGACTGCTCTCCGACCTCGATGATAAGAAGATGGTGGGCCTTCGGAAGGTAGAGAAGGGCTTTGTTGGCATCACCTAAGGGGGTGTCCTTCAGGAATGAGATCGTAAAGTAGGGATTCATCTTAAACCAGGAAGGAGCGCTAGATTCGTGAGGTCCAGGTTGAGTTGGGCGCTAGAGCGGAGGAAGAAGCCAAGGAGCGCATGGAAGAGCATGTGGATTGATGGTAGAGTCGAAGTCGACAATGTTGTTAGATGGGGAGAGAAGGCGCATGTGGGAGACGCGTTGGTCCAGAGGGTGAGAGCTCCAAGAGGAAGGTCTCCACACCGTCAAAGGCGAGGACTTCAGTGGTAAAGAGACCTCCATCGCTGCCAATAATGGCAGCATGGAGGAGGTGGGATTGCAGACGATTGGGAATAGAGAAGGAGATGTAGTGATGGCGGAGGGGCGTGAGTAGGGGAAGCGAAGGTGTTCTGGGAATCACAAGTGCGGAGAGGGGCGAAGGTGAGAGGGCATAGGGTTGAGGATATAGCAGGAAAATGACGGGGGAGGGCTACAGGACACAGAGGATTGCAACAGAGGTGTTGTAATTCTTCTTATTTTTTGTGATTTTGATTTCAAAATCAAATCCCAATAATTTAGTCTTAGGTTAATTTTCTACATATCCTCCAAATTTCACTCAGATCCGACCTTAATTGTTATTTTATCTTAATGATCAAACATTCAGATCTTTTTTAAATCAGATTTAAATTGCTTAGATCATGACTGAATGTTTGACCATTAGGATAAAATATCAATTAAGGTCGAATTTGGGTGAAAATTGAAGGATATGAAGATAATTAATCTTAGATTAGATCTAAAATGTTAGATTTTGGAATCAAATTCACAAAGAAAATTAGGAAGGATTACAACACCTATACTGCAACCCTCTCTACAGTAGAGTATCTGTTTCCCCTGCTTAATAGATGTTGTAGATGGATGGATGAATGGATGGATAGATAGATAGATAGAAAAGATTGGTTGTGACACGTGTTACCTTCATTTCTCAAAGTATTTCATTCATCACAAGTAACATACAAACAGTGCATTTCCGAGCTACATATCTTGACAAATTCAATAGAACATATGAAAGGCTACACATGGCATCAGGCTTCGAAGGCTCCACTATTCGGGTTAGCTTTTCTAAGCTAAATCAACAGCGTCCTTAACTCAGCATTGATAAAATTCGTTTTCCCCTCACCTCCCTAGAACAACATTACAAATATAAATGAAATAAAATATTAGAATGTACAGAGACCAGATCTTTCTAAGCTTGTATCGAACAAGAAACGGCTTATTAAAATAAGAAAAGCGATCATATTAGATGTTAATCTGATCCCATAATGGGAAGATAGCCCTGTACGCCTATGTGAAGCACGACAGTCTTGGGGACATCCATCGCCGCACCCTCCCAAAATCGGATCTTTTGCATAACCCAACCCTCCTTCCCTTTGGTGTGCTTCGACGAATCGATCTCCGATGTGAGTCGTGTTTCCTTTAGGGGTGGGAGGCGAACATAGGAACAGAGGCGGAGGGTCATCACTGTCGCTTAGGCTTCTTCAGAATCCGACTACAGAAGTGGCAGGCTCTCCTTCAACTTCTCGGGGTTCCCTTCCCTCGTGGGCCTTTTCTTAACAAGAAGCCGATAGGTTTGGGGCAACAACGGGTTCGGGGTCCTCGAGGGTTTTCAACCGAGGGAGAGGAGCTTGCTAATGGAGGTACGCTCTGGTAAGGTGGGGGGGGGGGAGATTGAGAGATGGAGGCAGAGGGAAGAGAATGCTGTGGGAGATGATTTCATTGCCGGATGCGAGGAAGGAGAGGGAGTGGGAGTGGAACTCAAAGTCATGGTCGACAGCTATTCCCAATAAAAAGGAGAGATGTAGATATGGTAGGAGTGGAGGTGGCGGCCAGAGGACGGGAGGGAAGGAGAAAGAAGAGGATTTTTTTTGTAAATTTCATAGATAAGAAGGGTACATTTGTAATTTCATAGATATCCACACTATTATTATTATTATTTCTGATTTCTTGCGAAACAAACCATTCTAACTCATCCATCTAAAATGAGTAAATTTCATCAATTCTGATATTTTTTAAAATTTCACAAGTGCTTAATGATGGGATAGGAGTCTCGACTTGAGTTGAAATTTGAATAAGAACATGATGTTCATATAGTGATCTAAATAGCACCATTTGCTTTCAGAAAATACCTTTAAGAGATAAAAAATAAAAGTGGAGGTAGCTAAGTTAGCTCCTCGTGGGGGTAGCCCCATTAAACCTTTATAACAAAATGTTCTTTCAACTCTATAAACTTGAATCTTGTAAGAATTACTTTGAGAATAGATTTTAAATAACAATACACCTTATGGTATGGGGATTTTAAAAATGTAACACCCAAACCCTCAAATATATTCCCACATCTAAAACTCACAAAGTGTGGGTGTGGGCAAGGTTGCAGAAATCAGAAGTCAGTACTTGGTCGGCAGAGTCACTGACTAAGGATTAATTGGCAGTCGGACAACTAAACATATTTAGTCCACCATTAGTCGATTTTGAATATTTGTAATTATTTTAAATATACAAATTATTTTTATACATATATTCCTGTAGATTTGCATAGATTTGCACATTTTCTACACTATCATAATGAATTTGACTTTAAATATAACAATAAGCATCTTAGAATAAGTTTACTTTTAATAAGCAAAAAAAATAAAAAATCTCTATGTAAAAGTCAACCGAGTAGTCGGATTGACCGACTAATGGCCGGCTAAGCCTAGTTAAGTCGGCTATCCCCCCACCCTCCCTCGATTTTTACAACAATGGGTGCGGGCTATAGGTGGAGAGACTACTACTTGATAATTTGAGTTTAAGTATTTTGAGTCGTTAATGGGTTCATTCATACCCTAAGTAAACATGTTGTCATGATCAGTTAAAATCATTAACGGATTTAATAATTAAGCTCGAGTTACGTTAAAAATATGCCTGTCAAGATAGAAGTAGCCACCCACCGTACATGTTATACCAATTACGCCTCGACTAAAAAATGTGATTGATTTTGTGCTATTATATGTGAAGGATATGGTTAGATCCTCAAGCGCATCACGGAAGCGTGAGCGTCGCATCGAATACGACGAAGAACGACTAGTCGCACTAGTTGTTCTATGCAGCGGAAATTAAAAAATTTTCTTGCGACGAAACCACATGATCCAAGAACACTTCTCGGATCGTTTCGTCTAAACCACAAACAAGTATTAGGTTTACCTCTTGAAGCGTGGTTGCGATCGAGTCTCTAAACAAAGAGACCTCCTGTCTCAAGTCCGATCCGACGGAGGAGACGCTTGCGAGCGCGGGGATGAACCGCGTGCTTCTCGCAATCCATGTTGATAATCCAAGCGACGGATCTCCTGATCTCGACACACGAGATCCGATGTCTTCTTCACGAGCGGGGCACACCGAAGGAGACGGAGATCCACGAGCAAACCATCGGGCAACATAACGACGATGCCGCGGCGATGGAGAACCTCTCTAGGGCATCCATGGTGGACGGCCACATGAGAGAGATGGAGAGAGGACGTGTAGAGAGAATGAGAGAGAGAGAGATTTGTTGCCTCCACTTTTGTGTGTAAAGAAGAGCAATGTGGTGCCTCTCCTTTTATAGGGTTTTGGGATCCATGGATCTCAATCCATGTGTCAACACAAATCCAATGGTCCACATCAATTTGTGTTTCTTTCAATGGTCATGATTTGTTGCTAAAAACACAACAACAATTAATTTACTAAAAAATCAAATATACAATAAATATAATTTGATTTTATATCAAATTAATCTCCAATGGAGAAATAGGAAAGGAGGCAAGCCTCCTTCCATAAGGAGGGTGGACGGCCACCAATTCCTCATGGGAATTGTGGCCGTCCCCTCTCCTTTTTAGGAAGGGAGCTTCCTTTTCCTATTTCATGAGATTATATTATCTCATGATTCTCTCCAATATTTGCAACAACTTTTGTTGCAAATTATTTCACAAAAATAAATCCAATTTATTTTGTGAACATTATAATCATGCCATTGGAAATTTGTGAATCACATTCACAACCCAAAACAAAATGTAAATTACTTTTTCAATTTAATGTCCAATGTGAATCCAATTCACATTAACATTTAATTAACAAATGTAAATTACAAACATCTCTCTCTTATATATTATAAATCACATTTATAATATATTTGATTAATATGGATATTGCTATCCACATTATTCATATACATGATGATTAAATCACATTTAATCATTTTGGATCTCTATTCTCTTGTGTCCAAATAATATGAATCATATTCATATTACTTACATCTTTGATAATCTAATTATCTAAGGTAGCTCTCTTTATAATATGAATCAAAATCATATTAATCATGATAATTAAATCACATTTAATTATCCATATTCTCAATGCTCGGATACATATATCAACAATAGAATTATCCATGAACTCTTTCAAGGATAATGCGCTTTCTCCGCAGATACTTGGAGATAAGGACAGGGCGATTGTATTGTTCCACGTATAGTGACATGGATATTGAGATCGTATCTCAAATCTAGATCGCGGGCCTCCCATAGATGCTTGATTAAATCAAGACCGTAAATCTAATCTTCTCATTGTATCTGAATCACATTCAGATCAATGTCCAATACTTGGACCAAGATCAGATCACTTCTCTACTGAGAGGAGTCACTAAAATCCAGACCCGTTTCATCACTCCCTAGGAATGGAAGCGTCATGGTTATACAATCGTTTATGATCACATCACCCTTCAGGTATTCCCAATACCTGTACATCCTGCATACTGGAAGACTCAGACTAAACCCGAAGTATTCGATCAACTTTATACTGTCTACTTCATGGTTTTATCAGTAAGTTTCTCATTCGATCATTGGGAGTCGGTATCGATCATATACTTTCCAAAAGCATATATCATACCTAGGTCTTGATCATATACTTTCCAAAAGTATATATCAAACCAACAAATTCAGTCAAGCTTCCAAAGCGAGACGACCGTGCGCACGGAATTTGATTCTTCCCAATATCTTATGAGTGAGCTCATGTCTTCCGGTTCAGTAACTGAACCTGTATGATCCCTTTGAGAGATCGTATTACTCATATGCCCTTATATGCACACCAGCGCGCCGGTGTGTAGACCTTGATTAGGTCATCAACCTATTGGTCTGCCAAATGTACATACTTAGACATATAGCAACACATCTGTCTCCGGTCAGAGGATGCGTGCCTATATCCTGACAGCATACGATATAGGACTTTGGTTATCTCGATCTCGTTAAGTCAACTCTTTGACCTAACTAATCTGACACCTCCGAATCTCTATTCCTATGCAGAGGACCTGCATCAAGAGGTCGGTCAGATATCAGCCTTCAGAGATAAGGATTGCCATCTCCTACTCAGGCTGGAGATCATCTCTTAACAATCATCTGACGGTGCTTGATGAGTCCTCAATCTAACTCTTTAGATATTCATTCAAGCACCAGCCTCTATGATTCAATAGTTGAATCAACAGCTTTATGATCATCAAGATGGCCATGGTACATAACCCTAATTGTACTAAGGGACCTATTATGCAAATTATGTATTCTTCATTTCAGATTAAGGAGTGAATTGCAATAACATTTATTGCATAATGGCTCGCCGTGGGCTCGCATTTCCAACAATCTCCCACTAGCCCAAAGAGCCATTAATGGGCTAATCATTTAAACCCGCACTCATGTGACAATCATAGGCTATTTAGAAAATAGCTAGGTAAGCTGATCAGTCACTCTATTCCCGCGAGACTATGCCAAGTCCTTTTACGACACTTGCATATCCCCAGTAACAGTGCTCGCATCTAATGCGAATGTTGCATCTCATGCAACCAATACTCAATCTAGTTGGTTACAGTGTCCCTGACATCATAAACAGTATCCTCATAATCCTTATTAGAATACCTTCATTCCCGGAGATCTCTATCTCCTAAGGTATCTATAGTTTAGACCTTTATAGATCACTATCTATATGGTCTTAAACTTTTGAAGATAAGACTTTGAGATTACTATCTCAAAAATCTCCTCATCTATGAAGATTTTGTTATTTCTGCAATCAAGTGTTTTATCTCTACAGTAGGATTAGTAACAATTTACTACTCCCACTGCATGACAAACATCTGGTATTTGTACACTCTAGCATACACTCAGCTTCTCGTAACTAATGCACAAGTGCAAGTAGTTGTAGCATTTACTTCCTCAACTCTTTGAGGTGCTATCCCTTAAGATAGGTCAGTACCATATCTTAAGGGTTAGAAGCCTTTCTTGGAATTTCTATGAATAGAATATGTCCAAGGTATACTACAAATGTGACAGTCCAATTATCCTCTTCTCTTGGCTTCTGAACAACTTCAGAACTAAGATCTAAGAGGTATCTTTGAAATCATATTTCAAGATATGGAATAACCAGATTATAAAACACTTATTATTATCCTTATAGCATTCCAAATGATTAGGATTTTATCTACATTTAGCACGATGAACACAAAGGCACTCCCACTAAGCTTCACATGGCTCATCCAGATTCTATCTGAAATCATAACTTTTATAATTTCATCAAATCTTATGATCCAACTTCAAGAAGCTTATTTGAGTCCATAGATGGAGCTCTCTAGCTTGCACACCTTGTTTTCCTCAATCATGAAGCCCTGGGGCTACTTCATGTGAATATCCTCAGAGAGGTATTTATAGAGGAATGCAATCTTGACTTATATCTTTGAAGATGCAATAGTCAAGTTGTGCAACCAAGATTAGCAATATTCTGATGTTTTTAAGCATGGTCACCGAAGAGCAAGTCTCATCGCAAGCAATGTCTTCTCTTCCGATGTGTAGCTCATGGCTACGAACCGTGCTTTGAAGGTCTCCGCCTTCTCATCAGGTTCCCTTTCTCTTGAAGATCCATTTACACCTTTACAGGTATTACCCATATAGGTGGATCCTCGAGGGTCCATATACAACACTTGTATATGAAGTCTACGTTAGACTTTTATTGCTAAAATCCATCTTTCCATGTCATGATCCTTAGGAGCTTCATCACATGAAGTCCGATCATTGTCAGACTTAACTGACACATGGAATACATCCTCAAACTCATTTGAAGAGGTATTAATGTTTCATCATTAATTGTCCTTTTTAGTTTCCAATTTCAGGAGCCTCATTATCTTCTCAAGATTAAATGAGTTCCTACACTTCATTTTCATCTTGATTCTCAAGAGTCTCAACCTCCAAGAATCACATTCTCAGAGATGAGATATTTCAAGAATCTCAAGGTCATAAAGTAGGTATCCAATACCATCCTTTATTCTCCTAATGAAGCAGCACTCTCAAGTGCTAGATTCCATCTTGCATGGAACCTTATTAAGGATATACATTGTAGTCTCTACTACACATATATACCTGGAAACTAAGGGATAATTATGCTAAAATTCATCATTGATAAGATCATGTCACACATGATCCAATTGTATCTGCCTATAACTCTATTGAGTTAAGGTGTGTTAGGAGGATTGAGATAGAAATGATATTCATATCTCTATAAGGTATTCTTTGAATTTATCTAACAGGTACTTGCTACCTAGATTAGATCAAATTCATTTTATCTTCCTTCAAACTTTTGGTTTTAAACCAAAAATAATGAAATCTTTGAACATTTCAAAGGTTTCTTAGGTGAAGAGAAGAAATCTCATATCATACATAATCATCAACAGATATCACATATCCATAATGTTTACTATGATATAGATGATCTACATACATCAATATGTATGAGATCCTGAATACCTTGACATCTTACACCTTTCTCTAAGAAGGGTGTATTGGACATTTTTCTTTGAATACAATATTCATAAGTATGTAAGTTTCGAAATTTTAGACATTTTAAAGTTTCATCTCTTACTAGTCTATTGATCAAATCAATAGACAACTGTCCAAGGCTTGATGCTAGATCATTGTCAAATGATCTTCATCCTCCTATTGATCTTAAGGTTTAATTTCAGCATTTAGAAATGTTAATGAGCCATTCATCAATTTTCTAATTTAGTGGAGTCCACTAGATTTTAGATTACTATCTGAAATATCTCCATCATAACCTTTTATGATAGTTCTACCTCAGAATTCATGTTTATTTCCAACATTTAGAAACAAACAATGAGTGTATTCTTATATCTAGGTCATAGAGACATTCTCTAAGACTAAGGACTCTCCCACTGAAATTAACAAGTCTATCAATCCAACAGAGATTGTTGCAACAATTGCATCAATATCCATGTGGATAACTATAAACCTTTAAGATCAAATTTTCCAGTCTTCTAAAACATATGCAACCTATTGCAAATGTCATCAGAAGATTGAGATACAATTATTTGACTTTATCTTATCAATGATTTATGTAGATTAATCTGATGCTCCATCCGAGTCCTTCTCTAAGGATTCTAGATAGACTTGATAGTCATACTATCAACACATCAACTTATTGCAGCATTGGCATTCATCCAACTCTTCGGATGACGTATGGAAGTCATAGATATATAGTCAACTCTTTGACCATACTTCTTATTCGGGTCCAACCCATGCTTCCACTGCGCTCCCTTTATCTATAAGCAACCATTGCTTAAGACTAAGGATCTCTTATGTAAGAGCATTTCAACATTTATACATGCTTCATTAGATTCATACAATATGAATATTATGAAGCTTCATGAATGGCCAGAGTATAGATAGTAGAATGATGACACTCATCATCTACATCCATCTAAACTCTTAAAACATAGGTTCAGGTAGGTACTCAAACAATTTGAATACATCATCTCTTATAGAGCCACCATTCTGCATGATGCAGTGAACCATCTCATTCATGTTAAATGCCAAGAGCACATATGTATGCCGGAATATCTTCATTAATTTTATAAGGATTATTTGACAATTACGATCATCATCGACAGGTCACTTCCAAAGTACATCCGATGAGAGATCAAGACTATAGAGACACACAAACCCTAGGGTTGTAGTCCTATTATCTATTTAATTGTCATTCCTCAATATTATGAGGAAACTTGCACATTGCAACCACATACATTATGTGTCCAATTGCAAGTACAATATCTGGATCATGAGTCCAATCCATGATATTTTACTGGTTATTATTGAGTATATCATTGAGTGGGTTTTAATGAAGGATTATCTGAAATAAGAAATTTTTGCATAAATATATAAATATATATATTTTACTTTGATTTAGGATTTTTATATCAAAGTTGTCTTGTCTTGTCAACACTGAAAGTTCATTCCCTTAATCACTTTCAATGTAAGAGATATACTTACCATTATATCTCAACAAGATCTGGGATCTCCTTCTTTATCTTTGTTACATCCCAATAATATGAGAATCTGCAACTCGTATAAAAAGAAGCGGGAACACATTCCGCTTTGCAAGTCCAACTTGCATTTCCCAATTCGGTCTTTAACACCCGAGCCCACCACCCCTAAGGCGATGTTGACCCGTCGTTAATTGAACCAACCGTCAACAGGAATAGTACTCGCTATACGCAATCCAATATCGCCCCAATAATATGAGGATCCGATATTGGGGTCACTACGTATACGGCCTTGCTCTTTCGAGAAGCAAAGAGTCCGATCCAGATGCGCTTGCATACAGGAGCTGTCACTTCGGACAGGCGTCTCCCACATACAATCCCTGGCGACGGAACCCTTCGCCTTGACGGGAGACCATGGATGTCACTTATGTGATCCTCCACCTCATATTTAAATTTTAATTAATTATCGTGAATCACATTCACATAATTAATTCTTCCAAGGGAATTATTAACTCTAATAATATTAGAGTATTTCAATCTTAATTGGATTCCAATTAATCTAATCATACTAAATTAATGATCCAATTAATATCCAACAAACATTTTAATAGTTACTTGAATAATGGTATTATCTCAAATACGTATTATTTCGAATTTTAATAATTAGAAAAATACATCTTAATCCCTCGGACATTATCCCGGCCGTACCCGCTGTCATGGCCAGTACCGACGAGAGTGGGACGGACCACATACGTTGCAACCCGCAACCCCAATGCTCTTCGACTAGGCACCATATCCGCCTCGGGAAAGGATAATGCCAAATTGATTAATTTGTACTTGAGATGATCATCGGTTCTTCAACCGAAATTGTACCATATAGTAATAATCAAAACATTTTTGATTAACATTATAATGAGATTTGCTAAACAAATCCCAAGTCCTATTCAAGCAACATGTTTGTTGGAATGTTGATCATGTAGATTATGTAACCAATCTTGATCTAGATCACATCTAATCATTTGTTGGTTAGGGCAAAGTCATTTAAGGGCATAATTATCATTAAATATTTCACAAATATTTATGCATAATTATTCCAGGAAATTAAACAATTTAATTTCACTAATTAATTAAATGACAATCACTAGGTTCTTGATTAGGAAAGTATTTTCAGCAGTGACCCTCACTTACTAAAAATACCATATCTCAATCAATTTAAATCCAAATTAAGCAAAGTAAATTTCTAAAGTTTGCTAACTTGATTTACAACAGAACCCAAGTGATTTTCACGCATTTCAAGGCGTATCAAATCCGCAATTAACATCTTAATTACGTCATGATCCGCAGTCCCCGAAACAGTGGATACATGTTCACTAAAATGAGCATATCTAGAGCAAACGGAATCGAAATCACGCAAACTCAGATCCTACGGTTTCCTTATTTAATGGGGAATAAAATCCAAATATTATTTTCGTGTTTAAACAATTTAAACAGTGCCTAAAATAATATCAAAACAGAGATGCGAAAATGAAATGCAAGAAAACTTTCGCAAACCCTAATGAACCCAAGTCGTCCTTGGTTTATGGATCGTATCCAAAACCACCGACCTAAGGCTCTGATACCACTTGAAGGATATGGTTAGATCCTCAAGCGCATCACGGAAGCGTGAGCGTCGCATCGAATACGACGAAGAACGACTAGTCGCACTAGTTGTTCTATGCAGCGGAAATTAAAAAATTTTCTTGCGACGAAACCACATGATCCAAGAACACTTCTCGGATCGTTTCGTCTAAACCACAAACAAGTATTAGGTTTACCTCTTGAAGCGTGGTTGCGATCGAGTCTCTAAACAAAGAGACCTCCTGTCTCAAGTCCGATCCGACGGAGGAGACGCTTGCGAGCGCGGGGATGAACCGCGTGCTTCTCGCAATCCATGTTGATAATCCAAGCGACGGATCTCCTGATCTCGACACACGAGATCCGATGTCTTCTTCACGAGCGGGGCGCACCGAAGGAGACGGAGATCCACGAGCAAACCATCGGGCAGCATAACGACGATGCCGCGGCGATGGAGAACCTCTCTAGGGCATCCATGGTGGACGGCCACATGAGAGAGATGGAGAGAGGACGTGTAGAGAGAATGAGAGAGAGAGAGATTTGTTGCCTCCACTTTTGTGTGTAAAGAAGAGCAATGTGGTGCCTCTCCTTTTATAGGGTTTTGGGATCCATGGATCTCAATCCATGTGTCAACACAAATCCAATGGTCCACATCAATTTGTGTTTCTTTCAATGGTCATGATTTGTTGCTAAAAATACAACAACAATTAATTTAATAAAAAATCAAATATACAATAAATACAATTTGATTTTATATCAAATTAATCTCCAATGGAGAAATAGGAAAGGAGGCAAGCCTCCTTCCATAAGGAGGGTGGACGGCCACCAATTCCTCATGGGAATTGTGGCCGTCCCCTCTCCTTTTTAGGAAGGGAGCTTCCTTTTCCTATTTCATGAGATTATATTATCTCATGATTCTCTCCAATATTTGCAACAACTTTTGTTGCAAATTATTTCACAAAAATAAATCCAATTTATTTTGTGAACATTACAATCATGCCATTGGAAATTTGTGAATCACATTCACAACCCAAAACAAAATGTAAATTACTTTTTCAATTTAATGTTCAATGTGAATCCAATTCACATTAACATTTAATTAACAAATGTAAATTACAAACATCTCTCTCTTATATATTATAAATCACATTTATAATATATTTGATTAATATGGATATTGCTATCCACATTATTCATATCCATGATGATTAAATCACATTTAATCATTTTGGATCTCTATTCTCTTGTGTCCAAATAATATGAATCATATTCATATTACTTACATCTTTGATAATCTAATTATCTAAGATAGCTCTCTTTATAATATGAATCAAAATCATATTAATCATGATAATTAAATCACATTTAATTATCCATATTCTCAATGCTCGGATACATATATCAACAATAGAATTATCCATGAACTCTTTCAAGGATAATGCGCTTTCTCCGCAGATACTTGGAGATAAGGACAGGGCGATTGTATTGTTCCACGTATAGTGACATGGATATTGAGATCGTATCTCAAATCCAGATCGCGGGCCTCCCATAGATGCTTGATTAAATCAAGACCGTAAATCTAATCTTCTCATTGTATCTGAATCACATTCAGATCAATGTCCAATACTTGGACCAAGATCAGATCACTTCTCTACTGAGAGGAGTCACTAAAATCCAGACCCGTTTCATCACTCCCTAGGAATGGAAGCGTCATGGTTATACAATCGTTTATGATCACATCACCCTTCAGGTATTCCCAATACCTGTACATCCTGCATACTGGAAGACTCAGACTAAACCCGAAGTATTCGATCAACTTTATACTGTCTACTTCATGGTTTTATCAGTAAGTTTCTCATTCGATCATTGGGAGTCGGTATCGATCATATACTTTCCAAAAGCATATATCATACCTAGGTCTTGATCATATACTTTCCAAAAGTATATATCAAACCTACAAATTCAGTCAAGTTTCCAAAGCGAGACGACCGTGCGCACAGAATTTGATTCTTCCCAATATCTTATGAGTGAGCTCATGTCTTCCGGTTCAGTAACTGAACCTGTATGATCCCTTTGAGAGATCGTATTACTCATATGCCCTTATATGCACACCAGCGCGCCGGTGTGTAGACCTTGATTAGGTCATCAACCTATTGGTCTGCCAAATGTACATACTTAGACATATAGCAACACATATGTCTCCGGTCAGAGGATGCGTGCCTATATCCTGACAGCATACGATATAGGACTTTGGTTATCTCGATCTCGTTAAGTCAACTCTTTGACCTAACTAATCTGACACCTCCGAATCTCTATTCCTATGCAGAGGACCTGCATCAAGAGGTCGGTCAGATATCAGCCTTCAGAGATAAGGATTGCCATCTCCTACTCAGGCTGGAGATCATCTCTTAACAATCATCTGACGGTGCTTGATGAGTCCTCAATCTAACTCTTTAGATATTCATTCAAGCACCAGCCTCTATGATTCAATAGTTGAATCAACAGCTGTATGATCATCAAGATGGCCATGGTACATAACCCTAATTGTACTAAGGGACCTATTATGCAAATTATGTATTCTTCATTTCAGATTAAGGAGTGAATTGCAATAACATTTATTGCATAATGGCTCGCCGTGGGCTTGCATTTCCAACAATATGATGATTACATTTTGACAATTACTTGAATTTAGTGCTCAATATATGTTTTCACTGTGCCTTCCAATCAACTAACGATGGTTTGATCTTATAAGTTTTACCTGTAATGCATAGTAAGTTATGCATTGCTGTGGAAACCATAACCAGACACCGCACCAGAGGATAATATCAGAAAGTCTTAGGTAACCCTGCAATAGCAGTTGTTTGGATGGTTATGAAGGTTGGAATAAGGAATGTGTTATGAAGGTTGGAATAAGGAATGCGATGTATTGTCACATTGATTTGTGATGTAATTTCAACTTAGGAATGGAGGTGGTAAACCGGACTACCTAAAGGTATTGGAGGGCTAACACCTAATGCAATATACTAATTAGATTCGGAGAAATAACGTGTAAATGTTTTATGTGGTTAAAAGTAAGTATACAAATCGTGATACATATAGGGTAAATGGGGCTGCCCCTATGGGAGCTAACTTGGTTCCTCTATCTCATTTCTTCTATTTTTATTTTTTTGAAAAATACTTCCATGGATTTTCATAATTATATCCTTATATTATGCAATTCAAGTTTCGTGTGAAACAAAGACTCATACGACCTCCATTCATACTCGATCGATTTCAACAATTCTAGGACCGTTAAAAAAATGGTTGTCTTGATTTTGAGAAGCCATGATTTAACAATATTTATCTCAGTATGATTTCGAGAAGCTATGATTTAATGTTAGAAATACTAGATCATGAATAAATTTCAATAAAAGCAAAAATCACGTTAAAACAACTATTAATAATTATAGCAAGGAACGCTGTTACTTCTTGAAGTTTATGAACGAAAATGAAGTAGGTTGTGTAGTATAGGTACCATTTTGTAATTTACCGTAAGCTAAAAAATTTGCATTATAATTACGTAGATATATGCACAATATCGAATTTTAAAAACTAAAATATACGATATGATTTTAATATTTTCAGATGTAGGAAGCATCTGCAGCTCACGGATGCGACATGATACTGATGATGGGATTTTGGTCCGAGATGCTCATAATGGGATTTGGTGGGTGATCAGTGGAGATGGTCTCTCTTGTACTGTTCAGGTGAGAGGATCTTCTGCGATACTGTAGTTTTTGTATTAATTGTGTGAGTCGTTTGATTTTAATCGAGCAGTCGTAAGAATTCATGTGAACTGATCAATCAAGATCGAGTGGCTCGCACGGTTAGTTACTGCAGAGTTTGCAGTACCGCAGATGATCAGGTCACTCTGTTCAATCCGGTCACATGCGACAGATGTTGCTTTCTTTTCCTTTATGTATTCTGCATGAGCAAGGATGACCGCAACGACCAACATGATAATCGCTTCTTCTTGAGGGGCAAGGCCAAAATTAACCCACCCACCGTTAAATATCACCCCCTTCCCCTCCTATCTATCCTTCACCCTTCATACTTTCATGGATTTCTCGTTCCCCTTCCATACGTACCTTAATCGTTACAACGCAAGAGCCTAATGCCTCCTACGTACCTTAATCGTTTGCCGCCAATTGAAGATCCCATATCAGCTCCGCTGTGAGTCCTCACCGTTCGAGGTGCTCCTCCGCCTGCCGACGCCAATGGAGGCAACGGCTCTAACTTTACCCAATACCGCAGGAGATCTCCACCTGCCTGAGTCATTGATCCCACAAGCTGTTGTGGAAGAAATCCTTCAAGATATCAGAAACTTGTCCATTTCTGCACATGAATTGGAGAAGAAATTTGATGACCTCTTCCCCGTCTAGTCCTCTATATCACAAACCATCGCTTCCCTTACATTCATGTTAGAACATATGGTTTTCAAGTGTTGATTCTCTACATCTGTAGTTCGAGTTATCAATAATGTCGAAAATTGTGGATCTTGATCTCTCTCTCCAGAGAGAATACTTTGTTTTTTTTTAATCTGCAATTCGAGTTATGGTTTTATGATGATGAAATGAAATTTAAAAGGAAGATTTCGTGGTCTACCTCCTATAAGAACGGGGTAATAAGCTGAACTTGGATATCTGTATCCAGTACAAAATGTTATAGCATGACGCATGTGATTGATTATTTGATAATGACCTATACTTGGAATATTGCTCAAGTATTTGCTTTTGTGTAGATATAGAGATGAGCACTGGGCTGGACCAGCCCTGGTCAGCCGAAGCCCAACCCAAAAAGCTCGGCCCGGCCTAGGCCCCACTGAATATCGAGCCAGGCTTGGGCCCAATATTTAGGCCCAAAAGTTTTTTGGATGGGCTTGGCTCGGCTCAGCCCGACTCGACCCAAGGGTCCGGCTCGAAGAGGGCCCAAACTCTTTCCCACATCCTACATGCATGAAAACTCCCAGCTATTTCATGTGCACTCTCTTCTTGCATCGCGTCTCGTACAATGTTTATAAATCAAGAAAGTCAGTCGTGTGACATGAGTCGATGATCATTGTATTTCAATTAAGATTTAATTTTTCTTAATTAGTCTTTGGTTTAGATTTTGTTGGTTATTCTTGAATTCGTTAGTATTTATTTTTTCAATCAGAACATTTTCTATTATTGTACCTTTACCCAATACGGGCCTTATGCCCATTTTTTAACATGTAGGGTTTGGTGCACATGTTGTTGTTAATTGGGTAAGTTTGTTTCACTCTATCAATTTCTATACACGAGAGACAATCATGGTATCTAGCATTGAGTACACGTGTATAAAATGAGAAATCTTCAGATTGGTAAAATTGAATTTTAGTTGTTTTAGAAGTATTATGATACATGTTTTAAACAATTTTGGCTTGTGTAACTTGAGTTGAGATTAACTTGTAATAAAAGAGTCAAAATTAATAATCTCTAATTGGTGGAGATGGGCCGGCCCGACCCACACCCGATCCAAAGGAATTGGGTTGGGCCTGGGCTTGGGCCGAACAAAAAAAATTTTTGCGGATCTAAATCCAGCCCAAGGCCCAAAATTTTTAAACGGACTTGAGCCTAGGCTCTTCAAAGCCCGGCCCAAACCGACTCATGCTCTTCCCTACGTATGTATTCTTCGATAACTTAGATATACATTGTATCATATACGGAGTTCAGCTTAAAGTTGGGTTATAAAATAACACGTGCAGTTATGGTAGATGGTACACTGTAATTGCCAGTAATATGTTCTATGGATATATGCTTAACATGATACATGTACTTTACCTATTTTATGCTGGTGGAATTTTGTATATTGTTTATGGAAAATATAAAAAATAATTTTCATTTGTACACATTTTTTTATAAAATTATAACTTGAATGATGCATAAGCTTTAAAAAATATTGTGATGGTATACATAGAAAAAACACGTGGGCACACACACACGAGCATTATGTGCATTGCCGCTAATGATATATCATTATATATTACATTCATCCCTAATTTTAAACATAAGAAATTATTTATAAATTTAGCAACCGACAATATAGCGATGGATTGGAAAAACGCAATACTATTGACTTCTTTTGTTGTAGTGTAAAATTAACTACATTATCGGATTTTACGTCTCACAGAATTATTATTTAAAATAATATAGCACTAAATAATATGATATTAGATTTTATATGAAAAATGTAAATTTCTTTTCTTATATATTCATTTCTCTATACAAAAAGGTGTATTCATGGTATTATTCTTGGTATAATAGAATAACAAAAATATGAATTAATTACGATATATGTAAAAGCATCTTAACCATTCATTTCTACGGTTATAATCTCAGTATTTTATTTCAAACTCTCTCCATCTTTCATCCTCTTACCTCTCTTTCCTTGTCTCCCTTTGTTCATTCTTCATCTATCTTTGTTACCTTGTCTTTGTTACGAATCGTGGAAGCAAACACATACAACATATAAACAAGATCAATCAAGTAAGACACAAACACATGGATTTACAAGGTTCACCCGTACATGGGCTACATCTTTGAACATCAGTGATCCGTTTTCACTATGTTGAGAAGAAGATAATACTAAGGACGTAGAGAGCCCGAACCCAGCGGGTCTCGTGCAGATGGATCCCTGAAACAAACGGATACATATAATATTTTTTTACTGTAGAATAGAAAATTATAATATTTTGATGTATATTCAAAATTTCAAGGTATTTGTATTTGATTTTTAGTTGATTTTTGGTTTACTGTTTAAATTATAGTAAAATATAATAATATAATTTTGTGGAATTTTTAGGGGTGTATTTTTATTTTTACGTAATTTAGACATCTATATGTATTTTCTATTTTATTTTTTTGATTATGAAAAATTGGAAATGATATTATTTTTCAAAACAAAGTTTATATTGTATAGTGTTCTGCTAAGTATTTTTGGATATTTTATTTGGATTTTTATATTTTGTTTTTGTTTTATGCATAATTTATTAGTATATTATCTAATATACTGGAATAAGGGATATAGTTGTAATACACAAAAAGTAAAAGTTTTATCCCACTTCTTTCAGTCAGACCCAGCCTACGCCTGTTTGGGAATTCACATAAAATTTGGGGGCGTGTGCAAAGCCCACAGCAACCATGTGATCCGAACTACGTGGTTAAGTGCGAGGACCTGTACGTTATTTCAAAGTATTAGAGGTGCTCTTACACAATTTAACAAATACCCACGTGAGTCACGTGAATGCAAAGCAACCTGCATCTGTTTGAGAATATGCAAATGTTCGGGGTTTTAAAGCAACTTCACCTCCAATCACGACGCGATGTTCAGCAATTGAGGATCGGCTTGTGATAAAACAAAGTTTGAGGGGTTTCAGCGTAATTATGCCAAAAATATGTCGCCTTGTCACGTGCATCACACGTGCTTCTCTTTTATGGATGAGAATAACACGTTTGACCCGATCATACAGTGGTTGTAGCCCGAGTTCCTCCCCAAATTTGAGTGACGGCTTCGGGCGACAGTTTGATCTAAAGCGATGCTCGATCGGCTGATCTCGATGGAGGCTTCGAATCTCAGATGGCGGTTCTATGCTCTAGATGTGAATCTCAAATGCAGACGATTCATCTCCAGAAGATATTCTCTCAGATCGGATGAAGCTTGAATGCAAACGAGGAGGTCTCTGTGATGATGCAGTAACTTGATGCGTTGGTGTTTAGGGAGCGGCATAGTTTTCTATCAAGTTGACGATGATGATGCTCTGATCTATAGGTGTTGCAGTGCTTCGGACCTTGCCTCATCACTCACAGCTCAATGACAATGCTCGAAGGCTCGATGGTGGCAGATCGGTAGTTGTATCCTCTGCAGATGATTGGCGACTTCAATCGGGATCAGAGGAGGTTCTCGCAATTGGTCCTCGAGTCCAATTCTCCAGTAGAGGACCTGTACATGCATAGACACAAATTGACTCAAGATGATCGTCTCGATCTCAAAACACAAGGGGATTAGCATTGGATCACAGACTATGGAGGTAAGAGCCACAAGATGGCTATAAAAAATCGAATATATATGATATTTGCTTTCTTATAGCAAACTATTTCCTACGTTGATTTCTATGACCATGAAAGAGACTTACTACAATTTCAGGTGATGCAGTACTAACTTGATGTCCATAATCATCCGAAGATAAAAAATTTTGAGAAGGATATCTGAATTATGTTAAGCATTGGTAGAAAATGGAAAGTCACGAGTCTATTATTTAATCGGTAGATTGATTCGGTTTATCTTGGCAATTCATGTCTCAACTGCTACAATTGAGCGTGCATTTTTAGCTATGAACCTCATGAAGGTAAGGCTTTGAAATAAGACGAAAGATAGATTTCTTAGTAACTGTATGTTTGCTTACATTGAGATGGAGATAAAAGAAAATGTCAACATAAAAGAAGTCACTGATGATTTCTATGTGCTAAAAAAATGCCAAGCGCAACTTCAATAAATTTTGTAAGTTTATACATCACTTTTGAAAATTTTGTAACTCAATAGTAGTCATTTCAATTATATATATTTGACTAAGTATCAGTCCCACCTATGAAATTTTTTTGGCCCTATAAGGACAAAAAGAACAATCAGAGCTTTACCTAAACTATCACCAGTTGAGTTCGTAGGACGAGAAAGCAAAGAAGGAAGATATGCCCCTAATTTGTTCAAAGTGCAATCAAATCGTCTGCTGCTCCTCAAGAATTTATAAGTTGTGTAAATTCTCATTATACGTGTAAGTGAATATCGTAGGTTATCAAATATGATTCCTCTTATGAATGGTCATCAAAGTGCATGTTTGATAGCATTTAAAAATGTAAAATTGATGGTGATGATGATAACCACCGTCTACCAATGAAAGCTGCAGACCACATCCACAGATTGGCCAAACAATCCTTCAAATTTGAGCTATGAGCCTACAGATAAACTAGTTTCAACCGAAATCTCCACCTTTCGCTCATCACATACCTCGTGATCATGATCCTCCCTCCAATCGACTCCTCGTGCATGGACTCACAGAACAACAGCTCCCCCGCGAACGCACCATGTCCATCTTCAAACAATCAAAGATGTTGCAGTTGATGCATCGCGAGTACACGTCACATAAGAATAGCCTCACCGATAACATGCCGCCATGGCTGAGAGAAGGTTGTGGAAGCTGACCTCGAACTCCCAGTAGGACCTCTCCATGATGAAGAGGGCATCGTCCACGAGTGCGAGGCCATAGAAAATGTTGAGGGTTAATCTTTGGTTGCGCTTGTTGGTATCGCTCCTCTCCACCTCGTCGTAGTCCTACGTCGCGAGGCGTGAGAGGGGGAGGACGATGCATTATCTTCCGTTGGCTCATGCTGGTTGAGAGAAGGCCCAGTAGAGTAGTCGACTCATGCTGATTGAGAGAAGGCCCAGTTGGCGTGCGATCTCGATCACGGTGAGTTATCTTCCGGCTGATTCGTAGTGAGGAAATCCATCTGTCGTGAGGTGTGACTTGAGGGCGTTGAAGCTGCGACGTGCGGCGGGGAGAGGGAGGAGTAAAGATGCATCGACGATGGAAAGGACTTCCCGACGCAACGATCATGCAGTCGCTACATACTAGAGTGAGAGGCAAGTGAACTGATGTGAAACTAAATGCTACAGTGGTCAAATTGGTTCAACTGGATGATGATGTTATTATTTTTTTGAAATCTGATTAAGACCGAATCGATAAGAAAAAATAGTTGATCGGGTAATTAAACCGGAATGAATTAGAATATGAACATAATATACAATCAAACACATCCAAAATATGTAAAATATACAAACAATTAAAGTATATTACTTTATACATAAAATAGTTTCTTGAATATATAATAGTAAATGGTATTAATATAAATATAAATAATATCTGAACTAAATACTTTAGCATAATGATATGTTAATTAAATTTATTATCAAATCCTTTCAAAAAGTTAAGTTAGAATAGCTGGTTAATATTCATTATGAGTTAGAAGAAGTCATGAGTACAACATTCATCACTGTAATTAATATTTTAATATAAAATCAAATTTGAATTGTAATTAGTGGATCAATTTCAATTGAACTCGGGTTAAACCAAGTTGTAAATAGTCGATCGGACTGGTGGTCGAAACAAAACTGTGCCAGTTTGACTCGAATCGTGAGAACCAATTAACCAAACCTATCTTGACCGGTTGAACCGATCGATCTAGTTCGTTTTCAATAACTATGATCACCGCTCAACTTGCTGAGCAAGAAAACAGGCAGCGGAAGAGGATAAGAATCCACTCTTAAGGGACAACCAATTGCACTGCAAGTTCGATAAATGCCACAAATGAAAGAAACTACAAATTCAATTCGAGGAGGAGTTTAATTAGAATTGTATACGAAGCGAGTGAGAGAATGTAATGAATGTAATGAAGTTCAATAGTTTTGCCTTGCATTATCAATTTATCACAGAATTAGCAATGATCGATGCATATGTTAAAATAGAAATCAGTAGACAATTATTATTATATATAGATCTTACCAATTGTTATGTGTCCATTAGAGATGAGATGAGCCTCTAATCTCAGCCGTTAGATCTTAATTCGATGATCTGTAACTTTCATATATCAATGTAACTGAACGCATCAGTAACTTTCATATTGCCATCAGCAATAATTTATATTACTAATACTGAACGCATCAGTAACCTTCATATTACATCAGTAACACTTTATATCACTAATACTAAACGTGTCATTAACTTTGAATCAATTATAAATAAAGAAAGTAATTTAATTAGTAACTTTGGTTTGCACTTACTTGCAACTTTATATAAGTTAATAGAGTTGTGATATTACTTATCGAAGTTTCGATAAATTTTACTGAAATTGGATATATATATATATAGGGGATAGGGATCTTGCACCATGGTGTATATACCTTATTTACACCAATGCTTACAGCCGTTAGATCCAGACACATCCAAAGGCTGAAAACATCCCACTTTCTCCAAGAAAGGTGGTCCTTCCCAATGCATATGCCTCCCCATTGCTATGCATCCTCTCTCGACTCATTCCCCGAATGTGTCTCCGTCGTTGAGGAGGCCCCTCGCCATCTCTCGTCTCGATATCCACCGCGGGTTGCCCCCTAACCATCCCGACGCCGCTCTCCACCGCCTTCCAGGTGCTCCCTAGCCCTATCCGACATCGCTCTCCACCTCGAGGAAGCCCATCGCCCTCCCCTTTGCCGGTCTCTGCTGCAGCATTGTTTCCAATCATGTTTCGCAGCCATTGCCTTCGACCAGGAGCATCGGTGCCGCTATGCCATCAGTCGCAATGTCGTGATATCGCGAGTCCCCACATCCCTTCTTAACCTCTCTCGATCATCTCCTTCCTTCGGCCAGAAGCAAGATGCCCCCTCTCTCCCCTGATCGTTTCGCTGCCATTGCCCTCTTGTGACGAAGTGCGCTCATGGCCTTCCCTGTCTTGCAGCAACTAATGAAGCTTTGTTCAGAAGCAGCCTTAATATTTTTGATTTCTCTGTATATCTCAGGGTTTCATGGAGTTTTCTTTTAAGATCAGATCGTGTATTTTGCCCAAGGATTTCAGCTGATTATAAATAATCGAGTATTTTATTTCAAGATGCTCCACATTCCAGGTGTTGTAGGAGCAAATATTGTACAAAAATACTACTATAGTTTATTGCTCAAACATTGCTTTTTATTTTTAAATAGTTGTTAAATGGTAAATTAAATATACAAATGACTTGTCTACATGTATCCTAACTAAAACCGAGCTGATACATGATACAAATAAGAGATAAGAAATATAGTTCATGCAATTTCTTTAATTGAGCAAATGATTTAGTTTTTACATTCAGATTTCCAAATGAAATATTAGATTAATTCATTGAAAGACGGTCTCAAGAGGCGAATGGAGGGACATGACAAACAGTGGATGCAATCCATCAATTTGCACTAGCATTTGTAACGACGAGTATAGATATGTGTTGTAATCTGGATTTCTATAATAAAGACATGTATTTTAAAAATTTTGAATGCTGCAATAGTGTAATGCACTTTTTTTATGATTCATCTGTTAAGTGTATGTTAATTTTGAAGGTTGTAATGTACCTGTTCCTTCAAATTTTCATGTTGATTGATAACTTTTTTATATGGATTTTAATCATCTTCCTAGCAAATCTCCGGTTGCATTGTTTCGAATTGACCTTTATTATTATGTCAGCCAATATACCAATCGATGTATATGGTGCAATAGTATATGATCAATGGTGTATAGGAATATTGTTACCATGGTTATTATTGGACAATTCGTAGAGTTCATCCGATTTACGGTGTGAAGTTATCCTTCTTCTAGATTTTGTCAACCTGGAGCTGAAGTTTAATTAACGTATCACTGTTATAACCCAACATATTAATATAAGATGCAGGGATGCTCGTTGTTGTATTAAGCTGACGACAGTTAGAAGATAAGGGGCGTAGGTTACTCACGATACCAATGCCACGACAAAAGGCAGAGCGACACGGAGACTACAAGAGATGATTTGCAACAATACGGCGACACAATGGAGAGGGAAGGGAACAAATGCTACTCAATGCAGGAGGGCGGCGATCGAGGGAGGGAGAGGGGCATGGGGGCCATGCACAGGAGATTGTAGCATTTTATGTGTGACTTGATTATACATATATAGTGCCATACTAGTAAAATGGCATATGTATGTTATATATTATTGAAAGAAAATATCATTCGAGTATAATGGTAGGACTTAGCGGCATAGCTTGTTACCCGTGTATCTCCTATTTCAATGTAATCTAAATATATGATTGTGATAAAAAAGGACTTGGTTATCCCACTTGAATGGATTGTAGACAATTTAGAGTCATTGAAAATTTTCTTCCTAAGGTAGTATACTTCTTCTCACGAAAATAAAACCAACAACCAAAAGCAGATCGGAAATACTGAATACAAAGCTAGATAATTCTCACAAGGTTTTATACAAGCATATTATTAAACATGATGATCAGCCCTTAACAAGATACCAACACTTGAAATTCCCTTTTGCCATGGTCGTCTAAAACAATATTTAGAAAATACATTTCAAAAGTAAATCTTAATGCAAATCTAGCAAAAAATCTTGATATCCCAACAAACAACTCCAGCCTGAAAGTAACTCATGTGGAATAAGGTATTTATTTCTGCAACACCAGTTGGAATCAAATGGATCTCGTCTCTGCCATTCACAAATCTCACTCATTGGAATCACTTTATTCCTTTGGTCTCGAGAATATTTTCTTTAAATTCTACGTGTCAATGACATTAAAGAATGAAAATAACTGTCAATGGTGAGGGCTTCTCGATGGCGACAGATCCCATTGTGCTGGAGGGTGATCGGGACCCTCGCGGCAGAAACGCGTGGGGATGGCGACAGGAATCCTCGAAGGCGGGGAAGACTGATGTAGAAGAGACGAGGGGCCTCCTCGAGGCAAAGACCAGCATGGGGACGTCGATGGGGCTCCTTATGATGGAAAGCAGCATGGGGGATAGCCAGGGGCTCCTCGATGGCGATAGAGACCGACAAAGGGGAGGGCGATGGGCTTCCTCGAGGCGGAGAGCGATGTCGGATAGGGCTAGGGAGCACCTGGAAGGCGGTGGAGAGCGGCGACGGGATGGTTAGGGGGCAACACGCGGTGGATATCGAGACGAGAGATGGCGAGGGGCCTCCTCAACGACGGAGACACACTCAGGGAATGAGTTGAGAGAGGATGCATAGCAATGGGGAGGCATATGCATTGGGAAGGACCACCTTTCTTGGAGAAAGTGGGATGTTTTCAGCCTTTGGATGTGTTTGGATCTAACGGCTGTAAGCATTGGTGTAAATAAGGTATATACACCATGGTGCAAGATCCCTATCCCCATATATATATATATATATATATATATATATATATATATATATATATATATGAGGAAAGGGAAGCTACATCATGATGTAGCTAACCTTAGCTACATCAGGGCAATTTCGTCCTCTTTTTTTTTTTGAAATTTTAATGATGGATTTTCATGACTATATCCCTCTAATATGTCATTCAAATTTCATCAGAAACAGAGGTTCCTATGGCCTCCATCCAGAACAGGTAAAGTACAACAAATCTGTGACCGTTAAAAAATGACTGTATGGATGAAGGCCGTACTCTGTCTCTGACGAAATTTGAGTGACATATTAGAGGGATATAGTTATTAAAATCCATCGTGCAAATTTTGAAAAAAAAAATAAAAAAAGAGGATAAAATTTCCCCTGATGTAGCTAAGGTTAGCTACATCATGTTGTAGCTTCCCTATCCTATATATATATATATATATATATCTATTACTGAATGAAACTTGTATTGTTATTACTGAAGCTGTTGGAGATGAAGCGGGCTCAACTCATCTCTAAAGGACACGGGATACATTGGATAAAATCCTACACACATACATATAGATATATGGGAGGACCATTCCAATAGGATGCAGTCCTTTCTGAGTGCAGGAAGGCTGCCTTCTTTTTGTCAAAAACTCGAGCACTTTAATAGAATACGTATTCAATTTGTATTATAGTTGCATGTTATAAATACAAATTCGCATACAAAACTGCACATTATAATACAAACATTAAAACCACACATTATAATACAAACTGTATACGTATTTTACAGAAGTCGTCGTATATATTTACAAAAAAGGGCATGTCTTCCTGAACTTGAGAAGAACTACGTCCTATTAGAAGGAAATCTTATGTATGTATGTATGTATGTATGCATGTGTGTAGAGAGAGAGCAGAAAGGGATCCTACTCCATGGACTAGGTAACTTACCTCCCCCCCACTCCCCCCCACCCCGGAAGCCGTCGCCTCCCCCTCCCCCCGGAAGCCGTCGCCTCCCCCCCTCCCCCTCCGGAGGCCGTCGCCTCCCCTTCCCCCTGGAGGCCGTCGTCGCCTCCCCCTACCCCGTAGGTCGTCGCCTCCCCCCTCCTTTGGAGGTCGTCGCCTCCCCCCCTCCTCTAGAGGCCGTCCCCTCCCCCCCGGAGGCTGTCGTCGCCTCCCCCCCTCCCCCCCTCCCCGAGGTCGTCTCCCCCTCCTCCGACCCCAGAGGCCGTCGCCTCCCCCCTCCTCCTCCGGAGGCCGTCGCCTCGCCCCCCCTCCCCCCGGAGGCTGCCTTTTCTCCCCACCAGGCATTGCTCCCTTTATGCTTCGTCGTGAACACCACTGATAGGCAAAAATTAACTATATATACTTAGTTTTTACAAGGTTTGACAATAATCTTTTTATTGTTACATGCAATCGAGAGTATGATGATTCTGACTTTAAAAGAGTCTTACGATGAAGATATATACGTAAGCACACTGCGATTCGGACTATAAAGCATTTAAATGATGATCTCGCATGTATATCAAACGTGTGTAAATTAACTGATATCGTTATCCAGACCAAGAAATATCACCTTTGGTAATAATCCTACCCGGTTATTGATGAATCCCCATTCATCACTTTTTATTCTTTTATTTTAGCTAGATATCTTGGTGAAATACCATATATTTGTTTGTAAATATAATAAGTTATTAAAATGCATGCTTTGTGTAAATATCAATATTTAGCATGTTTTTGTGCAAAAATAAAAGAATAAAGAAATAAAAAAGGAGGAAATATTAAGAATAAATATTGATTGACCCGAACCCAAGGGAGGGCCAAGCATTGGCCAGACCGCAAAATAAAACAAGTAGAGAGAGATAGGGCCATTCACCTTGTATATATTCCTCCCTCTTGTAGATAATTTATTTTCCCAAAAATACAAATAAAAATATGTTTCTCTTATTTTGTATATATCTATAAAAATAAAATAAAGACGAGAAAAAGAAAATAGAAACAGAAATAAAATAATTTCTCTCTCTTCATATTGTACATACCATGTATATATGTACCTAGACCAATTTAGTTCACCTTTGAACATAAACAATAAAAATCAAATAAAAATTATTTTATATCCCAAATATTATGTTGTAAATAAATAAAATATAAAATTGAGGTAATTGTACAAAAATAAACTAATAAAAATAAAAATCGAAAATATATAGGTATTTTTACCTGTATATAATATTATATTATGTATACAACATAATTTACTTTTCAAAAAAAAAATAAAAATCACAAAAAAATAATTTAAAAAATAATAAATATTTTTCGTTTTGAAAATGTTTTTAAATAAAATCATTTTCTATTTTATTCTGAATTTACAAATAATTTCCAATCCTAGAATTCTGATTGGTCTACGGCTCCCAAGACCTCGATTCCTTCTCCTTGAGTGACAAAGAGGTTGAGGGACTATTGCAGCGAGGAACGAGGAGCTCTAGCCCCAGATCCGGCGACCCACGTCGCCATGCTCCACCACTGTCGAGCTCGAGCCTCTGGAGACGTCGCTCCATCGAGGAGAAGACACCAGGAGGTAGCTGACCTCCAGCCCAGACGTCTTCGATCATCATGTAGATTCGATAGCACCTAGCCTCTCGTAGATTTCACTTTTTGGAATTCCGACCGCCGACCTTCACCGTCCATTCCACGATGTTCTGATCGTCCACTTCCAACTCCGATCAACCCTTCACCTTCGCGAATCTCCTCTCCACTTTCTCCACCCATCCATTCCCCCTAGTTCGCCCAGGAATAGGGACATCGGCTCTACTCCGTCGTCGCTCGCCGGAGAGCCATGCTCCGCCTCCCCTGACCACCCACTTCGCCCGTAACCGGGTCGAGGCATTTGGCCCTCGATCCAGTGATTGTTCTGTGCAAGATTGAAGGCAAATGAGCCTCATCTGGAGGCCAGACGACTAAAGCACAGAGCTCCTGGTTCCTTGATGTTGCCGGGGTCCTCTAGGACCTCCCGGCCTCATTGGAGACCTCCACCAGTTGCGGACGACTGAGAGCTTCGATTCACCCATCATAACAGCACCAGAGGAGCCCTTAGACACGCACGACGGCCGTACGAAGTTCGACGGCGACCTGTTCATCCAGAGGCCTCTTCCACCGTTCGATCGAGCTTCTCCGCCAGGTCTTATCTCCACCATCCATTCACAGGGAGTCAGCAACCATCTGATCCATCTGAGTTTCTGATCAGGAGCGTCCATCGTCGAAGGGGTACCAGCCATCCACAACCATCCGATCAGGAGTGGACTCCCTTCAGCCGTTGGATCATAATAAGAGGGTAAATTTTACTTAGGCCCTTCTTAGTTTAGCATTTATTTCCTAGTATTGTATATATTTGTCGTAGTTGTTTTTAATTTGGATAAATTGCACTTTGGACCTCAGACTTTTGGTATTTGTATTTTAGTCCCTCGGTTCGTATTGCACGTGCTTCGTCACATGATTTTTTGGGATATTTGCATGTATGGGATCGGGTTTAATGAACGTTATGCTTTGAAAGTTTAGTTTCAATATTAGCATTTATGCCCCTGTGCGTGCTGGATTAGTGCCGAATTTGATGTGAAAATTGCATTGGACCCCCTATATTCTTCGCGCGTGTTATAGTTAAGCCCCTGGAACTTGTTTTCTTTACATCTAGGTCCCTATGTGCTGTATGTATTTTATTGGTTGAATAAAATAGCAAATCAACTCCAAATCTCTTAAAATTTGGAAACGTGTCCCTTGCCACTGTATAAAAATTTCACTGATTTTTTGGAACATTTTTTTATTTTATATTTTTAAAAATTCAAAAACCCCTATTTTTGCTAATGTCTACATTTAAAAACCAACTAAAAATATTAAAACGTCTCCAAAAATTCTAAAAAAATTAGTTTCTGCTTGTTTTATTGTGTTTTGTTCCAATTTTTGTTTGATTTGGATATATAAAACCCTAAAAATTGAAAAACCCTAAAAACCTTATAAAAATCATTAAAAATTCAGAAAAAAAATCAAAAAAATGTAATCTCTTTTTCTATAGTTAAGATTTTATCTGTAGTTTTTCATAAAGTTGTTGCTGGATTTTTAGAGGCTATTTTCATATTTTTGAATAGCCTTTCAAATCTGGTTGCACAATAGCTTTCATTTTAGCTTTCTTTCATTTTTATAAAATCAACCAAAAATTATAAAAATCTAAAAAATTACAAGTCATCTTTCGATCCTAAAGCACGTGCAAAAATACTTGAAAAATTATAAAACCCAAAAATATTTTTATTGTAATTTCTGGCTTGATTTGTGTTGTTAAATAATTTGTTGATTGTGGCCTTGTTTTATATTTTCCTACATAATTAAAAATCCCAAAAAATTTAAAAACTCAAAAATCCACAAAAAATATTTCCTTCTAATTTTCTAACTACTTCGTAGGTTTTTTAAGCCAATCCGTGGTCCTTGAGTTCAACCCTGGTCGCTATACCAGGTTAAATAAAATAGCGAGACCGCTATTCGATTTTATTGATTTATTATTCTATTTGGCGGTCTTAGATTTCATTGTTGAGTCCGACTCGAGGGGTTGAGGTCGTAACGACTCTTGATATCTATCTCCCTTAGTCTTTCGATTTTTCGGCTCATCAGTTATTCACTACATGAGTTAACTAGCTTAAATAATAATTGAACTACTTCTTTCTTTTTTGTGTATATAAAAATATCTTACTAATTTTATAAATCAGAAGTTTAAACTTGAACAACTAAAATTATCATGCTTGTTCGTAATAGAATAATAGAAACCTAATATTAATAGGAATATTTACACCCATAACCCTGAGTAGTTTCATAACTACCCCATAAATCCTCAATAATCACGAATTACATCGAGAACCCCGAATAACTATTCCATTTTACATCCATAACCCTCCGTTAGTTTAGTTCATTAACTCAACCAGATGGCTGAGTTAATCTAACCCATCTATGATCCAACGGTTGAGATTAATAAAAACAATGAGGGATGTAGGGTTGGAGCTCGCTGGGGCAGGAGGCGCGGGAGTTGGAGGTAGCAGAGGACGGAGGCGCAGGGGAGTGCTGGAGCTTGCATGTGGCCGAGCGGCGGTGGGTGCAGCAGGAGCTTGAGGGAGCGAGGTGGTGTGTGTGTGAAGCTGGAGCGGGCCATGCGGGGTGGGTGGGGTTGGGGGTGCAGCAGAGCTTACGGGAGAGGGGGGCGAAGGCGGAGGGGAAGCTTGAAGTTGGAGCTTGTGTGGGCGACCGCGTGGGGGGGGGGCATGCATGCGACCTTCGGGGAGGGAGGGGGCTGCTTCTAGCGGCGGGGGGAGCTTTTGCGGGCGACCGGTGTGGGGCGACAGGAGGGGAGCGTGCAGCTGGAGCTTGTGCGGGCGACCAGGGGGGATGCTTCTAGCGGCGGGGGAGAGCTTTTGCGGGCGATCGGGGGGGGGGGGGGGGGGGGGAGCTTGCAGCTGAATCTTGTGCGGGCGAACGGGGGGTGGGGGGGGAGCAGGGGAGACGGGGGCAAATGCGAGGCATGCGGGCGAGCGACGTGGTGGCAGGGGGGGCATGCAGGCGACCGTCGGGGAGCAGCGGGAGCTTCTGGAGCTTCCGGATACGGGGGAGGAGGGCGTTGGAACTTCCTCACGCGGGAGGCGAATCACCTCAGGAGGCGAAGCCACCCCGCTGACGGGAGAGAGAACCTGAGGAGCGCACCTCGCTTCGGGGAGAGGAGCTGGAGAGGAATCCGCTGCTGCGTGGAAAGGGGAATTGCTTGCCGGTTTGGTTTCCCTCGTCGAAGCCTCCAGTCGTGGAGCGCAAGGAGGAGGAGGAGGAGAAGGCGGCGATGGGGAGGCGATCGTCGTCGCCGACGAGCCTCGTGCAGGAGCTCGTCCTGTACGCGACGAGCGTCGCCCTCAGCTGCCTCGTCCTCTACGTGGGCCTCCGCCAGCTCGACCCCAACCGCGAGTCCTCCAAGAAGGCCCTCAAGCACAAGAGGGAGATCGCCAGAGCGGAGGATGAGGAGCGGCGGGAGCTTCCGAGCAGGGGGCAGGGGCGTTGGAGCTTCTGGGCTTGGTTGGAGGTGCTCCGCCTCAAGCTTGCGCGCGCGGACAGCAAAGCTGCAGCTGGCACGCTGGGAGGGGGGGTGGGTGTAACGGGGTCACGCACAGGCGAGGGGTGGAGGCTACGTCGCGCATGTTCTAACGAGATGGCATGATTTCTAAATACAACTAACTATTGGGGGTAATTTTGTCATTTTCTAACGGAAGCTGTCAAATGTAACTGTCATGTCAAACGGAACATAACACAAGGTCGTGTCATGTAAGAGTCAAGGATTATTCGAGGTTACTCGTGTAATTGTGAATTATCGAGTGTTTCTGGGGTAGTTACTAAATTACTCAGGGTTATAGGTGTAAATATCCCATATTAATATACTTTCATTATTGTGAAACTATTGTACAACAATTGTACCATAGACAAGTATACCATGGACGGTCAGTACACCTTATCTAAATCCCAAAGCCGCGAATTCTTGGTGTTGTCGAAGTTAAATACCAAATCACACTTTATCATATAATGTCATTATTTCATAATTAAGAATAAAATTATTAGAATCAATGATGTTAAAAGTCATTTTTTTCTTGCCATGAACATTTTATTCAAACTTGCATCTGCACGATCGAATTCCTTTTCTTTGCATATTTATAAACACAAAGGGTGGTAGAACTTTACATATAATCGATATCCTCCTTTGAATTTACTGGATTACAACTTCGATGTCGACAGAAAGGATTATCGTTGCTGAATTCGAAAATGACACCGACGAAAGAATGACGTTGCCGGCCCCTCTCTCTCCTATTTTCGCCGACACCTCGCCGGAATAACCCATCTTCAGCTAACATTCGAGAAGCAGAACTTGAAGCCGGTGCCTCTCCGTCGTGAGTGGGAGAGTTGGTCTGGAGTAGCCCCATCTACCTGAAGCCCAAGCGGAGTAGATGGTCTCGGGACACAGCCACCGTTGATAACTACAACCAAACTCCATCCTTTGCTGGAGATCGAATCGTCTTGCACCATCTGGACCTCCACTTCGATTATACCCACGAGATCTCTTTTGGACTGCCCAATCCCCATGCGTCGTCGGAGCAACGGAGCACCACTAGAGCTCCTTGGCGAGTTCCCCACCGAGCACCTAGACCTCACTTCCCTCGACAGCAGGAAATTCCTCGCCGGAGACCACCTATTGTCTTCACCAGCGGCAAAAGCAAAAGAAGACGGAGAGACCACGATACCCCTCCCCCTAGGACGAGTTGTTCCTAGCCGTAGATCTCGATTTATCAAGAAACAATTGCGATCTCGACACGTGGCAGACCATTAGAAACATTGGTTGTGAGTAGGGATGAGCTCAAATCCCAACCTAAAAACCCAACCCGGCTCAAGTCCAAACAAACACTGGGCCAGACTTTGACCTGCCATTTAGGCACAATTTTTCTGGGCTGGGCTCGAGATTGGCTTGGCTCAATCCGACTGAGCTTAAGGATCCCTCCTGAAGAGGACTCGAACCCCTCCCACATCCTACACATCCGAAAACTCTCACATGTTGCATGCACACTCTATTCATGTATCATGTCTTCATACAATGTTTATAAATCAATAAAGTCGGGTGTGTGGACATATGAGTTGATGATCATTGTATTTCAATTCGGAATTAATTTTCTTAATTGATCTATGGTTTAGATTCTGGTGGTTATTCTTAAATATGTAAGTGTTTATTTTTTCCCATCAGAATATTTTCTATTGTTGAACCTATACCTAATATGGGTATTATGCCCATTTTTTTGACATGTAGGACCTGATGCACATGTTGTTAATTGTATAATTTAGTTCACACGTTCGATTTTTATTTCTGTAATGAGAGACATTTATGACATCCAGCATTGAATGCACTTGTATAAAATGAGAAATCCTCGGATATAGTAGAATTGAATTTTAATTTTCATAAGTATTATGGCATATGTTTGAAATAATTTTGTTTCATCTAACTTGAATTGAGATTGACTTTAAATAAAAAACTCAAAGTTAATAATCTATAATGGGTGGAGATGGACCAATTGGCTCATGCTTGGCTCATAGGATTTGGACCTGACCTGGGCTTCGGCTGAATAAAAAAATTTGCAGGCATAGGCCCGGTCCAAAGCCCAAATTTTTTAAATGAGTTTGAGCCTAAGCTCTTCAGGACCCGCCCAGTCCGACCCATGTGCATCCCTAGTTTTATGTCATGTGACTCCTGTGGACCGCGATAGTTAAAGAAGCGCTGAACACGCTCTTCTGTTTAAACACCTAATTATTTTTATTTACAAACATACCCTTGCACTTGATTTTCTTACCCTATATTTTCGTTATTATTATTAGAAATAAGCATTTACTTATGGAGACTTTATTAAGTTAGACTGTTCGAATGCATGGTTGTTCTATAAAAATTCGGAGAGTCGAATTAAATGAAATCCTACACAGTATAACTCAGAAATCGTATAAAAATCAGAAATTGCTCCTAATACTCTTGAAAAATCAGTATTGATGTATCTTTGAATCATATCCAAATGCCATTCAAAGTGCATGAGTTTGCCACTCAAAATAAATTATAGAGTGGATTTTTTAGTTCATTTTTAATTTGATCAACGATTAAACTTTTAAATCTTCTGGATTCATCGTTAAAATTTACGCTTGGGATAATGTTGGGTTGTCTTTATTTTATGTTGTGGATTTATAAGAAAAAAATAGGATAATTTACATATCAAGTCCTCATCTATGATCCCAATAATTTTATGGATCCTCATCTTTTAAACGTATCAAAAAAGATCTAACTTCTTCTTTTTTTCAAATGGAAGAAGAGGCTACCGGTAGTGAAATTATGTGTTCAGACTAAAATAACCTCTTCTTTGTTTGGGAATTCCCTTTCACACCCCACTCATAGGGATGAAAATGGTCGGATACAAATACGAATATAGGAATAATCATATAATTATCCATTTTAAAATACGAATACGAATACAAATGCGGATACAAATATTGACATATGTCAAAAATGTGTTACCATATGCTTAAAAACGAATACGAATGTAAAACGAATATGAATCAGATATGAATAATAACACAAAGTTTTAATAGATTAACTAAAATATATCAGATATGGTAATTTCATAACAACGATATCAACAATGGTGAATGCAATCATAAAATGTTATTACGTACAATTATAAATAAATCTAATACTATACTTATGTATGAAAATAAATATACGAATATTAATGCAAATATTAGCGAATGTCAAAGTGATACCCATATCCGCATCTATTTTAAAACAGATACGAATACGAATGTCAAAATTATATAAAATGAATAAGGTAGTGGATCGGATACGAATATATTCACATTCGTTTTCATCTCTACCCACTCACCTTCGAGGCACCTGACGACAAGTAACAATCCCCTCACATTAGCCGTGCAGTCCCCTCTCCGATTAATCTACAATGACTAAGAGCTGCACCTTTAAGAAATCGAAGGGAATAAGGGACTAATAACTGCAGCGTTGAGATTTGCTCCATCCTTCTCCAGTAGGCTTCCCAAAGGTCCTATGTTGTTAACATGTAAACTCTTCCCTCCCATTTTCTATATACTCTTCATTTTCATCAAGATAAAGGATGAATAAATTAATTTCCAACTTCGAACTAGAGCTTGTTTTCTATTTAGAATATATGTTTCCTATAAAATTCATATCAGGTATATCATAACATTTCAATATATAGAGAGAGAGAGGAAAAAATGCGATTGCTCCATCTCATTTTCCGGTATTTTTTTTATTTATTTTTTCAAAAATATAACTATGTATATTCATCACTATATCTCTCTACTATGTCATTCACATTTCATCAAAAATAGATATTCATATGTCCTTCATCCAGAGCATGTAATTTTAATGGTCTTACAATTATTGTAATCGACTTGTTCTGGATGGAGGGCGTAAGAGTCTTTGTTTCTGACTACATTGAAAAGACATATAAGAGGGATATATTGATGAATATACCTGGCGATATTTTTGGAAAAAAATAAAAAAACATTGAAAATGGAGCGGGACAGTACTGTTGAACCCACATATATATAGCGTTGATCCTGTGAGAGTATGAGATCTACTAGGTTATGCTCTTCTCTATCTTCATTCAATCAATGAGGAGAGAAGTGACAGAATTTAGTGGTTCAGAATCATTACTCGCATGCTCTCACAATTTTTGTCTCTTAAAGGATCGATCATATACATATATATAGGCTGCCCCGACCCCTATTTCGGTGTTTTTTTACTTTTTTAAAAATATTACTATGTATATTCATCTCTATATCCCTCATATATACCATTCGAATTTCGTCAGAAATAGAGACTCCTACAGCCTCCATCGAGATGGTGTCGATTTAAAAAATCCAATTACCGTTAACAAATGATTGTCTAAATGGAGACCGTATTAGTTTCTGTTTCTGACGAAATTCGAATGACAAATAGGAGGAATATAGGGATGAATATACATGATTATATTTTTCATGGCAACCATTGCAGTCAAGGTAGGAGGATTCGGATTTTTCCGAAGCGCATTGTGAAGGTACATATTTTAGGATGCGAATCGGGAAAGGGCGCGTCGACGATTGCGGTTTTCAAAAACTTTCATTGCAAGGAGGCGACGGAGATCACTCCTTTGCAATGTGAAGTTGGATGTCCTTTTGGGGAGGCGGCTAGGTGCATCTTATGTGTGCCAAACTCTTTTCTTCTGGGTCTGGCGGCAGTGCTCAAAGCCCTAATTATGGTCTCGGCTATCATTGCAGGTGCCCGAGCCCTTAGTTGTGGTCAGATCATGTTTACATGTTGAGAAGGCTAGTCAAAATTACCCAATAAGACTAAAAGGTATGGCGGAGCTTTCCTACTATTAGGTGGGCCTCTCGGATGGACTTAGTGGTCTCATGGATACCCATTAAAGCTGACTCGGAAGCCAGTGATGGGGGTGTTTTCTTTCTCCCGGCGTGGGGGTTCGGGCAGTGCCTTTGGTGCTGTTGAATACCTTAGCAACAGAGGGCTTATCTCAACAGAGGGATGATTCAATTTTGATGAAGCAGCTCCCCTTCATCAACATCACTATCAGGTTTCGTACAGGGTGTTGGAAGGGGTATGGAATCAGCACGTTGCGGAAGAAAGTGAGTCCAGAGACACATCTATCCCTGTGGCTCTGGAAGCTGAGTTCCGTGAAGGTCACATACTCTCCTCTTTTGGGTCCTCGTGCCAAGGCACTTGATAGGGAAAGCATTGAGGTTTTTGAACGCAAGGCGCATGTGGCCGTATTGGTGGGTGTGGTGTGCACTTTGGGATTGTCACCGATTCCTCAATGAAGGTTCTAACACGTAACGTTCAGGGTTTGCGTGATCCATATAAGAGGACCTTGGGCTCCAGATCTGTGGAATGGATTTATGATGTCATTCTTCTTCAAGAAACGAATCTCAGAGCCATCAACACATCCGACTCCGCGGGACCACATCCGACTCCGCGGGACGATTGCTGGTTTTGTGGAATGGATCCAAGTGCTCATTTTGTTCTAAACAGAAAGGTACACGTGAACTCATGGTCCTTTTGGAGAACATTTCAACATGGTCTTTATTATGCCGTCTTGTGTTTATGGACCTTGTTCGTATAGTCTCATGTCTGAATTGTGGACGGATCTAAGAATGGTTAGGGTTGCTTTTTCGAAAGTTGTGTGTCTAGTGGAGGTGATTAACACTACTGACACAAAGTACACATGGAGGGGCATTGGATCTCGCTCCCGGATTGATCATTTTCTAGCGTCTTCTGATCTTCTGGATGCTTTCTCGGTGTCTTTCTCGCTGGTTTGGGATTCCGGAGTTTTTTCACCTGAACAGGGTTTCTTCTATATGGAACGGGCTTGGTTGCAGGAGAATTCTTTTAGCGATCTGGTTCCAAGTCATTGGTCCTCTATCGTGATGTCAGGTTCTGCGGCCTCACGCTTGGCCCAGAAACTAACATCATTACGATAACAACTTTGTTCTTTCTAGAAGGAGATTAGAGAGATTAGATCGGGACATCGTGCAACGACAGAGGCTGAGATTTCCATAATAGATATGCTTGAGGATGTTGAGCAGCTAGATGCGGGGAGTTAGAGTAGAGAACTGTGGCACAAAAAATCATAATGGTAGAGGAAAGAAGTAGACCATGTAGGGGAAGTAGAGATCTATACATGCTTGGCTCAAAAAAGGGGATGCTAACACTACCTTCTTTCACAGGGTAGCGAGTGTAGACGATGCCTTAACCAAATTCATTATGTTATAGTTTATGGTGTTAGGGTGGAGGGCGAAGGGTGGTCAATTGCATATCACTTCCATGGGTTCTCAAGGAGAGCGGCTGATAGACCATGGGGATGGAACGGTCTTGGGAGTTATCAAATTTCAAGAGCACATGCAAATCATCTTGTTCAAACCTTTACATTGGAGGAAGTGAAGATTGTAGTGTGAAGCTCAAATGCATAGGGGGCTTGAGTGCAGACGGGTTCCCGATCTTTTTCTATAAGGTACTGAGGTTGTTGAGGAGTTCTGCTGGTGCAATGCGAGGTTTGAAAGACTTAAGACATCACTTATTTTCCTTTTACAGAAGCAAGATCGTTCTGAGAGAGTTGAGGATTTTAGGCTAATTGCATTGCCAAATTCTATCTATCTGATAATAGCAAAGGCATTGTCCATTAGACTCAACAAGTTGTTGGAATACATCATCTCACCCCTGCAGTTGCCATTTTTCCCAAGAAGACATATTACATATAACATGGTGATGGCAACGGAGATTATATCAAACTGGAAGAGAAGAAAGACAAAGTATCTTCTTTGGAAGGTAGATTTTTCCAAGGCATACGACACGATGGATTGCAATTTCCTATGGGAAACACTACATAGAAGGGGCTTTCCGGATATATGGATTTATTAGATGAAAATATATGTCATCACTGCATCATACTCGGTCCTAGTCAATGGGCATCCGGAGGGTGGTTGTTTCCATCCTAATGGGATGTTAGGTAGGAGAGCCTCCTTGCTCCAATGTTATTTGTTATCATGACTGATGTTTTGGCATGTACGGTAGATCAGTCACAACGTAATGGAGTCATGGAGGGTTAGCCAGTTGATAATATTTTTATCCTTCTACAAAATGCAGGTGAAGCCATCTTCTTTAAGGAAGGGGGGATGGTCGCTGCCAGCAGAATGGCTACTACCTTGGAAATCTTTAGCGAAATGTTGAGGTTTGTGCTCAACCACAGCAAGTCTACTTATATCATGTTTGTTATCTCTGATGAAGAAGCTTGTGTGTGCAGTGAGGAGCTAAATACGGAGGGTGGCTCCCTCTCAATCTGCTATCTGGGGTTGCCACTAACGGTAGGAAGAATATAGGTATCTCATCGGTTGACATTGTTAGGAAAATTAGAGAAGAAGTTATCAGGATGGAAGGTTGCAATTCTCTCCCAGGGTGGGCGCCTTGTGCTTGTTAAGGTTGTTCTTCCAACTTTTCCTATTTTCTTCATGTCTTCTTACATGTTACCAGTGTGTATTAGGAAGTGCATCAAGAAGCTGATGCGACATCTCCTCTGGAGCAAGTCTGGTTAAGAGGGCGATGGTATGCACTTGGTGGATTGGGAGACAATAGCATTACCAAAAGCGGATGGTGGCCTCGAAGTTATCCGTTTGGAGTTTATGAATGAGCCTTTGTTTCTTAAGTCGGTGGGTAGGATTTAGGGGGAAATTGGAGATATATGTTGTAGACTCATCCGTAGCATTCACAGAGTTGGTCAACCAAACTAAATGGAGCAAAATCCTAACCAATCATCCACTTTTCGAAAGGGAATATTATCGTTCTTGCTTCTATTCCATGATTTTTTTCCATCCAATATTAGGAAGTGGAAGCTTTTTTGTTTCTGGGCCAGATAACTGGATGGTGGATGGTCCATTCTCTCTCAGATTCCCTTGACTTTTGCCCTTGTAGCGAATCAAGGTGCATGTATGGCAGACTGTTGGATTGATGGTAATTCGATGTCGTCCTTCTTGATGCACTTTTCTGATCAACGGTTAGAGGAGTTCTTGCAACTTCTAAGATCTTTGGGATGGCACGGTAGGACTTCTGACATTCAGGATCACTGGATGTGGAAGGGAAACTCCTTTTTGGTCAAGAAAGCTTATGGAACGATTTGCCAACCACCGTCGCCATGGACAGATGAATTGGTGAGGGACTGCAGGTTTATTTGGGGGCTGAAGTTACCAAAGATAATTTGTTTTTTATATGTGGTTGCTTAGAAGATGTTGAATCATGACAAGGGATCATTGTATGAAACTGTTTGTGGATATATCAAACTAATGCTTGTTGCATGAAAAGCAAATTGAGACTATTGAGCATCTATTCTTTCAATGAACACTAATGAAACCTATTTGGGGTGCATTGATCATAGTTGGGACTAAATACTCAAAATCTGGATCTCTTTTGGAGTTCGTTGGTGGGGCCTAGACATCGACCTAGGGAGGTTGTCCTGAGACCTCTTGCAACTATTTGGACTATTTGGTTAGATATAAATGATGTTCTATTTTCCTCTCATCGTTTCTACTGCGAAAATATTTTTGTTTGCACCAGAACTCTTCTTGAGTCTTGGATTATGTAAGATTTCTTTATTTTTATTTATGATAGGGATACCTCCAGGAGGCACAGATCTTAGCCACATCAAGCAGTGGTGGTGCTTCTTATTCTCAAGCAGCAAGGCGACGAGGTCCAGTCCAACACCATGAGGTAAAAGAAGCTAGGCGATGAGGTCAAGCAGTGACAAAGATTGAATGATGTCATTTTTTTTAAAAAAGGCATGCATACAAAAAAAGGAGGGGTAAAATCTGGATACATAAAAAAATAAAAAAAGAGAGAGAAGCTGAAAAAATGATGAATGGCTTTAAAAAAGTCGAGGCTACGTAGAAAAAAAGACATATGTAAAAAATATGATTTGTGCAAAAAAAAGTGAGCAAAAAAACACATATTTATTCTCCCAACTTCATGTTCCATGTACTTTATTTTGTCAAGTATGGGAGAAAAGGGGAGTCAGAGATGGATTCTTTAGGACTTCTTCTCGACCATAATTGACAGATCATCACTCCAAACTGCTATTGCTATCATTTGTCTTCACCGAGCATCGACTACTTCATCGGGTGTCTATCCTTGACTACTACTCTGCGCTTGACTTCTTCTTCTTCTATTGTGATTCTTCTCCAGGCACGACGAAGATATGTTCTGATGACTTGCGGGCATGAGAGAGATAAATTTCGCCTGATATCGCAACGACTATACATGCATGGCAGAGAACACGTTCCGGTGATCTGAAAGTCGCAGTTCCGTCCCCGAGCGATGTCTTCTACTAGCAGCATACATATATTATTCATACAATATATTTTGTGAAGATGCGATGTATACCTTTTCTTCTTATTGCAAGCTGCAGCTTTCTCAATTCCAGCTTGAGGGGGAGTGTTGGATAATATAATAGAGTGATAATTGGATTTCTCCGGGATCCAATTACAATCCACTCATATTTAATCTCACATCTACTATGTGGGACTATGATCTGTCTGTGAGGCTATATAAGAGCTCCGCATCTCGTGTACTTAACAAGAAAGTTCAATAAAATATCTGGTCAGAATCCCCAGTAAAGGATAGCCATCCGGGAACAACTCCTCGAGGATACCCTTCCCGGGAATTATCCTCTGACCAAATAACAATCTTGCCCATCATCAAGATGCCGCATAGGTAACGTTCCAAGATGTGTAAATATTTGTTTCAAGCATTTTATATCTCAAGAATATCATATTTTAAACTATCTAGCCAGCTTAATTATTTACGTAGGGCATGTCTTTCACCAACTTGATGCAATTCAACTACAATTTTCTCTGTTGAGATATTAGTTATCTTTCTTATTATTTTCATATTTTCTATTTCTTTTATATTCATTATGTAAGTATCCAACATGTTTCTCAACTATATAAGAGAATCTTAGGGCCTCTGAATCATTCTTCTGTTCCTACATGGTATCGGCGCGACGGTCCTAGACCGGAGTTCCCGTATCCCACCCAAGTCCTAACCCTATCCCCCCCCTCACACACACACACCACCGCCCCCACTTTCCAGCTATCGCCACCACCTTGGTCTACAGTCGGCCCCTTCACATGCCTTCACGCTTCTCCGTGCACCTTTGTGGTTTGGACTTCATTTTGAAATGATCTTATTTTGACTGGAAAAAATAATTTCAGACCTATAAATCATGTTGTCCAACCTTGGCACACAGTAAATGTTGATGACGACGATTATATGAGTCTACACGTATAACCAATGCTCTGTATGATCGTGTAGATTCGTTCATATCGATCTACTCGTTCATAGCCGGGATTTGTTTGTATTACTGATGTACAGATTAGTTGGATCTCAGCATTTGAAGGTTACATCATTCTTCCTTGCAAGTTGTTATTTGCACTCTTGCGACATCTTGTTGGTGATAGTTCTAAGTTTTCGATTTTGGTGGTTGCGCATGATGCTTTAATAGAGATTGATCGTGTGCATCATGAATCCCTCTTCCATGCCCATGTTAGTGTGTTACAACAATTTCCCTAAAAATTGATCTGTTTTTGTTCGATGTTGGGTATTTGGTTGTAGGCATGAACGATGAGATGGTTACCTATTTTTTTCATCTGTTTTTTTGCATTTTGATTAAACAAAAATCATCATCTCACATTCTCTATTAGAAAAACCCACTTGAATGGAATTTCTTGTGTGGAAAACTATCTCTTTCTCTTATCCAAATTTCACAAGGTATTAGAAGATAGATCGTACTACAAAATAAACCTCGAGTAATTAGAAAATTGCACAACCTTGGGATAAGCCTTTGCCCACCTCTACCTCAACCCAGGCAGTGGTCCAATGTGTGAGGGAACAGATTAGCCCTCCCCGTTGAACGGATCGACATTCTTAGAGAAGTTTCTTTCTCTTATCTACGTAATTCTCCGTCTTTGACTTGATCCACTATATGGATTTCCATATCCTCCCTTAAAATGAATATATGTGTCGTCATATGAAGGCGCAGATTTTCGGTGCGCTAAATGTGCGTTTTTATGCACCGTTATGTGCACACATGATAATATAGACATTCAGATAAATTGTATTCAACTACAAGCCGATAGGATATTAAAATATTCATAGGAGGATCGATCCATAGGGACTCAAACATTTTTACGCGGATTTTTATTATATTTACAAAGGCATCATTACTGATCTAAATTAAATCATATTTTTGTTTTTACTACAGGAATCTTAAAAAATGAAGTTGCATGATAATGAATATACTTTAAGAAAATTGTAAAATAGTCCTGACACACTAAAATTTAATTAAGAAAAACTTGAACAAATAAAATACAAGTGATGCATAATATAAAATAGAAAATGAAAAAATGCAGAGAATAGATCAAGGTTTAATAAAATTGCAACGGGGTTAAAAAAATTAAAAATTGTGAAGCCTCCCCCCTTCTTCCTGAAGCCGCTCGAGGCGGAGGCGGAGGCGGCTGCGAGAGGAAGCTCGTGGTGGAGATGCCGCTGAGCACGGCGGAGGGCGGGGAGGTAGCGCGACTGTCACCCGCACGAAGGAGGTCACCAAAATGGGTTCTCCGATCAGGGTCGAGGAGGTGGTTGCACACAATCCATTTTATGCAAATTTTGATATCCGTATCCGTTTTAAAATGGATACGGATATCGATATCATTTTGATATCCGCAAACATTCGCATCCGCATTCGTATATCCGTTTTCTTATATAAATATAGTCATAGATTTGTTTTGAATCCTATATAACATAATTCCATACCATTTTTTACCATATTTGTGTAATTTTTATGCTACAAAGACATTTAGCAAATTTATATCATGTGTTTTCTATACAATCCGTATATATTAAGTCGATTCTATAAAGTATTTCTAACATTACTCGCATGCGATCAATATCCGTTTTACATCTGTATATTTTTTTAAGGATATGGTAAGATAGTTTTAATATCCGTTAATATCCGTATCCGTATCCGTATTCATATTAAAAAACGAATAAGAATACAGTAATACCTATATCCGTATCCGACTGTTTGCATCCCTAGACGTGAGTCATGATGATGTCATGAGAAAAACAGAGATAGTTGTGTGACTTATTACTGGTTTTATGATATAGAAATAAGTGGATCGATTTTCTTTATCCGAGGAAAATTAGTGATACCTCAGAGACTTGTTTTCCAGTTACGTAGTACATTTTGATAGATTATTGATTAGGGCATCAACTCGTGTCTTATGTCATTGAGGGCCTTCACTAATGTTTCGTGGAATTCAATCGTTTGCGATGATTTTTCGTATGTGAATAAATAATGAAGCATAAATTCCATGTGTACGATGTGTGACTCGATGTAAGATGAAAAGCCTTGTAGGCATGTTTAGCAATGTCTGCATACCCTCGAGAATAAGTATACACTCCATTTCTTACCTTTAACTAGTGATTAGTGCTATCATCGAGAATACATATACACTCTATTTCTTACCTTTAACTAGTGATTAGTGCTATCATCGTTACTGGGCAATTGCTCATTGTGGATGAAGATGTTCCTAAGAAACCACAATAGTAAAGATCGAGTTTGGTTGAAGCTTCATCATCTTACCTACACCATATAGGGTGTGCATTTTTTTATATAGTTTACATTTGTTGCAGCTTGTACTTTTGAGTGGTTGTCATTGAGAAATCTATGAACTTTTGTATGCATACTATTATAATCTTTTGCTTATGCATATATATTTTTTATGGCCATGAACTTATGCATATATTGTTGAAATAATGTGAATGAATGCAACATATCTTTTCATTGTAATCGTTTCTTTTTCTTTTGTGATTGTTTTTCTCGAATTTAGATCTAATATACATGAGATGGATTTGTTGAGTAATGGATCTTGGGAGTGGGATGGTGTCTATCAATGTCCCTACGAGGGGAACGGCATACCAATAGAAACAAGGGCAAAACCAAAGAGGGGTCAAGTACATCACTATAATTTTTGCTAAAAAATAAAAAATGCTGTACTTTCAAATTATGTTTTTAACCGAAGTTAAATTATCAAATGATATGATTTCAATTTTGATAAACTCATAATTAAAATCTTTTATAAATCTATTAGTAGGGTTGGATTTCAAATAGATTATATTATTTCAATAGTGATTTTTAAATTTTGATAGATTTTATAATATAAACTTATATAAATTGTTCTTATGGTCAAAATTTCAAGTGAAATTTTAAAATTAAATACTTCATGGTTATGAAACAACATTCAGTTCATTTATAAGGAGTGCTATAAGTAATGAAATAGATAAATGAGATTGAATCCTATTTTATATTTTGAAGGAAGCTATTCAAGATAAGATGGAATTATATTTATATATGTAATTTTATTTTTCGATTAGATTTTATTCCCTACAGTATGGCGGTAGATTTATCGTTGTGGTGATATTTCTTCTCTCTACTATTCTCCATTGTTTGCTGATTTGTAGCACCATATAAAGGGCTTGTTATCAACCCAGTGGCTTTTTTCCTCACATTGCGGGTTTTCCATGTCAAAATTCTTGGTGCATATGTGATTGATTTTATGTGTTTGAAATTTTTTCATGGTTGTAGTTGAAATATTATGCATGATCCTCTTATCAACTTTGGTAATTTTTCACGATTTGATCTATACGGGCAATTCGTTCCCATCACTACTAGAATGGTGCAGGCAGAAGCTGGCACAAGTGACATCCTGGCGGGTGTCGTCGTTGCACCAGTCGAGGGCTAGGAAAACTCCAGCATTCCCCGAGGCTGCATATGTGTTGGAGGATATTTTTACAAGAATGACCTCGACGATGTGGTTGTGAGGGAGGCATAAGTCATCGGCGGCTACAAGAGAGAGGAAGAAGGTAGCACACTTTGATGAGTTTCGAGGATTGTGCGACCGTGGATCGAAGTCTACGAACCATGTGATTAAGTACCTCGATAGGAGCTTCAGGATCGTTGTCAATGATAACAAGGATAGGACCATGTTTGATGCACTAGTATGTTAATTGTGATTAACAGTGGTTTTCTTAATCAATGACATTAGAATGTTGAATGGGCAGAGCTCAGATTTAGGTGTTGATATTTTCTGGGGCATTGCAGCTAATGGATCAGTGGTGATCTGTGATGAGATGAATACGATGAAGGAGAACCGCGAGAGGTCCTTTGCTCCTTTTCCCACAGGTATGTGCCAATGATTAATTTTTCTTTCGTGAATTGTAAACTTTTGGTACTATTTCAGTGGTTACCTCCGCATATAATAATTTTCGAGAGATTTTTGCTTTTGTATTTAGCTATGTTCAGCTAACATTTTTCTAATTTATCTTACAACAAATTAAAAGGTTTCATCTTTCAAAGAAAGCAAATAATGCAGGTTTAAGATTATCATATTACCCTTATAATACATGTGCATAATATTTATGTTTAAGGTTTGCTAAGACTATAACATTTCCCTTCATAACAAATAGACTTTCTATTGTTTAATCATAAATCATATTGGATAAGAAATTGGAAATCGACATCTAAACGAATATGTGCGGTCAAAAAATGCGGTTCAACTCCCTTGCAGCTATAAGAGAGAGGAAGAAGGTGGTGCACTCAGAAGGTAATGCACTGTAGGGATTTTTTGCTGCTACAAGGCCCTATTCAGAGCCTTGGATCTTGCGTGGCTATCGTCGCGCTAGACCTCATGATGTCTTTCTCCATCTTTTTTGATCCATCCCCTTCCCTTATGTTCTCAATCAAATCCCTCCTACCATTTCTCTTCAAATTGATATAAACCTAATATGATCCATTCCTACATATTATTCTCGACCAAATTCACATCGCTGCAAAACCCAAATGTGATCATATTAACTTTGCATCATGTTCTGCATCAATCTCATCGTCCTGTTTCAATGTTCTTCTAGGTGATTGTTTCCAACATCAACGATCTCTTCTTTTGTTATTTGAGAAATCATGGAGTTCGTTGAAGTGTTGTTGTTTTTGTGGAAATCGATTTGGGTATGAAATATTCCTTTATCTTCATTTTGTTAAAGTTTAGTGTGCTTCATTTCCCATGATTATGTTTTTGTTTCGTTGGGATTTGTTGTTCGCAGAGGTTTGGAGTGTTTCTATGTTAGTTGATGTTATCAAACTCTATGAATTTTAGGTATGTTCTTACATTCTTCCTCCTCTTTGATTTTGTTATGTTAATTTATTGTTCTTTCTTTAATAGGTTTTCAAATAGGAAGTGCAGATGATACATCCTTTTATGAGTATTTTTTAGATCAATTATTGAAATAATTTTATGGTTATTTCAGGTAAGAAATGTATTTATTTTGCAACAAATTTTCAGAAAATGATGATATTCATAATAAATTTATTTTTCCCCCTTTGTTCCTAATGTAATTTAAAAATTAAATGAAAGGTTTTAGAATAGTTAATAAATTACTTACATGTTGTAGCTTAATAACCATGTTTTTTTGTGTTTTGTATTTTTTTCATTTTGATTTTCTAAATAAAAAAGTGTATGTATGTGTTGATTTGTAATTGTTAATGTAATTGCCTTTTTATTATTTTAATTGTATTGTCACAACTGTGATGATAATTCTGATGCCAAAACTAATGATTGGTCATATGTAGATAAAATGTCAACACTAATTTGTTTTAAAAAACCAAATACATCTTTATTGTGAATTAAGTAAATAATACAAAATTTATTGATATTGAAAGTTGATTTACCCTTTTCGGATCGTACTTACGTTCATATATAGTTAGGTAATTTATGACATCTTCTGCATAATTACGTTGAATATTTATGTTTGTATAGTGCTTCCTAGGACATCTAAGTATTTGTTTTAATAAATCATGTTATTTGCCTTTTTTTATTATTTTAAGTATACAATTAGGGATGTGATTATAATTCCAATGGACATTGTGAAATAATTAATGATCACTTATATTTAGATAATGTGCGAATGTTAATTTGTTTGAAGGAACCAAAATGCAACATTATCGTGAATTAAGTTAACAATCCAAAATCCTTTGAGAATGATATATGATTGACAAGTTTTTGATTGTTTGTACTTCAATTCTTAGATGACCGATAATTTAGGGTGTGCCCATTTATGTTGTTAAAGTGTGTTGTAAGACATTTGAACCTTTGATGTAATAAAATGTTATGCGTTTGTTTAGCTTTTGCATAGTTAAGATTTTATACAGTGTATAGTTTTGTATATATTATGTGATACTTATTGATTTTGTTATACAAACTTAATGCTTTTTATTGAGTTATTTTTAGATCTTCATAAATTTTCTTGGCTAGTTTTTTTAAAAAATGACAAAAATGACTTCTTCATATTGTATTTGACATTATTGTTCAATGTGAAAGTATGTAATATATTCCATATCAATTAGTGGTATAATATGGGGATTATTTCAGGTAGCCAGGAAATTACTTTAGTTAATTTATGATTAATAATTTGATCGACTCCTTCATATTGTATTTGAATTATATTTTAGTTGTTTAGAATTATTCGATGTATATTTTATGTATGTATCTTATTTCAGATCGGTTATTGGCATAATACTGGGATTAACATAAGTAAGAAGTTACTTTAGGTTGTTCATGATTAATAATTTATTTCAATGATACACATGTAGTAGAAGTGTAAAAGTGAGATGTTGTTTGTGATACGAGTTTATAGTGAACTTGTACTGAAACGTTATAAATTTTAAAATAACTAAATGTTATTTTCTGAAACATGCAGGTTCATCTTCATTGCCATCACAATAATGGTGCTTATCGAACACACCAATCATTTTTTATTTAAAAGTTTTCTTGCAATATAATGCAGATATTATATGAATATCTGGAGCTCTCTATATGATCTATTGAAGATTGGGGCAATTTGCAAAAGCTTGAAGGAGTTCAACTGAAAAAAAAGATTAAAATTTCGGGTGCTAATCAAGTCCCCATTGTCAAAATCGGTTGTTGATCTACATATCCTCATGTTTTTTTCTTTTGTAATCAAGCGTATATATAATAATCATTATTTAATCATTATTCCTCCTCAATAAAATGACCACGGCAACAAAATGGGTCATAACGTTATTTTCTTAAAAAATGGTATTATATCATTCATTGATAAAAATATAATGTCTATATTATTCATCGCAGGTTTTTTTAAATTAACGATGAATGTCGTATATGTTACTATATAGTTTATTGGATCCTAGAGAACCATCATAAGGCCGACCCCTCTTGTTTGATGGAACGATTAGTGGCATATAGAAACACATATCCACTGTTATTTTTAAAAAATTTAACTAATCTTCACTAACTATTGAACTAAAACATTCATTATTGATTAATAAAATTTCGAAAAATAGCAATGGAGAAGCAATGCTATATGCATCGCACTACCAACCGATATTGCATATTTTGGTAATTTCAAGAATAAAAATAATTTTGTAACGAATAATATCATCTCTACGTGTATCTTCCGTCAGATGGTCTAATGAGAATTAAAAAATACCACTATTAGATATGTTTTGATGTGGTGGATATATTAATTAAATTATTTTCTTACCGTTGATAATTGCCACCCGTGAATTCAAATCAACAAAGATCCCATCACAGTAATTTCAAATTAAAAAAGGACCGTTAGCCTAAAACTAACGGCACTCCCATCACATAAAACACCACTGAGATCCATTGCGCTCCTCCTCGAATTTGGGCACGAACAGCTCCAACACCCCGTTCTTGATCTCCGCCTTTATGCCCTCTGGCCTCCGGGGGGGGGGGGGAGGGCGACGGCCTCCGGGGGGAGGGGAGGGAGGCGACGGCCTCCGTGGGGTGGGGGGGAGGCGACGGCCTCCGGGGGGAGGGGAGGGAGGCGACGGCCTCCGTGGGGTAGGGGGGGAGGCGACGGCCTCCGGGGGAAGGGGAGGGAGGCGACGGACTCCGGGGGGAGGGGAGGGAGGCGACGGCCTCCGGGGGGAGGGGAGGGAGGCGACGGCCTCCGTGGGAAGGGGGGGGGAGGCGACCGGCCTCCGGGGTAGGGGGAGGGGAGGCGACGGCCTCCGGGGGTAGGAGGAGGGGAGGCGACGGCCTCCGGGGGTAGGGGGGAGGGGAGGCGACGGCGCGATGGCCTCCGGGCGGAGGGGCGGAGGGGAGGGGAGGCGACGGCCTCTGGGGGGGAGGGGGGAGGCGACGCCTCCGGGGGAAGGGGGGAGGCGACGGCCTCCGGGGGGAGAGGAGGAGGGGAGGGGAGGCGACGGCCTCCGGGGGGAGGGGGAGGGAGGGGAGGGAGGCGACGGCTTCCGGGGGGAGGGGGGGAGGGAGGGCGACGACGGCCTCCGGGGGGAGGGGGAGGGGAGGGCGGCGACGGCCTCCGGGGGGAGGGGTGGGAGGCGACGGCCTCTGGGGGGAGGGGGGAGGGAGGGGAAGGGGAGGCGACGGCCTCTGTGGGGTGGAGGGGAGGGGAGGCGAGGGCCTCCGGGGGTAGGGGAGGGGGAGACGACGGACTCCGTGGGGTGGAGGGGAGGAGAGGCGACGGCCTCCGGGGGTAGGGGGGAGGCGACGGCCTCCGCGGGTAGGGGGGAGCCGACGGCCTCCGGGAGGAGGGGGGAGGCGACGGCCTTCGGGGGACGGCATCCGGGGGGAGGGGGTAGGGGAGGCGACGGCCTCCGGGGGAGGGGGGAGGGGAGGCGACGGCCTCCGGGGGAGGGGGGAGGGCAGGCGACGGCCTCCGGGGGGTGGGGGAGGCGACGGCCTTCGTGGGGAAGGGGGGAAGGGAGGGGGGGAGGCGACGGCCTACGGGGGGGAGGGGGGGAGGGAAGGCGACGGCCTACGGGGGGGGAGGGGA